>CM053401.1:61728305-61810393 GCA_028644305.1 Xerus rutilus
GACATTAAATCTTAAGGCTTAGAGATAATGTCTTTGATGCCAAATTCCACTTCCTGGACACATTAAAGGTGTGATTGTACCCTAAAGTCCTCAGAATACCCCACCCCCATGGCTTTACTGGGTACAGCCCATACATCAGCTCTCACAGGTTGGAGCCTCTTGCCTGGAGCTCTGTAAGGCTGGCATTATATGCTGCTAGTTCTATAGTTCTGTGTTATCCAAGGCAGCCTTATGCCTGAAGCTCCACTAGGCACTATTACAGTAGGGAGTTCTACAATGGCTGTACCCTTGTAGCAGATTTCTTCCTGGGATCTCTGGCCCTCATGCTGTCTGGTAGAGCCTTTGAAACCTAGGTGGAGGTAGCCATGCCTTCACTCCTCATGAACTGTGTTCCCGCAGAATTAGCATCATGTGGATACTGCCAGTGCTTACTGCTTATACCCTTAGTGATGACTACAACTGCAATAAGCCCACTGAGGGTGCCCAGACCCGTTCTCCAAATTATTACTTCCTCCTAATACTCTGGGCCTATGACGGGAGAAGTCTTTAAAACTTCCAAAATTCCTTGGTATTTTCCCATCCTTGTAATAAATATTATCTAATCTTTTTATCCCTACTGTTCTCTCAAAAAAAGGGGTCACTTGGCCATACTTTTGGTTTCTTTCCTTGGAAATTCTCTTTTTTTAATCCTTCAGTTCTCTAAGTTCTGTTTTTCTTTTAATTATTAATTCCGTGTTTAAGTCATTTCTTTCTTCTCATGTTTTACTATACATAAACGAAAGCTATGCAGTGCCCTGATAGTTTGCTGCCTGGCTGTTTCTCCTACCAGATATACTAATTCGTGGCTTTTAAATTCTGCCTTCCACAAAATCCTCAGGCATGAGCAAAATTTAGCCAAGTTCTTTGCCATTTTATAACAGAGATAGCCTTTGCCCTGGTTTCAATGTCTTCTTCCTCAGTTCCATTTGAGACCTCATCAGAATGGCTTTTACAGTTCATATTTCTACCAACCTTTGATCATGCACCATTTCAGTAACCTCTAAGAATTTCAGACTCTCTGTATAGCTATCCTCCTCTTTTCACCAGAATTGCCCTTAATGCTTTATTTGTGGTAATCTAAGCTTTTTCTAGCTTACTCCTTCCAATTCTTCTAGCCTCAACCCATCACCCAATTCCAAAGCCACTTCCACATTTGCAGGTATTTGTTATAACCCTACTTCTACTACCAATCTTGTGCTGTTGCATGACCATTTTATGATGTTATAACAGAATATCTGAGACTGGGTGATTTTTAATGAATGAAATCCATTGATTCATAGTTCTGAAGGCTGGGAAGTTCAATCTCAAGGTGCCAACATCTGATGAGGGCCTTCTTCCTATGCCATTACATGTAGAAGGACAGAGAGAGACAGAAGGCAAGAAGGAGTAAAGGTACTCCTACAGTAATGACATTAGTCCATTTGCAAGGGTGTAGCCTTTGTTACCTGAACATGAGCATGGCATTTATTTGCATATCACAAAATGTGAAAAAGAGACATAATTTAATGATGGAACTCATAATTGAAGGGAAACAGAAGTTAGAAATTTGAAGCCTGGCAATGTGGTAGAGAAAAGAGCATTTCTTTTCCAAGAGAAGAAATTGTGTGTATGGCCAAATGACCCATTGATTAAGGGATTAGCATGGACAGAAGGAAGCCAGAAGCTATTCATTAAGACAGTGGGAGAATAACAAAATAATTTAGGAGATCTTTTGAGTCTATCCCTCCCATCACAGGCCAACATGGGAAGAAACTCTTAAAGGTTCCACCTTTTACTACTATTACAATGATAGTTAAATTTCAGTGTGAATTTTGGAGGAATGGACATTCAAGCTAAATTGTAACATATGCTTTAGTGTGTTCTTTAACAGAATCTCTCTCCTGTTCAACCCATTATTTAAGCCAGTAGGTCTATACAGAGAGAATTTTCAATTTTTGTGAGTATTATCTTTCATAACAATTGCAAGATGATGCTGTTATTTAGAGAATGTGGGTGGGAGAGATGCTAGATGCCCTGTGATGGATTTGTCAGATGTGCACAATAGAAAATTATGATGCCTGACTCTCAAATATACCATCAACATTAATGTAGGGGAGAAAACAGTTTATAATTATTTGAGAGTCAAGAAAATAATTTTATATATCATAACTAAGTTTCTATCTTCTTAGTCTTAGCATTAACTAAAATTTCCAGAATGCAAATGTTGTTAAAACCAAGGGAATATTGCACCATGTTTTCTGAGAGTTGTTCACCACTTCAGAAAATCACATTAGCAACACAATGCCAATTGTGATGAACGAGTTATCAATATAACAGTATTAGTTGGCATATCTGCCACATGCAAAATATATAAGAAAGAAAACTTGAGCCTTGTTTTTTTTTAAAAGCTTGGAATTAAATACTATAATATTATTGGAGGGATTTTCTTCATCTTATTTATAAAGATTATTTTTTTATATTTTGTATTCCTACCATTGCATATATTCATAATTTTTTCTGAATAACAAGAAATCTAGATTATAAAAGTTATGTATTCAAATTGTTGATTTATCTTAGTGTCATATAGATTCTATTTCAGCATTACTCCTTCTTCCATAATATACCCTTGGTCCCCCATAGATTATCAAAGTATATAGTCTCCTAGGTCTTAATAAGTGCCAGAAACAGATAGTGAGCCTCAATATGTGGAGGAATTTCAAGGCAGGAGATATGTTTTCAGAGATACTTTGTCACTACCCCGTCATAACATTGGGAATTATTTTGACACTGCACTTATAAATAAGGCCCAGCTCGTTTGTGCTAATATCATACTTCATCATTTTCTCTGTTTCCAAAGTCTGTAATTTGTGTTGGCATGTTATCCTTATTTCAATTAAGATTATTTCCCTCTTTTCTTATAGACAAATAAGTCTAGTTTGTATGGACTTATTTTTCTTTAGTGACCGACTATATTTCTACTCTTTTATCTTCCTGAATTTATCTTATTAAAGGATTTACAATCTTAAATCTCTTACATCCATTGTACTCATTAGCAGTAGGTATAAGCATCTCTCTATATCATCAAATCTCTTAAAATACATATTATTTTATTATATGTTACTTTTCTCATTCCAACAAGAGTATTGTGCTGAATCAAAGTGTAACAAAGTGTACTTATTATGAGCTACTGAACTGAACTGATAGATGAACATTCTTAATGCTTTGTCTAAGACTTCATTCCTTCCTGCGTTTTAGTCCAGAGTACCCACTGAGGTTAGCTCAGCAGTCAGGAAAGTCTACTTGGTTTTCTCTTCTGCATGCTAAAATTTCCAGTCCCTTTAACCATTTCTTATATGATTTAATTATAATATCAGTAACAAGGCACTCTCAGCTCTCTCTCTACAATGATTTTGAAATCAATCCCCTAATACTCTTTGATGTTATCTTTAAGTTTCACTTGAGTCATTTGATAATATTTTACTTGTTTCAATACCTTGAGTTATTTCAATAACATCTTAATTGATGCCTTCACCTTCAATTTCTTCTCCTCCCAATTTTTCTTTCATAGAAGGCAGGTTAATCCCTGAAACACAGATGTGATCATGTAACCACTATGCTCAAAGATCTGTTATATATGTATATATCACCTCTTACTAGGCCTCATTTTTGCCCCTAAATTCAATACAATTTCCTTAGCTTTTTATTCATGACTTTCTTAACATTGATCTTAAATAACTTTTTCAATATCATTTCCTTTAATAGACTGTACATGAGATTTGCTCATGGTTTGCGGCTCCCTTATACATTTATTGATTTTAAATCTTCACACTTTTGTTTAAGCAGTTCCCTATACTTGGAATGACCTCTTCATCCCTATAGACCCTTTGCCATCTTTGAAATACTCACTCAATTTTTACTTCCTTCCTACATTATTGCATGACATAATAATTGACATCTCCCTCAACTGAATGCTGAGGCTCCTTTTTATTTTTCTCACAGTACTTTGATGATATGTGTGTGTGTGTGTGTGTGTGTGTGTGTGTGTGTGGCATATTTTTACTTTGCCTATAAATATCCAAGCTCCTTAATGAAGCAACATGGCATAGATTGAAGAATGTGAACCCTGAAGCCAAACCTAATAGGTCGAATCTAGACTCAGCCTTGAGTAGTTATGTGATCCTGGGAAAGTTATTTAAAACTCCTTGCCTCAATCTCTTACTTTATAAAAGGAATATGAAGCATATCAATTATATCTTTTTTACTCTGATGTTTTAACATCTAGGCCTTACTGGGGTGGGGAGTAGGGGGTCTGTGTGGAGACTGCTGTGCTAGGATTAGCTGAGTCCTGGATAAACAAGTCACCTGCTTTTCATATGCAAACTAACCCATCAAAGCCCAGTTCACAATACCTCTTCCATCAGGCTCTTACATTCTGGATCAGTACTCCCCTTTCCAGACCACCCAGGGCCAGGTACCTGGCAACTGAGGGTAACTACTATATCCCATACCCTCTGATCCTAAACCTGCTTATCTTGCCTCACTTATTCCTTCCCAGTGAAACCACAATAAAGTCTCTTGCCCACATTTTCTTCCCACTCCTTTTGCCTACTAACTAAGCCTGGTGCTTACTTATGTGGCCCTGCGTGGAATGGCATGTCTTTCTTCTTGAGAAAGGTGGGTAGTAAATTATCTTCTCATGGCAGTAATTTTCTGATCTATTGGCTTCACCGTATACCTGAATAATAATAAAACTGACACATTAAAACATAGAGTATGTTGAGAGGGCCAAATGCATTAACATTTGTAAGCATATTGATCAATGTCTGGCACATAGCTGATGCTGTATTAGTACTAGATATTATTGATGTATGTGATAATACCTAAAGCGTTTTTGTGTTTTCCCACAATGTCTTGTACATAAGTTCTCAGTAAACATGTTACTAACAAATAAATGCAGTTCTTCAATAACTGCAATCCTCTGAAAGAAGTCTTCATTGATGAAGAGCCAGAGCAAGTTCATAAATGAATTAGGAAATCAAATAATCACAAGGAAAATAAGACAATTACTGAAGGAAAATATTAGTACTGATAATTTGAAGGGAATTAGAGAGAAAGAGAGAGAGAGAGACAGAGAGAGAGACAGAGACAGAGAGAGAGAAAAGAAGGGGAGGGGAGGAAGAGGGCACATGCGAGCGCCATGAAGCAAACTAAAATCAGAGGAAAGAGATAAAGAAGAGATGAGAGCTAACAAGGTATAATGATGAAAGGGATTGTGAAAGCCAAAAGGGGAAACTTAAGGAAAAGATAAATCAAATTCAAAGCTTTCATTGCAATTACAAATTTTCTACTTAGGGTGTTCAGGCGTGACTTAGCTGTCTTCACACTGATACTGACAAAAACAGGATAAAAAGTAGAGCTGCTCAGTGCGCATGCTTCAAAGTAAGAACTACGTGAAATAATTCCATTTTCACTACATGAATTTTCACTTATGAAAAATCAGACTTTTACAGAAACCATGAATTTGATGAGGACTAAAATTGTGTCATTTCTACCACAAAATGGTAGGTTGTCGTAGCACAGAAAATAAATACTTATGGCAAAATTCCATGTTGGTAATACATCCAACTCACTAACATTGCCCCTGGCAAAATTTTGCTGAGCTATATAACATTAAAGGGAAGAAGAACTTCTTAGACAAAAAATTGGCAGACTTTCACCTATGAGAAGTCACCTGTCATGGCAGGATTAAAGAATAACTTAGAAACCTTCAAGAAAAAAAAAAGCAAGTTGATTTTGTTAGGGAAATATCACATCTTTCTCACCAACAGTGAGAATTTTTTTTCTCACAGTTCCAGAAGAAAAAGCAGAACTGAACTCTGTCAAAGTGTCCTTATGAGGAAAAAAAAAAAAAAAAAAAAACACAAAAAATCTATGTCCATAAGCCTAGGAAAGCACAATGTTTCATTTTTAATTTTTTAGGAAATATGACAAATACAAAAACAGAACAGATGTTACGTCTCCAAGCAACATCATCTTTGACACATCTTGTAATTTTGTGAAACTCAATCTATTTTATTTCTAACTTTTTAGATCATAAAGAAAAAGACCAAAAATGTTTGGTTTTTATGTTCCTTTGGGTTGTTAGTTAATTTTTTGCTCCTTTTCTATCATACCATGAACAAATACTTGTTTTTAGACTTTCTCAATCTATATTCAAAGGGTCATTTAAGTGCAGTTACTCATTTTATTTAATTTAACTGTGTAGCATAATTATTATTTACAGACTGTGAAGAAATATCTAAAGAAAACTATGCCAGTACTAAGAGTATTATGGTGCAGTATGAATGTATTATTTTGTCACCTCTACAACCCTTTAGGTAAAATTACTGTTTATTTCCAAAAATAAATTTATGAATCACAAAAAGAAAATATACACAGAAAATCTGAGTCCTTTACCTGGCACAACAAATCAATACTACAGTCAACAGCTTTGTTCTTTATTTATTAAGATCTAACCCACAATGATGAAATTATTAGACAAAGTAATGAGTCTCCATCAATCTGTCTTTGGTTTTATAAAACCCAGTTTTACTCTGTCAGCCTTGTCAATGCTACTGAATATTAATGGGAATAAAGTTAATTGCTGGGTGGAAAAGGTCTTACTCAAAGTGAAAAGGAAGCACCTTGCTGAAATCTGTCATTTTTGACAAGCCATAATTTATTTCTACTTAGTGATATATACCGACAGGTTTCAAACCTCACTGTTATCTTTATCACAAATTCTAATTATTTTCATTTGGGATGTTGTTGAATCCTAAGCATCTGACCACATCATCATTTGCAAATAAATTATTTCATAAAAAATGATTACATTTTCTGAGTGGAAGGGCTTTTGCCTAGTGCAGAGGGAAGCAGCTACCTTCTGCAATTCTGGAAGACATGAACATGTTTTCATTGAATCTCAGTCACCAAGGAGAGGAAACCAGCGACTTTCAGAATGAGCAGGGACTATATGTGAGCCCAATAACTTGCTAGCTTATCTACATGCTCGTCAAAGAATTTCATTCAAAGAAATGAATAATGAATAATCACTTAATGTTCATCCTGATTAGATTGTCACTTGATTGGAAACACAACATTCAGTTGTGTAAAGAATTTTAAGAAGTTTCCATTAAACTTTAAGCAGTAATAACTTTAAAATAATGCATGCATATTTTTTATTTTGAATCAATAGCCTATCAAATGCAATGCCCTTCTTAGTAGTTTAAGAAATAAATGAACTTTTATAGTAAAAATTGGCCAGCTTATAAGGATTTTATTCAAAAAGACCAAAAAGTGGTAAGATTAAAACACAGTCACGATTATCTATTTCCCTTTCATATGTCTTTCTCCATAATAGTTGCTTTTTGATGAGAATCTGCATTTATTGTTGGATGCTTTGACATATTATCAGTCCAAGATTCATTTGTGGTCTTTACACAAATATTAAAGAAAGCACCAGGGGCTGGGGCTATGGGTCAGTGGTAGAGCGCTTGCCTTGCATGCATGAGGCACTGGGTTTGATTTTAGCACCACATAAAAATAAATAAATAAATAAAGATATTGTGTCCATCTACAACTAAAAAAAAAATTAAAAAAAAAAAAAGAAAGTACCAGAAAGAAAGTAATAATCTTGGAAGAAGAGGGATTGTTTTAATGGGACCAACACATAATTTTATTTTTAGAAACAACATTTTGTGGCCTAATGATTATTGGTATTGCTGTAATAAATGAAGTCCACCTGTCCCAGTCTCTGAGCATTGGTTGTTATATTCAGCACCAAAGTCTAATAATATTGCAGGAGTCTGCTCTTTTCCCCTTGGCTGAAAGTAAGTGCTACATGTGACTGGCCAGCAGATTGGGTGGCGTTTATGTTGTGGTTCTTAGTCATCCCAATTTTTCTCCACCACATCCCAGTCACAATGGGGAAAAATGAAAAGCAGCTGCTAACAGCCTCACAACAGTTCTGTAATTACTTTCCTGGGCTGGCATTATATGATTTGACAATGGCCTGGGGATGTAACAAATAAGAAAAACCTTGTCATTCAATTTAAAAGGCTTCCTACCAGGCCAACACACTCCCCACTTCATCAGAATGACAGTACTCAACTCTGACACAGTCAGCATGTTTAGTGCTGAGCGATGTAACTGCAGCCAGGTGGTGCCAAGCACAAACAGCCAACTTGCTTTCCTATTGACACTGCCATTGAATTGAAAGATGAATCCTAAGTTAGGTCAGAGATGCACATCTCAGGTCCGAAATGTACCAACCTATTTAGTTCAAAGAAAAAAATGCTAATATGTTGGCATATTTTAGTTAAAAGAGTTTTTAGAAATGGCAATCCTACTTTGCCAAAGATTTCAAGTTTCTTAGATACCTAATGTATGCTATTTTCACAACTTTGCATAATCAGGTGTTATCCTACCCTTCCAAGATGATATTATTAGGAAATGTCTCTATCAGCCAAAGTAGACTAGCCATAACAATCAACTTCAATTGTTAGTGAATTAAAACTATAACGGTTTTAGTCCTCATTCATCTCATTGTCCAATAAAGTGTTTGGTGTGCAATCTTCTACCTCATTACTTGGTGACTCAGCCTCCTTCCATCTGGTGACTACACCATCTCCTAGGGCAACTAACATTTTCACTCTGTCTTCTTTGGTCAACCAAGGGACAAGGGAAGAGTACAGAATCACAGGAGAAATTTACAGACTCAGCCAAGAAACTGCAATACCTCCTTCCCACCCACATTCTATTGTCTAGAGCTCTTCTCACAACTGATCCTACCTAAGATGCAAGCGGCTGGGAAATTGAGTCCAGCAATGTGCCAAGGATAGTGTCATTCCCCACTGTGTTGCTTTACACAATAAAATGAAGGACCATTAATCGTTGTACCTTACAACCCCTTAAAAAGTAAACTACCAAGACCATTTAATATCATGTTCCCCAGCATACTGTATAACTCTTCTCCACTAGTATAAGTTATAAGGCACATTTTTGAAGGTAGTTTTTAGTGTTAGTAGAGATCTGCTTCAACTGGTCGGGTTACTAGAAGAAAAAAGAAAAACTCTTTTTCTCTTCAGAAGCCATTGGTCTAGTGTTAAAAGCCAAAGAAAGCATTTATTCACTCAATAATATTTATTTAGTTACTTTTATGTGTCATGCATTATTCTTGTTGCTTGAAATGCATCAGTGAACAGACAAAAATCCCTGTTCTCAAAAGCCTTGCATTCTAGAGGACAGAGATGATAAATAATAAACATGATAAGTCATTATATTATATGGAACAAATAGGATGATAAGTACAAAATAATGAGTACTTAAAAGGAGTGTTGGTTATGATTGGGATAAGCCTCATTGACAAGATGATACTCAGACTAGAAGGGGATGAGAAGTTAGAAATGCCAGTATCTAGGGGAAGAGCATTTTAAGCAGAGGGAAAATACGTTGCAAGGGACCTAAAGCATGGACAATCTTACACCAGTAAGAGGCCAAGGTGACTGGTATATAGTGAGTACTAGAGAAAAACAGAATGAAATCAAAGATTTCATGAGGCCAGTTCACGTAGGGCCTTACGGGCTACTGTGAAGACCCTGACTTTTATTCTACATAAAGTAAGAAACTGTTGTAAGTTTTTGAGCAGAAGAGAAATGTTATATGACTTAAGTTTTAGAAACTTTAATCTGACGACTATGATGAAAATAGAATGTAGGAGGACAGGGGTAAAAACAGGCCAGTTAGAAGAATATTACAGTAATAATCCAGATCAGAGATGTGTTATGGTTTAGATATGGGGTGTCCCCCAAAAGCTCATATGTGAGACAAAGCAAGAAATTTCAGAGGTTAAATGATTAGGTTATGAGAGTTGTTGGCTTGATCCCTGATAGGGATTAAATGGGTGGCAACTCAAGGCAGGTAGGATGTGGCTGGAGGAGGTAGGTCACTGAGGGAGTGCCTTTGGGGTTGAAATTTTGTTCCTGGTGGGCAAAAATCTCTGCTTTCTGATGGCTATGTCTTGAGTTACTTTCTTCTTCTGCCGTAATGTTTCATGTATCTTGGGCCCAGAGATAACAGTTGGCCACCTGTGGACTGAGACCTCTGAAACTGTGAGCACCAAATCCACTTTTCTTCCTCTGTGTTGTTCTTTTGGTCAAAGAGACAAAAAAGCTGACTTAAAACAAAATGAGAGTGGAGATGAAGAAATGGTTGAATTCTGCTTGTATTTTGAAATTCCTTTATATTTTGAACAACAAACCTTTGTGGATTGGATGTGGGGTATACACAAAATAGAAAAGTCAATGAAGACAGTAAGATTTTTGGCACAAGTGGTTGAAGGGATGAAGTTGCCATCATCAGTGATAGAAATGGTTACAAGTGGGGAAAGTGTGGTGGCAAGATAACTTCAGCTTTGGGCAAGGTCAGCTTGAAATGTCTGTTACACACTCAGAGATATTGAAATTGTCACAGATATATGAGAGTCTAAAGTTCTGGAGAGAGGTTTGGATTGGTGATATAAATTAGGAAATCATTGTCATTAAATGATATGTAAGATCAAGAGTTCAAGTGAGGTTCCAAAGGAGAGAGAGAGTGAGAGAGAAAGGAAAAATAGATCCAGGAAATGAGCTCTGGAAAGCTCAAATGAGGTTGGAGAGGAATCAATAGCAAAGGAGACATAACTAGTGCAGTTAAGGATGGTTCAGAGGAATGTGATATCCAAGAAGCAAAGTGTATCAAGGAAATAAGAATAGCCAAATATGTGAAACGCTGTTGGCAGATCAAGAAAGATAAACATGAATCAGACATTATTACCCTATATGCATATAAGACTACATGACTGGTGTGATTCTACATCATGTACAACCAGAAGAATGAGAAATTATACTCCATTTATGTATGATGTGCCAAAGTGCATTCTACTGTTACATATAACTAATTAGAACAAATTTTAAAAGATTTATTTTACTCATATGTTCTGTAAAAATTCTCAATTATTATTCCAATATTGCCTCTTACTCATTTTCTATATTCTTTTGGCCTCCAAATAAATGTTTGAAACTAAAAAAATGAATCACTTGTTGGATTTAATAATGTGGAGTCTATTGATAACCAGGACAAAAGATTTTAAGTGGAGTTGTGGTAGTGAAATATAGATTGGAGCAGATAGGAGAGGATTTAGAGAAAGGAATAAAGGAAAGAGAGTTTTTTAATCAAGGATAAAAAAATAATTTTTGCATCTGGCAGATAATAGTGGAGGCAATAAAAATGTTTTTTAAGATTGTGAAATTACAGTATCTTGTGTTGATGGGAATGATCCAATTGAGTAAAAAGTAAGGATAAAGGGGACAAGGTTGTACTCTGAAGAAAAGTCTTGACTAGTCAAGAGGGAATCAGGCTTTAGGGTACAAAATTAGGGATAGACTTTAGATAAGACCATAAATAATGTGTTTATGATAGTAGTCAAAAATAAGAAAATGTGGGAAAATGGAAATTCTCAGCAAAGAAAGAAGAAGAAATAAAACATCAAAGAATAAGCAAATAAAAGTCAACATTATTGAAGAGTTCTATGGAAGATGGTGTTATTGCAGTTTTAGAAGAGATATTTCTATTCACTTCCTTTGTCCGTTAGAATAGGATCCTAATTAAAATAAGTTATGCTCCATGTATGTATAATAGGCCAAAATACATCCTACTGCCATGTATACTTAAAAAGAACAAATAAAATAAAAATTTAAAAAAAGAAAATATATTTCCAACACATCATTTCTATAGGGTTTTTGGGAAAGACACTTTTGGAAGTTATTAGTCATGGTACCATGAATATATACAACTTGGATTTCATGAATGTCATTCTCATAATCATCTTTAATTTACCATAGTTCAAGTCCTACAATTCATTTGTAATGGTTTCCAGATTAGATTGTTGTAGGCTGAATTTTGTCTCCCAAAAAAACTGATAAAGTCCTAACTCTTGATATCTGTAAATGTGACCTTATTTAGAAATAGAATTTTTGCAGATGTGTGTATAAGATCATAGTGTGCGTTAAGCTGTGCTTTAAATCTAATGACTGATATCCTTGTAAGGACAAAGGTATTTGAAGAAATACATAGATGCACACAAATGGATGACAGCTATGTGGAGAAAAAGACAGAGTTGGAATGATGCATCTACAGGCCAAGGAATGACATGGATTGCCAACTATCACCATACGCTAGGAAGAGACAAAGAATGATTATTCATAGAGCCTTCAAAGGAAATATGACCCTACTGGCACCTTGCTTTCAATTTTTTGGCTTCCACTGTGGGATGATATGTTTCTATAATTTGAAGCCATTCAGTTTCTTGTAGCTTCTTACTGCAACCATAGAAAATTATATCAACTAGATTATTTCAGTCTCTATAATTTTTCTAGGCTCTTTCCTTCATATAAAATGCTTTCTCCTTTCCTCTATTCAGTCCCTTATATGTATCTATGCACATTAATTAAAAATGATGTACTGTATTTATGCAAAATTATCTGTAACCAAATGCTGAGATCCATACAAGGTAGAGGAGAAAAAGTAGGGTATCACAAATTGAAAATAAAATAATCTATTGTATTTGCTATCAAAATAATATCAAGAGCTAATCCCAAGCAAATTCTGTCTGATTGGATCTGCCTCATAGAAGATCCAACAAATTTTTTAATTAAAAAAATCATTTTGAAACAAAACTAAATTATAGATGTCAATCATTGCCCTCATTTGCAGTCTATGGCTCTTCTTAAGAAAATCTCCATCACCCACAGTCCCGCTGATGAAATATGACCATAGATGATTGCATTTGCCCCAGTAACCCCAATCCATTGGCTACAAATGATTAAAACAAGTGGATGCATCAGATACTTTCTTTTGAGAATTGAAATGAGCACTAAGTAACTATGTCAGTAGTAAAAGAGGAGCTGCAGTGTCTGTAGAGACAAATAAAAGTCGGTTCATGTCAAGCCAAAGCCACATGACATTTTGTGGGAAAAGACAGACCATGGAAAAACAATGAGAGCTAGTTTATAGAGAAAAGTAGGAAACTGAATAAAATAACCTGGGAGAAACAGAGACCTACTAGCATGGACTTCCATTAAAGCCAGAGTGAGTAACCTTGATCTGATGCTTTCCAATTTAACCTCATGAGTCCTGTTTCCTGTTTTTGGATTCATGTAAGATATTCTATTGAATCCTCAAACCAACCTTCTCTATTGAGTCTACTTAAAATAAAGCACCTACATATATTTGCAGAAAAAAAGCATACTGCATTTTATGAAGCAGATATATTTCTGGAAGTATATATGAAACTATATGAAGACGGTAGTAAAATGAAGTTGCATTGCCAATCTTGAACAAAAACAACAATATTTTTTTCTCTTAAAATTTTCTAAAACCGTGAGATTTACATTATTTCTTTTACTACCATTGCAAAAAATTGACCAGTACTTCTAGGTTATCACAATGTTATGGTAGTTTTCACAATAATAAGGATATTGAACCCTGATTAGTAAAATGCTCACTGCTTTCTAATCTTTTCCCTCTTTTTCCTGGTCATTTATTTGTTCTAGACCACTAGGAAGGTGACTTAAACAACTGAAAAATGTCCATTTTCAAATCTAGTATGATTCTCTTCCTTTGTTTGCTTGGGACTGGCCCAACTACCTCTTGCACCTCTTTAATCAGACATTGTAGGTCAAAAGTGTTCCAAGACCACAAACTAAATAGAAAAAAAAAAGTGCCATAGTAGAATAAGAAATACATGATTGAGAAATAGGACTTATACCAAGTGTTCTGGTTTAGCTATAAGGTGTCCCCCAAAAGCTCATATTAGACAATGCAGGAATGTTCAGAGTGAAATGATTAGATTACAAGAGTCGTAACCTAATTAGTGGATTAATGCATTTGATGGATTAGTAATTTAAATGGATAACTGGATAGTAACTGTAGGTAGGTGGGGCATGGCTGGAGGCTGGAGTCACTGGGGTGTGCCTTTGGGGATTATATTTTGTCTCCAGCTCCTTGCTTCCTCTCTCTCTCCTTCTTTTCTGTCATGAGCTGAGCTGCTTTCCTCCATCATGTCTCCTTCTGCCATGATGTTCTGCCTTGCCTTGGACCCAGAGCAATGAATCCTGCTGACCATGGACTGGACTCCTGAAACTGTGAACCTAAAATAAACTTTTCCTCTTCTAAATTGTTCCTGTCAAGTATTTTGGTCAGAATGATAAAAAGCTGACCAATAAACCAAGGTTGAGGGAAGATATCAGCAAATCCTACGCTCCAAAGCCAACTGAACTGACAAAATTATCAAATAGAAGCCCTAAACATTTCAGGACTCTAGAAGACAGTCAAAGACAAACAACAAAGAAAGCCATTTATTTATGAAAAGCTGGTAGAATTTCAGGTAAAATCAGTGGAAAGCTGTGGCTTTGTTTCATGGAGTTTCTTGCATTTCTCCAACTCCCCCACTTGACACCATAGTGGAACAAGGGTAGGACTGGCTATGGAAATCAGCAGTTTTGCTTCCAAAAAGATGGAATTGCTTTGGAACTGAGAGCAAAAGCCCATGCCTGGTAGATTTTCAGTAAACAATGAATGAGGTAAGCCTGCAGTCTTGCTAGCTGAGATTGAAGTTCTAGTTGGGATAAGTGGTAGTCCTTCAAGCCAGCCAGAAATTCAACAGGAAAATCCTGGAAGTGAGAGAGCCAAGGAGGGTCTGTATAAGTCCTCTATATATTCCTGACTGACTGAGGACTATATATAAGTACAGAGTGGTCCAAGAGAGTTAAGATGAAAATAAAATATGGACAGACATGAAAACTACCTGAAATTTGGATGTCTTCTTCAAGTCAAATACAGGCTCATCAATAGAAGTAAAGTATTATGGGCTCAAGGTGTTCTAGTGCAATCTTTGATAAGTAATTGGATGACCATTATGCTATACAGCTGACCCTAGGAAGCCAAAATAAAAATAAGAATTTAAAAAATCTTAGCAGACATGTTAATGGTGACACATACCATAAGAGACAGCATCTGCAGTGTAAATTCAACCAAGTGATGGGGGAAAACACAGGGAAAAGAAGGAAGAAAGAAGGAAAGGAGTAAGGAGGGAGAGAAGGAAGAAAGGAAAGAATAAAGGAAGGAGAGAGGCAGGGAGAAAGGAAAGAAAGAAGGGAGGAGAAAAGAAGGGAGAGGGGAAGAAAAGAGAAACTCTGAACCAGGAAAGTCAGAAAAAATATAATCCACTATTGCTACCGTATACAATGTAAAGTGTTTAACAAAAGTAGGAGACATGCAAAATAAATAGGAAAAAGTGTCCTGTACCCAGAGGGGGAAAAGCAATAAATATATTCTGACTTTTATTAGGTTTCTATTTGGTTTTCTCAGACAGAGACTGTCATAGAGCTATTATAAATATATTCAATAATTGAGGCAAATCATGCACGTGAGGAAAATGGCAAATCAGGATCTCAGTAAAGAAATAAAAACTTTATTAAAAAAAACTATAAATAGAGATCCTCAAACTGAAAAGTACAATAACCACAATGAAAAATTCACTAAAATGGCTCAACTGGAGATTTCAAATAAGAGAAAGAATCAGGGAACATTAAGGTAGATCAATAGAAAATATCTATTCTTAACAGAATCTTGAAAAAGTTTCAAGAAAAATGGACAGCACTTCAGACATGTGGGATGACATCAAGCGTACCAATATACATATAAGTTTCAAGCAAGGAGAGAAAGAAATACTTGAAGAAATAATGGGAAAAAAATCCCACATTTGATGAAAAATTTGACTACAGATCTAGGAAGCTCAAAAAAATCCTAAATAGGATACAGATAGAAAGATGTGCGTCTAGGCAAAACACAAATTTCTGAAAGCCAAATAAATAGAGACATTTTTTAATGAGCAAGAGAAAAATGATTCGTTATATACTGGAGAATAACATAACTAATGGCTGATTTATCAGAAGCAAAAAAGTCCAGGAGACAATGAATGACAAAATCAAAGGGCCAAAAGAATTGAAAAAACTACTGTCAGTCAAAACTTCTGTATTCAAAAACATTCTAAAATTGATTGTGATGATGGTTGCACACCTCTGATTGCACAAAACCCAGCAAAATGTACACCTTAAATTGGTGAATCACATTTTTTTCCACAAAAATCTGTTAAAAAACACAAATAATTCTATATATAGCAAAGTTATCCTTCAAACATTAAGGAAAAATACTAGATCTATCAGAAAATATCTGATAAACAAAGACTACATGATTTAATATTATCATATCTTCCTTAAAAGAAATACCAAAAGTAGTCCTTCAGGCTGAAAGGAAATGAAACGAGATAGTAACAAATTCAGAGGAAGAAATAAAGAACACTGGAAATGGTAAATATGTGACTAAATATAAAAGACTATAGGAATTTTTTTGTTTTTCTTCTATCATTTTCTTTGAAAGGCATAATATTCCATATAAATTAAGAACAAAGGATGCCAAACATACTCAATTTCAAAGAAGATAATAGAGTCCTCTTTGACAGAAATCAATAGAAATATGGTATGCTATACTCATTTCGTGAAAGCCTAGAGTGTGCCATATTAGCACTCATTAACCGAGAGAAAAGAACACTCAGGAAATAAGAAAACATCTATATTACCAATGTTCTATCACTGCTTATTATGAACATGTGTTTGATAGGTAAATAATTATTTTATGTATATTTTAGAAAACATTTCAGTAATAAACAGCTTTAAAATAAGCCAGCTTCACTTGTTATTCAACCTTCCCAGAGGCACTTGGAATTACAATTATTTTTTATCCACTTAGAATTTGGTAGCAATGATGAAATGCTGCAAAGATGGCAAGGGTGTGAATCTAGGTCCATTTTGCTACTCAAGCCACTTTTCACACTCCTGGGATGTGAAACAATATCATGGGTACATGTCTGAGTTTGAGGCAGTCCCCTAGTAATCAAAGTGAATTATTTTTTCCATAGCCATCCATTAGTTTCTACTTTAAAAATGGATACCTGTCTCAACATCTTCTAAATAATTCTTACACTGGGATACAGAAACAGTTTTCATCACTTCTTGCCCCAGTTCAAACACATTTAAGGCTTCTCATGGAAAGTTTTTAGCCTATCAGTCAAGGTGCTCTATTAATTGAATTTAACCATGTTTTCATACTTTCAAAGTAAGTATAAACTGGTCTACTTATGGTAGAGCACTAAACCAAGAAAACTTTTGTCAAATGTAAAGATGAATGCAGATAAGAAAGAGGGGAAAGAAGAGGGAAAAACATAAAGAAGGTTGAAAGAGAAAAGGACCCAGATAGACACAAAAAGTATTAAATTTGATGAGGAGATGAACTGACAATGTTTGCTTTTCTCATGTACTTTACCTTGGTGACATTTTGTCATAATCAGAGTAAGTAAAAACAGCAACCAAAAGAAGCAGAAGCATTCAAGGTGAAAGCTGAAGATCACCACTAAACTCTCATCCCACTCTCCTACACTGTGTTTCAGAAACACTAATCAGTTAAAAGATCATATCACTTGGGAAGATACGAGCAAAAGATTTGGAATTTGAATATGTTCACTTGGAGAAAATGTAATAATTAATTTTACTTTCCTGAAGTCCTAATATATATTAAGATCTGGGGGAACATAATTAGTCCTTTTCCTGACAGTTAGATCACAAGAGGAGTATCTACCATTCTTTTTATTGTGATATTTTCCACTGTTTACTGTGGATTCATTGGGAAGAGAATCTGCCCTTTTTATTACAACACTTAAGAAAAAGTCTTCTTTCTGGATTATTTTGACCCCTTTGGGCATTAAACACTTGTTTGCTGCTTAAATCATTAGAACCAATTTAACAATGTGGAATCACCTAATTTTAAACTCATGGATGGGCTTTGCTTTATTTTTACTCTCTAAAATGGACAATTAATATATATAGTATTGTATATATATGCATGCATGCACATGCATGCATGCATGCATACACACATGCACGCACACATACCACTCCTAATAGGCAACTAGGTAACTATAGCATCTGCAAGCTATCTTTTAATCTTGACTTTAACTTAGGAGTATCTGTACTCAAAATTCTGGACCCAAATTCTTAGTTGTCAGCCTGAAAAGACAGAAAAAAAATATCTAATTTTCTTTAATAAAGATAACTAGCTAAGCCAGGCACGGTGACACATGACTGTAATCCCAGCACTTTGGGAGGCTGAGACAGGAGAATTGTGAGTTCAAAGCCAGCCTCAGCAATGGTGAGGCGCTAAGCAATTCAGTGAGACCCTGTCTCTAAATAAAACACAAAATAGGGCTGGGGATGTGACTCGGTGGTTGAGTACCCCTGAGTTCAACGCCTAGTACCAAAAAAAAAAAAAAAAAAAGAAAGAAAGAAAGAAAGAAAGGAAAAGAAAAAAAAGATAACTAGCTATTACATCTTCAGAAATTGGCTTATTTGATTGATTTATCACTAGCCACTTCACACAGTGGGATTTTGAGGGCATGGATACAGCAGGGGCAAATGTTGATGGGAGAAAGAACACAGGAAATACTGGGAACATGAGTTATTGTCAAAGCCTTGAAAATCTAGTGTATGGTGATAGAAGGGTTGAAGATGATGATGATGGTGGTTGTGGTTGTGGCTTGCTGCACAGCAGGATATGAGATGGGAGCCCAAAAAGCTGTTGGAGTCTTCTGAAAGATAAGCTAAAGAAAAATTCCCCATATTTTATAGTTTTGCCGTGGATGACCTTATCAATAAAGTTTGATGACAATAATGGTAGTGAGCAGGTGAGTAAACAGTAATTTTGGGCTCGGGTGGGAGGTGCATCGCCTCTTACCCCTCATGAAAAGGTTCTTGTGCTTTTTTCCCTCTATGAAGTCAGTAAAATTGACCTATTCAGGGCTTTTCTAACTTTAACAAGTGTGATTTAGTCACACTGTTCTGAATTCTTATTCCTTTCCATACACCTCCTTGGGGAGAAGAAAAGAATGGAACAGTTAAATGGGAAAGGGTTTATCCTTAAGTACTTCTTCTATTCTCCTCTCATCATCAAAGAACCACATAGCCCCCTGCCAAACAACAGGAACAAAATGAAGTAGATGTGTTCTTCCAGGCCCTTCTGGATATGAAGGGATGAACTGAACAAAGATGATTTTGTGGCAGTAACTTGCCTTTGTTTCTGGGTTTTTATGTTTCTTTACATGAAAGTTTTATTTTCCTGTCAGCAGTGAAAGTGTCCCAACAGTCCTAATGTCTACATGCTGAACAATAACTTAACTAACAGATAGTAGGGATTATTATAATTTAAAATATATTCTTTCCTTGTATCACTTTAACTTCCTACCTCTGATGGTGGATCTGCAATGAGCTACCAAAGGGGAGAGAGGTAGAAGAGCAGAACCTACTCAAAGTTTCTGTGAGAATTCAGTAAAACAACACACACGAAGTGTTTAATCTAGTGTAACCTTGTCCAGTTGTTATTAGCTATTATTAGGATATGAAACTTCTTTTATTATAGAGAATTTGTTATGTTTTTGTATGTTGCATTTATATTTTGCCAAATTTCCTTACACTTGCATGATCATAAAGCAGAAGACGTAAAAAGATAGAAATGGTCCTTAGCACCACTGAACTTAAGTATATATTTGTGTGCCAACTCCAGGGTATATTTAATAGCACAGCTCACCACTGGTACTAATATAAGAGGACATTTTCTATGATCCACACACTGTTCTAGGTGTTTCACAAATACCAGATAATTCAGTATTCCCAATAACACAGTGAGGGCTGAAGAAACTAAAACATGGACAGAAGTGATTTTCTAGAAACACCCTAGTACATGCCAGAGGTATGGAGTGAATAACGCAGGCAGACTGGCTGTAGCCTGGGCAGTCTTACCCAGGATGCTGCACTGCCTCTTGAAGTCCCCTCACATGCACACACCATTTGGAGACCAGACTTGCCTGGAATGTAGATGCTTAGGTAAAAATACTAATCAGGTCAAGTTAAATCATTTTGAAGACAAGTTGGTTCATAAAGTGAGCGTCTGTCCCATTGTCACCAGAGTTACAAGATGCTGTTTCTGGTTCTAAAACTGCTGAGTCCTTCTCCACCACTAGAGGAAAAAATTGCAGTTCATATTTCATCATTCCCAGGTGCAAGAAGCACCATCACTGTATATGAAATATGAGACATTATGAGACATTGACTAGATTCTCCTCTTTGTCTTAAAACAGGCTGTCATTTTTCCAGTCATCTCAGCCTTTTTCTGAGCCTTTCTTTGGCAAAATTTTCTCCAGATTACATCCCTCTCCTTCACTCTCCTAGAGAGAAAAACAAAATAAGAGCAAAACCCCCAGTAGTAGCATAAAATAAACTTCAAAAGCAAATCTATCGCCAGAGAGTACAGTAATATAGTAATATCTTACTTCAGGGATCTATTTCTTTCTCTAAGATACAGCTCTCCTAACACTTCACTTCAGAGTACATTGCTTCTCTTTATATTACCACCTGCATGGCTCTGCACACCTTTAGTGCCAAGAAGCATGAGAAGATTTTATAACAAGAGTAATTGTAATAGGATTTAATCATGTTGTCGGCAGTAAAGGGCCAGCAACCTTAATGATAATGTTACAATAGAGAGCTCCGGAAATGGTATAAGTAGGTAAAATACTGTAAATCGAAGGTGTCCTATCCCTGTAATGCACACTCTAATGGCCATTCAAAGCCAGGCACCATAAAAATACATCTAGCATCTATAAGGCATTAAACATTAAGCAAGTCTCTGAAAAAAAATTCCTAAACCTCAAAGGACTCCATCATGTTAAAATCCAGTCAGTTAGAAAACTGAATTATGATGCATCAGAAGCATTTTAAGAAATCAACACTGGGAAAAAGGAAGCATTTACAAATAATTTGCAAATAACAAGATCTTTCTAAGTTTTGAACAAATGAAGCTTAATGATATGTATTTCTTCTTTCTAAATGGTATGGGAAGAATAGAACCCTGAATTTAGATGGCAAATAGATAAACATGCACAACATTTTGGCAAATGCTTTATGTTACTAAGAGTCTGGTATCAGCCATATATGACTGAACCTGAAGGTAACACCAGTAGACTTTCTACATGTTCTTCAAGGGTAAAATTGTGCATTAAATAATACTGCTTATTCCAGCTATTTCTAAAAAAATATTGGAAATGTTAATTCATCAGCTTCCACAATACACTTTTGGAATAATATGAAAAGTACTATTAATAATACTTTGGATTTCTATAATGCTTTTTATTTGAAAATCCCTGAAGGCATCATAAACATTAATAATATAAACAAAAGTTTTAATAATAATACTAGCTGGGACTCAAACAGAAAAGATTACTAACCTCATTTTGTAGCTGCAGAGATTTAGTCACAAATAGGCTAAGAAAATTGCCTCAGACTACAGAAGCAGTCACCAATGGAGCCAGCAGTAGAAATCAATGCTTTTTGATTCTCACATCCTCATTCCAGATGATATACTTCTTCCTATAGAAGCAAGAGATATTCTATCTTTACTTTTGAATGTAACATTTTGCCTTCACAAAACTCTCTAAAACTATCTAGACCCTCCTTCTTTCCTAAATCAGTTATCCCCAGCACCTTTTCACTGCAGAATCAGATTCAAAACATAAGTTGCATTTCATTTCATATTAGGGCCTTTCTACTAATATAGATTGGTAACAATTTTCAGAATAGTTACTTCATTTACAAAAGACATAAAGATACTTCAAATCTGCTTTGGTGACACCATTTTATTCCCCTGTGTGATGTATGCAATTTCATTCTGGCCTTGAGTATCAGGAACTGCACATAGCATCACTTCAGATGTCTATTTTAGGTATAGATACAAATTTAGTAATGGCTGACTTTTTGTTTTCCAATCATACTTGCTGTGTTAGAACTTGTAAACACTCTAACAAGATTAGGAATGTTTTTTTTTTTTTGTCTCTCACCACAACTAGACTTGGAAACTTTCTTGAATAGGAAACTTGCTAAAACAACCTTCAACAACAACAACAAATCCATTTTATTAGATAATGTTTAAAATAAAAATTCAAAATATTTATCTTAAACTTGATTTGTATTAAATTCAACATGTACTGAGTGTCTGATTTCTTAGTGCAGATGAAAATCTACTCAAAGCCAACTAACTAGTTTCCTCTCTGGTTATAAATCTTGGCAACTTTCAGTGTTTGTTCGCTAGAACTGCTTTCGTCAGATGATAGGGAGCTTTTCAGCTTCACTATTACAGGAAAGTGAGGCTTTGCTTCCCTTTCATATTTGTCTGAAAGCACTTTCACTAGCCAGCCAGAATCTGTGCTACATGTGAACTTCCCTACAGAATCTCCTAAACAAGGTGAAAAAAAAATCATTAGTAGTCCAGATTTCAATCTTCTACACAGCTCAGGTAACAATAAATGAGTAATTTGCCGCCCTTCGCTTTGGCAAGCTGATGCCTAATGATTACCCAGGGACAGGATAATGGTACCACAGTGATTACACTATGTTTTTCTAACCACTTTCAAGGCCTTTGCTTTCAGACCTGCCCTAATGAAAAGAAAGCTCTGAAATTGGGCCAGGTCTTTATTAAAAATGTTCTGACAGGCTCTGCTTAGATAAAATGTATTCACTTCTTGGATTTGAACCTTCTTCAGATTTGGAAGGCACGGGCTTGAGAGTAGATCTGATTGCCTGAACACTTTCATAATGAGGAAATGAGGTCTTGGTTAATTCCATAAGCCAGTAGAAAGATTTATTTAAAGAAGATATGATGATAACCTATCTCTAGGATTTATACAGTGAACTCATTCAGGAGGAACTATGGAGGATGAAGACAGACAGTTATAAAATCTGATCTTTGCTTATGTTACTGAATTACTATGTAATGTAGAAAAATCAATTAATATTTCAGAGTTTCTTGGTCACTGTAGGCAGAGTGAGCGCAGCTGTCAATCATTTTATGGCTAAAAGAGATAATAGATGATAATGATGGATAGATAGTAATACAAATAGTTACTATTGACAGGAACACTCTCTGTACATGTATCTGTGGCTATAACTAGTTCCATTTACAATTGTATATGCAATAAACAATGTTGAATGTATTTAATCAGCCTCTGCTTCATTCTATACAACGCTACCCGAGTTACCTTTCTGAATCATATTATACAAAATCACTTCTATACTGCCTCCCCAACATCCAATGTTTATCTGAGGATGTTTTACTTAATGATTATCTGGAAAACTTTTTAAAAATGCAGATTTTTCCTAGCCCCCTTCTGATTCAGTTTGTTGTGTGTGTATGGGGGTAGGGCATAGGTATACAGGTTTTAAAAATCTTAATTTTAAAATAATTTCACTCAAGCAATCTGTCTTAGGTCAAATTTGGGGACTATTAGCTATAGCATACATCCCAAACTCTTTGGAGACCTAATGATCCTTTACAAGATGAAGCTAGAAAACCACTCTAAGAGATAAGATTGTGGTAGAGAAATAGAGATGTAAATATGCAGGGGACAAAGCAGATAGGAGTAGATGTGGATGTTGCAACCAAGGAAGGGGATGTGGAATGAAGTACAGACAGATGAAGAGTGAAGCAAAAGGTGAATGTATGAGACAAGTGATTTTAATTTGTCCTCAGTTTCGGGTGCTGCTGCAAGAAGCAGATGGCAATAAATAGTAAGCAGTTGGAATTAAAGATCTGGAGCTCAGGGAGTAGTTCTAGGTAGGAGATACTACTTTGAGAGTTGGCAATCAAAGGAATGTAGTTTAGGATTGAACCTTGAGGAATTCCTAAAATTGAGGGGGCAGGGTGTGGGAGCAGAGGACGGGGTGGCTGAAAAGAAGTGGTCGGAGAGTTAGAAGTGTCAGGGAAGTTGAGAAAGGGCAATGGAATTGACAGCTTCCCACACTCTAGAAGACTCAAGTAGGATACAAATGAAAGACTCCCAGTGTGTCTGATAAAGCCAGTGTATGGATGTGTGTTGGCAAATATGATGACAGTGCATTGGGAATGAGTGAAAATAGAGGCAATTTAAATTCTAATCTATTCTTTAAAGTTGCTTGATTGTGAGGAGACAAAAGATATAGAAGTAGTTAAAGGATCAAAGGTAGGATTTTTAAGATAGAAGAGACTTGAATATATATGGGTATACACATACACTCACACACATGTGCGCTAAGGAAAGAAAGCAACTGAGAGGAGGAGATTGGGGATAAAAAGGAGATGTGTGATGGAATGAGGTTGTCGAGGAGCCAAGATAGAAAAGGATTCATAGAACTTGCATTTGGTCATGAAAAGCAAGGGAGATATTCCTTCCTCTGAAGGGCTAACAGATTGGTCGTGCAGATAGAATTCTTATCTCAAGTGCCTTGGTAAGAATGACAGGGGAAAGGTTGCAGAGGGCCTAAAGAACAGCAGTGACATTTGAAGCAGCTGCTCTGCAAATTAGAGAGCAGGTTGTGAAATTCTAGGCAGTCTCAATAATCCACTTGCAGTTAGAGACTGTGAAGATACAATAACCCAAATATCATCAGCTCTGGTTTTATTGGAATAGTTCTCAGCATTGGAGAATATACTTTGGTTTCAGAGCTGGTAGAACAGTAAGATAGGACTAGAAGATAGTAAAATAGAAGAGATTGGAGAATGTGCTGGTGAGTATTAGACTGGAAGTATAAGCCTGATTACTCTAGAACAGAGGGTGAACCCTTAGTGTTTAGGAGTTACAGAATTGGAAGGTGAAATAGGAATTTGTGTGACAAAAAACTTAAAGTCAATATCATGTCCTTGACATGGTAAAATAAGGAGAGTTTCAAACAGCCTAATTACAAGCTTCCCTACCCACTCCTCTCTCATAAATAAGATCCTCTAAACACAAAACCGGGTACATCTCCTGCTTATTCCTAAATAGTAACTTCTAATTCCCTGCCAGCCCACAGAAATATTCAGGCAAGCCAATCACATCATCTTTTGGGAACCCAGGGGCAATTTACCTATATCCTATAACCCTAGGGTAAGAATTCCTCCTCATCAACAAAGTGAGTAGGAGGTAAATAAAACAGTTGAGTATGTTGTTCACATGGATATTGATGTTGCCCAGCATAATGTCATGACTTGGGTAAAAGGAGAACTGAAGACTCCAAGTCAAGGGTCAAAGTTTTAATAAATGTGAGGAAGTGTTTTTGAGGATGGTAGAGCCTTAAAGATAAGAGAAATTATAGGGTAGATAGATGATATGAGTCATGTGCTTGGGATCTAAAATCATTGAAACTGCTGACCTATTGCTCAAGCTGAGACATTGTGAGAGAGTTGTAGAGAACTAGGTAAGAAAGGACCTTAGTCTTGAGTAACAAGTCTATGTCAGGTATGCTGGATATCAGTCATGATATTTCATTTAATTATTCCTAAACTAAATATCTTAGTCTATTTTGTGTTGTTATGACAAAATACCTGAGGCTTGGTACCTCCTACAGAAAAGAGATTTATTTAGTACAGTGTTTTGGAGACTAGAAGTTCAAGATCAAGCAGCTCCATCTGTTTGGCCTCTGGTGAGAACCTCTGGCTACATAACAACATGGTAGAAGGCATCATGGTAGGAGCACATGTGAAAGAATGAAAGAGGTCACATGACAAGATAGGTAACAAGAGATCAGGGAGAAAACTGGGTGTGGTGGCACATGCCTGTAATCCCAGCACTTTGAGAGGCTGAGACAGGAGAATTGTGAGTTCAAAGCCAGCCTTAGCAATGGCGAGGCACTAAGCAACTTAGTGGGACCCTGTCTCTACATAAAATACAAGATAGGGCTGGGGATGTGACTCAGTGGTCGAGTACATGTGAGTTTTATCCCTGGTGCCAGAAAAAAAAGAGAGAGAGACCTGGGAGGGCTCAGGCAGTCAGGCTTACTCATAGAATTGACTGCTTTCAGGAACCAATCTAGTCTCATGAGCCCTGACCCACTCTTTTTTTTTTTGGTACTGGAGATTGAACTCAAGGGCACTCGACCACCGAGCCACATCCCCAGCCCTATTTTGTGTTTTTTATGTAGAGACAGGGTCTCACTGAGTTGCTTAGTGCCTCGCCGTTGCTGAGGCTGGCTTTGAACTCGCGATTCTCCTGTCTCAGCCTCCCTAAGTGCTGGGATTACAGGCTTGAGCCACCGCGCCCGGCTCCTGACCCACTCTTGAGAGACAGTACTAATTTCTTTTTAAGTATGGAACTTTTATGACTTACTTACTTTTCACTAAGTCCTTCTTAAAGGTTCTACCACCACCTCAACACTGCAGAACAAATTCCAGCAATGAACCTTTGGGGTAAAAACCATGTCCAAACCACAGCATTAAATAAGATAGGTTTTATCTTCTATTTTCAGATGTGGAATCCAAGGACCAAAGAGATAAAGAATCCTGGCCAAGATATATACAGAGGCTAGACTAGAACATAGATACCCTAAGTCCCACTGATACATGCCTATGATTCCTTCAATTCCGATAAACATTTTGAGAGTCTATTATGTTCAGAACTCTATTATATTGACACTGAAAACACACAATATCAGTACTTCCCCTAAAAGATAATGGGAAATATTGTCTTAGTCATTTCTCTAGGAAAAGCAATAACCTATACCAAAACAATTTTTAAGAATTGGTAATTAGGGGCCTGTTTTTGCTGCATACTGGGTTATAAGTTATTTTCAAACCTAGTGTAATCCTTTCACCAAACATGGGAAGAGGGATCACTTCACTAGTGAATACAGAAGCATCTATATTTAGTTATCCTTTTGTTTTTGGATCTTCCAGCAGCCCTTACAACTTATGGTTGTGTCTTTTTCTGTTGTAAGCAGTCTAGCTACAGGCATTGTATGTGATTCTTTAAGAGCCTTATGATTTTTTATTATTCCTTTGTGACAGATTTCTCAGAGTTATGCAAATGGTATGCCAAGTGTAGTAGACTGAAATTTCTTCCATTTTATCTCTGTCCAAATAGAAGTTGCCTCATCTGCATATAACTGTTCCCTTTGCAACTCAGTTGTAGTAGAAAATTGGAAGTCGTTTGTATTTGCATTTCCTGGGGATACAGACAAGAGCAGATGCCAATAATGGATGTCATAATTTGCTGCCTTCTCTTTGCTGCCTATAAATCTTTGAATATTTTTCCTACAATAGCAAGTAAAGAGATTCAGCACGCATAATGGGGAGAGAGGAGATGTAAATCTCAGCAGTGGTGGTGGATTCCAGCTATGAATATTTCAGAAACAAGACACTCCCTTTAAATGAAACACTAATGGTTTTTAAGATGCTGCTAGGCCTGATGTGCTTTTGATTTCATTTAATAACCCATAGCTTCTGACTGAACAACACTACATCCTGGTTGGTAGATTCTAAAGAAAGTCTTTTCTCATCTTCTAATTTCAAGTTCTGGCCTTATTGTGGTGTCAATTCTTGATTACCTATACACTTCACCAGAGATACACAGGCATGCACAATTTAGACTTTAAGTAATTTATATTTGGTTTTGAAATGAAGACAGACACAAAAAGTCTCTCTCCTCCTCTCTCTCTCCCTATTTATTTCCCTCATACACACACACACACACTCACAAGCCCTATAAATATTCCTTCTCGTCCATACTCATTCCCAAATGCCGAGTGAGCCTTGAATCCTTCCTTTCCTGTGCCATTATTCTAGAAGGTTATGACTTGAGTGATGATGATTATCTGAACATCAGGATGAAGAGAAAATATTTTTATTCCTCTGACGTCTTAAAATATAGGAATTTCAAAATTGGGATGATATTGATCAAATTTCGTTTTTAATTGTTTTCTTATTTCCTACAAATAACAAATTGGGTTAAATAAAATCTAACTAAACTGTTCTTTTTCCAACTCACTTTGATGATTTTCTACCCATTTTACTAAAAATCAAACAACAAACAAAACCCTTGAAACTTTATATGACACATTGTTTCAGAAATTCTGGAGCCTATAAGCAAGACTATTTTGCTTATACAGTCTTTTTTTAATCTGTCAAAATTAAAGCTTTTTATAGGGTGTCTATTATTACTCCAGTGAGATGTTTAAATACCTTAATTGGTATAAATGTTGTAAACCAACCCCAGTATCCCTCATTCACTTGTTATATTTGGCTATTATTTACTGCCAGGAAGAATTGGCAGGCTATTAGATTAAAGAAAATTAAAGGAAGAGGAGGAGGAGGAGGAGGAGGAGAAGGAGAAGAAAAAGAAAAGGGGGGATGAATAGGAGAAGAAAAAGAAAAGAAATCAAAATTAATACCTAGTAGATGAGCTTCCACTGAATTCAGAAGAAATTCAAAATCAGGTGTATTCAATTCTGAATACAAATTCCCACCTAATTTGAACTCAATGAACTTGTCACTTGAATACCTTAGCTACCCTATTCTCAGTTTAATTACTTCTTTTCTCCTCTTACAAGCCAAGTATCATCTTCATGACAAAATCTTTCCAAATTTTTCAGCAAGGAATCTCATTGGTCCTGTAATATAGCTGATGATGCCCAGCTCAGATCCTCTTTAGCAGACCAGAGTACACAAACTCTCAACTGTTAATAGAGTTGGCTGCTAACAACTCACAGACAGATGTACTATTTCCCTGAGGATTGTTCCTGATGCACAGGATTCTCCTTACCCAGAATGTCCAAGAAGTTCTCTCTTCTTGAAGTTGACTCACCCAGAGGTACAGAAGTCACCATCTTACCTCAAGGTGCCATTCATGCTTTGGAGTTCACCAGGGGATCAGGCTGAGGCTGCACTTCTGCTACATCTTTGCAGGATAGCTTTATCCCCTTCCCTGTCCTTCTTTCCTCACTCACTTAAGATTTCTCCTAAAACAACTCCCTTATTAAATAATTTGCACAAGAATTCCTATTTCTGGCTCTGCTTGTAGAAAACCTGATGTAAGACAGTTGGAACTGAAATGACCCTAGAAAGTGGTCTTTACAAGGGCGATTCTGGAATTAGATCATTCATCAGCCAGAAAGCAGTACTCCATTACTGAAGTCTGGTAGAGTTATCACTCATTCCTGACATGCTATAGCCATGTAAATGTTGAGGCTTTCACGTATAATGATTTTGTATGGGATATGCAGGTAGATTAGCCTGTGTAATGTTCTCGATGCTTTGGAGTTTCAGAAACTATATTAGTTGTATAATTTGGTAGCTGTTGCTAAAGTGTCATTAGCACCTTGAGAGAAAATGGCAGGCTCAGACTCAATCACCAATTTAAAGTAAACCATGCTTCCTTGACCACAATTAAAGATATCTACATTTCTTATTCCCAAAGTGCATTGTTGACAACCAGGCATAAGCTCACCTAGGCTATGAACTCAGCCTTCTTTGAAGTTCTGCTACTCCTACAATTATATTCTGTGCCTGGTTGTTTATCAAATCTCGGCTAGACTACACCTTTATTTAATCTTAGGAAAAGAAGTTCAGAACACAACAACTGATCAATGATTTTAATGCATGTAATTCTTAACCAAATGTCATTTTCAAGTAGTTTTAAAGTATTCATCTTATTATTATCCCTACTCCTGAAGGTGGTGAAATTAAATCAATGAAATTGTACTGGTCTCGGGCTGCTGTTCACTTTGTGACTAGGGAAATAGATAGTATACAACTGCAGCATATAAAAAACCCTCTAGAGTAAATTTTTTTAAAAATAATATCTTCTGTGAATAAAATCCCACTACATTTTCCCCATGGAGAAATCCCATTAGATTTTCTTTCTCTTTATTTAGGAAATAATGGTTCCTACCTCTTCCAAAATAGATAAAGCATTCATATCAAAATGAGCAAGAGTCCTAACAAAGATTTGCAAATTTCCTTAGTTTCTCTCTGTGTACTTTTATTAATATCTTTCTGGAAAATTCCAGAGTCTGATTACCATAGTTTACATTGTGGGGTATTTTTCATTCAGACATTCAGATTCACTTTTCATCATTTTCCCACTATATTCTGTAACCTACAAGTCTGACCTATGTGGGCTCTATCAATGATCTTTGCACTGTAGCTTCTAGGTGAATTCATACAATAGCAAAACAATAGGGGGAGACTGCAGGGTGGTGAGGTGTAAGATCAGGGTATTTATCCATAGCTACTTCCCTGTTGATTTCCATTCACAGTGACTGCACTCTTCTACCAAAAGCTACAGTTCCATCAGGTGACCTACTCCTCTAACTTTCTCATGAATCTAGCAATTACTCTCTGCCTTTTGCCTTCAAGCTGAGAGTGGTATTGACTCCAAATTTTCACTAGCCCTGGAGTTGTGCATCATCTTTTGTTGGTTTCCTCACCTTGCTTATACATTGGTAACCAGCTTCTTTATTAAACACTGACAGTCTTTATTTGAGTGTGTCATCTCTTTCCTGTTGTGACACTGATATATATGCTTAAGAGCAAAGGGTACAATTTATTAGTACCCTCTGTACATGAAATTTTAAAAGGACTGTTAGGAGTTTTATCTGTTCAGATGACCCAAATTTTATTTCTGTAAACATTGATCCTTAGTGGTCTTGAATTGATGGGGTTGGTGTTTCATTAAATGTTACTAGTCTTGAGAAGCTTAAGTATATTCTGGTTTCTTCTTTCTACACCTTTGCTTATGGCCAATAGTACATATTTAATAATTGTGCCAATCACTGTACTGTGCTAGGTGAGCACTCTACCTGTCAATGACTATGTCATCAGCCTTATTGTTATGCCATTCAAGTTGCTGTTTTTTAACTATTTTTTTTAATCTAGTTGGAAAATTGAGAGAACTTTTAAAGTCTTCTGATTTTACTATAGATTTAACTACTACTTGTGATTTTATTTATGCTTTTTTAAAAATTTTAAGGATATCCTATAAGGTTCATGAATTTAGAATTATTTGAATTTCCTTTTAAATTATTGTTTTAACAATTAGAATAATAACTTATTATTTGATAATGATGAAAAATATGCTTTTGTATTGACATATTTATACAAATATTGTTAAGTATAATGATAAAATTATTACTTTATCATTGTTATTCTCTTAACCTCTGATTTTTTTTTTACCTTAAAGTCTATTTTATCTGATATTAGTATAGCTAAACTAATTTCTTATGGGTTTACTGGGATATTTGGTTCCATCATTTTAAGTTTAATGTTTATATATACTTACTTGTCAGGTTTGTCTCTTGTACATAGTACACAAATAGCTTTTTAAAAAATTTCTGTTGAATGTTTTCTCAGCTCATTGAGGAGGGTAATTCATTGTCTTCCCTTTTTTCATTAATGCTACTGAGAAATTCAGCATGTGTCTAATTGTTGATGGTAGTCTATCTCTTCTCTTAGCTTGTTTTTAAATTATTTATTAGCCTTTGCTGCTCTAAAGACTACTTGAGTTTTATGAGGTTTTTGGATGTGAGGATGGGAGTCTTTTATATCTTCTAGAGACTTCTCAGCCATTATCTTAATATATTCTCCACCATTCTTTCTGTTTTCTTCTGAAACTTCTTTGGGGATATATGTAGGACTTTCTCATTTTACTTCCATTCTTTTAAACTTTTTTTCATGTTTTTCCATCTTGTGGTCCCTCTGTGTTTCTGTCAAGAGTTTCTTCAATATTCACATTTTTATTCTGTTCACTAATTTACTTTTCAACCATATCTAATTTTTTTACAGCAACTAGATTTTTTATTTCTATGTTATTTTTCACTATTCTTCTTTCCAAATTTGCCTGGTTAAATTTTTTCACTAGTAATCATCTTTTATTATATTCAGTAAAAATTAAAACAAGGAACAAAGCAGTTAATTGGAGCCTGATATAAAGAAAATGAACATCATTAATGCAAACACACAGTGCCTTTTAAATTCTTTTCAACAATGATGGAATTGTACTGTGTGATGCTATTGTACCAAAGCTTTTAAAAGTGGCAATAAATTTTAAAAATCTTTACACAATCTATATAGATCTAATTAATCTTTCTTTAACTCTTGTAATATATTATGTTATATACACTTTTGATAGTATTGCCTTACTTTCTGACAACTTTAATTCCTTCCCCTATTTATTTTAATCAATTTAAACACACTTTTTAAAAAAATGTTTCAAATATATCATGTGAAGCTCCTAGGGTCTACTTCTGATGTTTGCTCTTTCTGTGAGTAAAGATTTTTGGTGTAGTTTTTTCTTTCTTTCTTTTTTTTATTCAGATCCCAGGTAAGTTAACAAAGTTGCTCTCATTTCACTTTGACAGGTTGATATTTTCCCTGTGATCATAGCCGTTTATGTGTCAGGACTTTATCAGTCTCTGTAAGTCTAGGTTTTGCTGGTCCAAGTGAAGCTGTTCCAAGGCCTTATGTTCTATCATAGTCATTAAATTTCCTTGAATAGCAAGACTGACTAACATCCTCTCCCACCTCAAACTGCCAATGAATCAGCATTAATTTGCTAATCTGTTTTTCAATTTTCTCCTTGCTTTTAGCTCCCAAGGATTTCACATACTTTTTGGGAGTTTAGCTATGCATTTTAAAACATTACTTGTTTTGTTTCTGAGTTAAAGTGGATGCTCTTGATGTACACTGCCAAGGACACTTCTAGCAAATATCTTTATAATTCATCACCTACCTTCCTTTCTTTCATATGACAATAGCTCAAGGGCATTCTTGCTTCAATTTCAAATTCAATATATAATTTACAAATACATTCAAGGAAATGAAAAGTAGTAGAGGTAGTAGTGACTAGTGTAAAACAACCTGAGTTATAATTTGCCTACCATAAATTGTATGACCTTGAGTTAAATTATGATACTTCTTAGTGCCACAATTAATTTTAATTTGTATGAAAACCTCAAGTTCTATGTATGATCATGTAACTCTAGAGCTTGTTACATCTGAGAATTTCTTCTAGTCAACAAAAGTATGAAATAATAAAAACTAGAAGGAATGTTTTAAAGTGTTTAAAATAATAATTTTTAAAGTTGTTCATAAAAATTGAATTCAATTGTTATTCTCAGTATTTGTGTGTTTTCTTTAACTCAAGAAAAAGAAGTCATTAAATATATTACATTAAAATTATTTAAGATAGGAAACTGGACATATAGGTTTTTATGTTACATGAAGGTCTGGAAGTAATTAATCTGACCCAGAGCACAGCTGGAGGAATTCAATAGAGCTAGTCACAAAGCATGAAATTAAAGAACAATAGTGTTTTATTCTTTGCAGTACTTCAACATTGCAGCTATAGTCTGCTTATTCTGTCTTCTCTCACCTTTACACTTACCGTTACTCACACAGTCCAGTTAAGCCCAGAGACATTAAGCAGAAGTTACTAGAGAAGACTTCAGAATTCTAGCTCTAGATGCTAAGAATTACTTCCAATGGCTCCAGTTCACACACATATATTTCCATGGCCAGACCACTCCGGTTAATAAGAATGGTGTGAAGGACATTCCTTGCTCTTTTTGCTGGTGGCCTTTTAAGAAACCAGCCTTTCAAAGGTGCATCCTTCTTTCCTTTTTGCCTACTCAAATTTAAATAGGTCCAATTTTGTGCCAGTGATTAATGAGATCATTTTATCTTTAATTTTCTTTAACAGTAGTAAAGGACCTCAAAGCCTGTGATAAAATTTCCTCAAATAGCAATGTTAACATTTTCTAGACTGGTTCTCTGGAGGCCTTGAGTTACTAGTAGGGAAATGTACCTCCTATAGACTTCCAGTAGATGGCAGGTACAGTACTTCAAACCTCTCCTAACAGGAAAAAATACAACAGCTCAATGCATAAAAATAGATTGTTAGTGTGTTTTAAATCTCAAGTGCAATGAAAAAGATGGAGTAAAACTTTTGTTTATGGATCTAGTATCATATTACCATATAAGTGTCTTCTTATTTTTGTCTTCTACTAAAAATACAAATGCAACAAATGAAAATATATCTTTATCAAGGAATGCCTGCAATTCCAGATTGCAAATTAAGCACTTAAATGTTGAATAATATAATCACCATGTTATAGATGTTAATTAAAGTGCTTAGTGAACAAAGATACATTTAGCAATTTTTAAATATAAATTTTGGAGGATAAGAAACTATTGTTTTATGGCAATTATTGTCTAATAAGCTTCCATTTACATTTATTCCTTTTAAAATAAATTCATAGATGGCAGAAGTACAAATATAGATACATATGTAGTAAGACAGATTTTGCAATCCATTCCTTTGTTTCTTTGAATAATTAATCCCAAAGTGTTTTCACAATTTACTATAGAAATAAATTTCTGTAGTACATTTGGAAACAAAATTTTCTCTATACTTTATGGTAAAAAACAAAAAGGAACATATAGGCAGGCCTTTTGTAGATTAAAAAAAAAGCACCTGTTTAATCAGAACATATATCCCCTGAATAGTAAGATAGAAGTTTATTCTAAGATGAAGGACTGTAAAAGCTAAAAAATATTCCATCATACATTTATATACATGCTTTCATTGATATATGTCCAGGTGTGACAAATCTAAAGTTATCTGGGATTTGCAGAAAACTTTTTATTAAAGTAAAATACTTTCAGACAAGATTGGGCGCAGTTAGGGTGGTATGACCATAGACTAACTCAGCAAAATACTTTCAAAGATTTAAAAATAGTTTTAATTTTAACATATATTTTGATTTCCTTATAAGTTTATCATATCATAGCTGTGCAGAAGTTATGTGGCTTGTATGACTGAGAGTCAGTCAAAATTGCAGCTATGTGACTTCTGGTTATTTACTTGTTTTTCCCAACCTTAATACTATACATGTTATATACTTTGTTTACTGTCTGTCCTTCCCCTGATATTGTGAGATGAAGGTTTTCTTTTTTTTCATTTTAATGGTTTTCTTGATTACTAAATCTTCAATGTTTAGAATAATGTCTGACACTTAGTGGGAGTTCAGTAAATAAGTATTGAATAAGTGAATGAATGGGTTTACTTTATAAGGCTAATTTGCAGGATAAAAGAAAATAATTAATGGCAGTCAGTAAATATTTGATTGGTTCAGTTCCCTTCGCTTTCCTGTCTACTCTAATGTACTAAAAACCTTAGGATCATTTTTCACTCTTATTTTCTTCATTACCCCAGATTAGATTATTTTCAAATCTTGGCTCCTCAAAGCATGGTCCACAGACTAGCAGCATAGGCATTACCTGGTATGTAGTTAGAAATTCAGAATTTTAGGTCTCACCTTGGAACTACTCAATAAGAATCTGCATTTCGAGAAGATTCCTAAGTGATTCATACATACAGTAAATTTTGACAAGCACTTATCTAACTTACTGTGTTTCTTCTACATTTTTCACATTGTTCTCATTACCAAAATAGAAAAAAATCCATCTTTCTAACCTGTCCACTTGCCTGTAACTAGATTCAACTTTAAAAAAAAAAAATGTTGTCATTTTTTAATACATTTATTTTGTTTATTTATTTTTATGTGGTGCTGGGGATCAAACCCAGTGCCTCATGCATCCTAGGCAAGCATTCTGCCACTGAGCCACAACCCCAGCCCTAGATTCAACTTTTTAAACAAATATTTGGTCTTAAACATTAAGATCTGGTCTTGGTATTAAACAGACGCCTCTGCTAAGTGTCTCCCTCTCCTTTTACTAGGTTAAAGAAAGAGTAAATAATTCCCCATTCTGGAATTCAGTCTGTTTATCATCTGACTTCACCCTCCCAACTCAATCCTAAATCAGTTCTTTGGTTGGATTTTTGTAAATTCTGCTGTCATTCTTGGTTAGTTTGTCTCTTAACCTCAATCACATTTTACTTTTTATTTAACCCTTTATGTCCTGTTGTCCTATATATAGCACATCTATAAAAACTTAAATTGAGCATTTTATAGGTGTCCATATTTAGGGCAATGAGACATAATGAGTTAACCAAATGCCACTCATCATTCAATGTTAAAGACAAAGGATTATTCCATCATTTTCTTCCTTCCCTGCTAGAGCTCATAAATTTCTCCAAATTCTGCTGCACATAATTACATCACAAAACACTTATTATGAAATATGCTGCATTGTTTTGCAGAATTTTGTTATAAATGAAGGTCTTGTTTATCTAATAAGATTAGCTAGGATAAATAAATTCTAACCTTTCACAGTACAGCAAGGTCACAATAGTTTGTAACAATTTATTGCATATTTTATAAGAACTAGGAGAGAGGAGTTCAAATACTCCAAACATGAAGAAATGATAAACATTTAAGTAGATAGAAATGCTAATTATACTGATTTGATCATTATACAATGAATTCTTTGAATTATCACAATGAATCCCATAAGCATGTACAATTATTATGTGTCAAGTAAAACAATTTAATTTTTAAATTAAAAAAGAACATCAAAGATTATAAGTTGATCAACAGCAGAAATTTTATCTATTTGGATTTTTTAGCATCTCTCATAAGTCATTCAGAAACTTAAGTAAATATTTATGTTTCATTTTGAACAAGTCTTTTTTTGTTCTAATTAGTTATACATAACAGTAGAATGCATTTTGACACATCATACATAAATGGAGTATAACTTCTCATTCTTCTGGTTGTACATATTGTAGAACCACACTGGTCATGTAGTCATATAAGCACATAAGGTAATAAAGTCGGATTCATTCTACTATCCTTTCTAACCCCAGACCTCTTCTCTTCCCTTCCCTCCCCTCTGCCAAATCCAAAGTACCTCTGTTCTCCCTAGCCCCCCTCTATTGTGAATTAGCATCTGCATATCAGAGAAAACATCTGGCCTTTGGTATTTTGGGATTGACTTATTTGGCTTAGCATGATATTCTCCAGCTCCATCCATTTACTGGCAAATGCCATAGTTTCAATCCTCTTTAAGACTAAGTAATATTCCTTTGTGTACATACACCATATTTTCTTTATCCATTCATCCATTGAAGTATACCTAGGTTGATTACATAGTTTAGCTATTGTAAGTTGAGCTGCTATAAACATTGATGTGGCTGCATCACTGTAGTATGCTGATTTTAAGTCCTTTGGGTATAAACAAAGGAGTGGGATAGCTGGGTCAAATGGTTGTTCCATTCCAAGTTTTCTGAGGAATCTACATACTGCTTTCCATAGTGGTTGTACTAATTTACAGCCCCACCAGCAATGTATGAGTGTACCTTTTTTCCCACATCCTTGCCAACATTTATTGTTGCTTGTATTCTTGATAATTACATTGCCATTCTGACTGGGGCAAGATGAAACCTTAGAGTAGTTTTGATTTGTATTTCTCTAATTGCTAGAGATGTTGAACATTTTTTGATATATTTTTTGACCATTCTTATTTCTTCTGTGAAGTGTCTGTTCAGTTCCTTAGCCCATTTATTAATTGAGTTGTTTGTTTGTTTGTTTGTTTGTTTCAATGAATCTACTTTTTAGAACTTTTTGGATTTCCAGTATTTCACAAAGCAAAGCCAACCATCTTAAGCATAAGGGGATATACCATAGATCAAAGAATAAAAGTGCAGTAGACCTCGGCAGGTAAAAGAATTAGAGCATGGGATCCTGTCCAGAATGATTCCCCACTTGGACCCTTTTACTCCTTGCCTGATCTGTTCATCTCCACACCTTTGCTTTGATTTTCTCTTTCCTCATATTTGCTCTCTTTGCTTCTGTAGCTTACATGAAAGACAGACCATGCTCACAAGGGTCTTTGAGCTGCATATTTTAGGACTAGCCTCTCAAGACAATTGAATCAAGCTTTCCTCACTCTTATTTCAAATTCTCATTTGTCCAGCTTAGACTCATTGCATCAACCATTGATGGAGGGAGAAATTATCACTGCCAGGGCTTCAGTATTTTTGTAGTAACAGTTAATAGTGGGGAAGAGAGGTCCATATGTTAAGAAATTATTTCCATATATGTACATTATAACCAGATAAAATAGAATCTTAGCCTATATCTATTTTGGTAAGCAGAGCATAAATCTCCCCCACCCCTGAACCAAGGGAAAAATGTATAACTAATCTCTTTTCTCAGATCTTCAGTTATAACTTTTGCTCTGTCACCTCATCAGTCAAATAGAAGTTTCACTCTGTACTTTATCATGGCCGGAGCCAAAGAGAGGAAAGGCTACATTTTAAAAAACTTTCTAGAAATCAAAAAATGTTAAGTTCCAGTTAAGAATCTATCATATGGTTTGGGGCTGTAGCTCAGTGGTAGAGCACTTGCCTAACGTGTGAGGCACTGGGTTTGATCCTCAGCACCACATATAATAATAAATGAATAAAATAAAGATACATCAATAGCTAAAAAATATTTTAAAAAGAAAAAGAATATATCATATAATATTGATAACCCTAAATATATGTTTTTCTTACTTAAAAAATAAATAATAAAGATGAAATAATAGATTTCATAGGTAGAAATAATAGGTAGGAATAATAATAGGTAGAAATAATAGATAAAGATGCTGCAGAGGATTTCTGTGTTGGTTAGGACTTTGGAATAGGTAAACTCTGTTCTTGCTGACTCCCTCTTAACACATACACATCATCATACAGATAGATCATTGAATCCATGTGAAAAAGAAACAAGAGACTCCTAAAAAGAAAAAGAAAGTCCTAAAATGTGGTGTTCCCATTACTTAAAATATATTATTTGAAACTATGATCAAAATAAATGATAAAAAACAAATTTAAAGAAACCTAAAGTAACAGGCACAACATTATTTGTATCAATATTTGGACATCAAAACATCACTTACTATGTGCAACTAATAATTGTGATAATGTTATAGAATTCCAAGTAAAATTACTGACCTGGTTTTAGGTTACTGAATATTTGAATAAGATGTGATATTAATAAAGACCAGTGATATAGGGAAATTACAGCTGTGCCATTGTCATGGATGGTGTAAATGAAGCAATTCATTTCTGTAAATGATTGATTTCATAAAAGTAGTATATAGATAAAACTAACTGTAAGCTTGAAGAGCAATAGGCTCATACTATTTGGATACTCAAAGGTTGGTTAGGAGGGAACTTTGAGCTAATTATAAAAATACATCTTGAAGAAGAATCATATGTAGGTTTTCTAGTGTTGAATTATCTAGAATGACCAGCTGCCTTGAGTCTGTTGGGTTGTTCAGTTATTCATTTTATTCCGCTCACACAGTCTCACTAATGTTTCAGCACTCAGTGCTCAGAGGCTACGTGAAAACGACCTTTACACTGGCACTTGCTTGATGTTTCAGTGAAGCTCTAACATGACTGTTATGCAGAGTCTCTCTGGATCGTTAAACAAATCATACAACCTCTAATTTCAGTTATCAGAGTAGGCAAATGAAATATCTTGCAAACAAATTTAAAAGGAAAAAAAAAGTCACTATCCTGCAATATGTCTTCTAGGATGCAGTGTAGTCATACCTTATTCTCATGCCATGTTCATTCACTCTATAGACTGTTTTCCTATTTTCTCATTTTGCATTAGAGGTAATTCTGGGTTTAGTGAATTTTCTGTTGCTTCGAATAGCATAACCCCAGATTGTCACCTGCTACTTCCTTCCCCAAAGTTCTCTCTATGTTTTTCTTCCTTTCTCCAACTTTTTGTGAAGCAAGCCATGCTTATTTGTATGCCACAATCTGTATTTCTTATATTTATACTTTATCAATGATTTCTATGTTTTATGCTTTATTTTTTCTTGTATTGGCTAGCCCTCTATACCTGTTTACTATAAGGGCAAAATTCGTCTGTATTTTAGTCAGCTTCTTTGTCTTGAACAAAAGATCTGACAACAGCAACATAGTGGAGGAAAAGTTTATTTGGGGCTCACAGTTTCAGAGGCCTCAGTCCACAGATGGCTGACTCTATTGCTCTGGGCCTGAAGGGAAATAAAACATCATGGAGGAAGGGCATGCACACAGGAAAGCAGCTCAGAGCATGGCCACCAGGAAGCAGAGAGAGCTCTGCTCACCAGGGACAAAATATAAACCCAAAAGTCACACCCCAGTGATTTATCTCCTCTAGCTATACCCTGCCTACCTACAGTTACTGCCTAGTTAATCCATATCAGTGAATTAGTCCAGTGATTAGATTAAGGTTCTCATAACCTAATCATTTCTCTGAAAATTCTTGCATTGTCTCACACCTCATAGCTCAACCATAACACTCCTCAATCAGGGAAAAATATGATAATTTTTCAAATGCTATATTTATTAAGCTCTTACTATGTGCTTAGACCAGTGTTTGGGAAACAAAGGCAAATTGCAGAATCCCTATCCTAAAGAACCTCAAAATTTAATGAAAGAGACAGATACAATCAGATATCTAAAATATAATGAAAAATATGCACAAGGCATCTTGGGAAGACAAAGAGAAAAATACCTAATGTAGGGGTGAGGAGTAAGGGACTGAAAAGATTCATGGAAAGTGATTAATGCCTGAGTTAAATCTTTTCTCCTTCACTTTTATGAAGAAAACTTCAAACATGTAATATATAAGTTAAAAAAATTTAGCAAAATTGAAAGCTTCTACCATTACAATATCACTATTCTTACCTTACCATATCTATCCATCCATCCACCCATCAGTTTATGTTGTTTTGATGAGTTTCAAAGTAAATTTTATCATCACACTTTTCCTTAGTGTTTTAGTATGCACATCATTAAATAGAGTTCAATATTTGTGTCCAGTGTTTTTATTTTTATATAAACTGTGTACATGGTAAAGCATATTTGCTGAGTTTTGACAAATATAGGCATAACTATGTAACTAAAACTCTATCAAAATATAGCATATTACCAGCACTTTGGGAAGATCCCTCATGCTGCTTCTGTGAGTCCTCTTTCATATCCACTGACCCCAAAGGCAACCACCAGTGATTTTATGATTTTCTTCATCAAATACTAGTTTTGCCTGTTGTAGAAGTTGTACAAATGAAATCAGACAACATGTTCGCTTTTGTGAGAGATAATTTGTATCTTAAAAAATGAAAAAGAGCAGATGAAGAACGTCTGCAAAAGAGGAAGAGGGAAAGTTTGGTCAGGCAAGACTACTCAGGGCCATTGGTTGTTAGCTGCACACACTGTAGCCTCTTTTTCTGTGAAACTCTGACTTTGACCCCTGACTGCCAAGACATGAAGAATCAGCAGTCAGCACTCTTTTAACTTACTGTGATTTTTAAAAATGTTTTCCTCTCTGACCACAAGAACCTTTGTCACTAGAGCCTTGGTGTGACAATTTAGAATCATTGCTTTAGTGTAACTCTAAGTGTGAGTTGGTATAAGTATTGACAGTGCATCCCCAACCAGCAGTCCCACAATCACTTCAGTTCAGCCACCTTCTAATAGCAGTTTAATATATCACAGCTCCTGGATCCCAGTGCCAGGATTCTCTATATTTTCCTTATGTCTTTATGTGTGAAAATACACCCAAATACTTCTTGCCTTTAAGCACTGCTAGCAAAAAAATCAAAAAATCCTAGATGATGAGAGTGTTACCACATGAGAAAATTCCTTAATCAGCTAAAATAGCTTAGCGTTCAAGCTATCCAAAGCAATTAATCAGGCATCTTATCCTTTGAAAAAGAAAGCAGGAGTCCAAACACTACTTCCAAGAACTGTGTAAGAATTAGATATCTCCCCAAATTTGGAAAATCTTACTATAATACAAATATATAACAATATTCTATATAACATTAAAACAGTTTATGATTCAGTGTACGGATTCTAAAGGTACAGTTGGGTCCCACAATAACATAGATGTACTTGTTTAGAAATTGAAGTAATCACTTTCATCTGTGTCCACTGTTATTATTGGCTAATGAACTGTCAGCCCTAGCCTAGTTGAGGTTTAGCTGACCATCACAATGCTCAACAGTTTTCAAGAGTATGAACATGATATCCAGGTAATTTGGGGGTATTTCACTTTTTTTCAGTCAGCAAACTGTTCTAGCCCTCCAACCTAGCAGCAAGATTTCCTTCACCCTCTGACAAGTCATCTTTTACAATACAACCCAGCAGCCAAGATTACCCCAGACAGACTCACTCTATCATTGTGAAGAAGAAAATGCTTAAATCTGCAGGAACCACTACAAGTATAACAACTGTCAAAGAAATCAAGATGTATTTCTGCAGTTACCAGCTGTATGAGATTGGATAATCCAGTGCATTTCTTTGGGCCTATATTTTCCTATTTTTCAAATGAAGAATAGAGTAGTTCTACCAAATGATGATTTAAATTTAAAATCTAGTGAAATAATTTTTTAAATTTTTTTAATGTAATTGTAATATCCTTATTTCATATAGGCCTTCTGGACACATAAGTTCACATATTTATTATGGTACTGGGTTTATTGGAGATTTAATGTGAACTGATCATAAGAGTTTTTCCAGAGTCTCTGTAATAAGTTAAAGTGTTTTTAAATAAGTTTTTGTGTAATCAATGAATTTGATAATATACTACTTGGTTCCCTATTATATGCTTCATATAGTTTCTACAGAATTTAGTTCATATAGAGAAGACAACAAGCAAGTGAAAAAGAGTGAATACTTAAATTAACAACATATTCAAACTTTGAAGAAACTGGCACATAAGGTGAAAGTACTTCAGCTCCTCTCCCCATTCCTACTCCCTGATCACAATTATCCTACATTCCAGCTCTTCCTGACCAGGTTCTGCTTGCCCATACAGCAGTTTTGTGGGAATGAAGGAAAAAACATTTCCTCAAGGAAAGAACATTTATGTCAGTATATTTTCTCACTTATCATAGTTGTGAATTAGGAGTAGGGTCATGGGTGATAGTACCCTGCAACCTTCATTTAGAACCACATCTCTAAGGAACTCATCTTGTTTACACATATCACTGCATTTCTGGAACTCAAATTAAATATTACCAACTTGTTTCAGAATCCTGAGACCATTACTAATTAGTAAGTTGGTTGCAGTTATTGTGTAAATAGTGGAAATCATTAAATGGAGCTTGTTCAGATGAAATTCATCAAATTCCTAAATGAAAGTGAATCAGAATAGGAGTACATGAAGTATAAAATCTCTGAAGGTTATATTATAGGTAAAGCCTCACACAGGGAATTTCATATCCTCATGTACCCAAATAAAGTCATTGAAGAGTTTCCTCACCTAATATATCTCACATCTCACCCCAGACACTCCCTGCCTTTTAAAATACAAACTGAGTTGGGCGCGGTGGTGCACGCCTGTCATCCCAGCATTTTGGGAGGCTGAGACAGGAGAATCGCAAGTTCAAAGCCAGCCTCAGCAACAGCTAGGCACTAAGAAACTCAGTGAGACCCTGTCTCTAAATAAAACACAAAATAGGGCTGGGGATGTGGCTCAGTGGTTGAGTGCCCGAGTTCAATCTCCAGTACCAAAAAAAGAAAATAAAATACAAACTGAATTATTGTCCCAATTAAATTTTGTTATAATAAATAGAAAATTATTATTATTAAATATTAGCTATCAAATAGGATTACATGTGATTCATGTCTTTGATGAAAGTGCTCATAGATTTGCACTAGGAACTCAGCAAATGTTCTAGCAGGATAAATATTAGATAATATTAGCTGCAAAGTGAAACATCAGAATTATTCCGAATAAATCATCATGCAAATTTTTTTATATGTAAAAATGTTCTCCAACCAATATATACACCAAAAAAGCAGTTCCTCTTTTATAAGCACAGGTTACCTTAGATGTTGTTAGGTTAATAAGATCTTTACCAAATTCATATTACTCTTATAAGTCAAAATGGAGCAATCATGACCAACTCTATAGGAACAAAACCAATTAGTTTATTTGCTATAATAAAGGCTTGAAAATTGTCACAAATATACAAAATTGCCCACCTCTGGACTCAACAAAATCATAAAGAAAACATACAAAATTGAAAAATAATACAGATATCTGTGTTAGGTTTTCATTGCTGTGAACAAAGTACCTGAGAAGAACACCTTAGAGGAGGAAAAATTTATTTTGACTTGTGTTTTTGGAGGATTTAGTCTATGGTATGCCATCTCCATTGCTCTGGGCCTGAGTGGGGAAGAATATCGTGGTGGAAGACCATGGAGGAGGAAAGCTGCCCAGCTCATGGCATCCTGGAAACAGAGAAAGAGAAAAAGGAAGGTATCAGAGAGAGAAGATAAAACCTTCCAGTTATGTCCTCAGTGATCTATTTCTTCCAGCTGGGTCCCATCTCCCAGTAATTCATTCAAGCATCAATGGATTAATCTACTGATGAGATCAGTGCCCTGATAATCTAATCAATTCCTGAACACACATAAGATTTTGGGGACTTTCCAGATCCAAACCAGAACTATGTGAGTTAAAATCCATTATATATGGTGCTTTTATGTAGTGTACAACCTAAGTAAATGCATGTTGCAAGCATGTCCCTGATACATGACTGTTTCATATTTCAGAAGTTTTCATATCCAATTTGCTTTGATTAGAATGCTATGACAACCTTCACATTCTGACAAACTTCTGGTAATGTTGATTGAATTCAGGACATCCTGAATCAGGGAATTGTGTCCATGATACAATTGAAAAACAGCTTTTCAATTGTATAATATACACACAGAAAAATGCACATAATTTTCATATCAAATCATAGTATTGAGCCTCATGAGTTATCACAAATTGAATACAACCAGGTTAAGAATTCCAGCACTTTCCCTGAGATGAGACAAAACATCATTGTGGAAAAGCATGGTAAAGGAAAGTTGCTCAGAGAGGGTGGGAGGAGGAGGAAAGGGCTGGAAAGAAGATAAACCTCCAAGTCACCGACTAGAATCACCAATCAAAAAGGACCTCCAATAAGAACTCCTCCCTCATTTCCAAGTCCTCTATCCACACTTCTTCAGAATTTAGTTTTGTCCATCTTTGAGATTCAAATAAATTAATTCATACATTATATTCTATTTTATATATTTGATTTATTTCAATCAATATTATGTTTGTGAGATTCATTAATGCTTTTGCATTTATCATAATTTATAAATTCTACTATTATGAGCATTTAGGTGGTTTCCAGTTTGGGATTATTAAGAAAAAAATGCTTATATTTTGGAACACATTTCTCCAGGATATTTATCTAGGAGTGAAATTGCTAGGTGTTTTAGTCTTCTTTTTCACTGTTGTGACTTCAGGACCCAACCAAAACAATTGTAGAGGAGGAAAAGTTTACTTGAGGGCTCATGGTTTCAGAGGTCTTAGTCCATAGACAGCAGTCTGCATTCCTCAGGGCTAGAGGTGAGTCAGAGCATCATGGTGGAAGAGTGTGGCAGAGGGAAGCAACTCATATGGTGATCAGAAGCAGAGAGAGCCTTGACTCTCCAGATGCAAAGTATATACCCCATAGCCACACTCCCAAGGAACCACTTCCTCTGGCCACACCCCACCTGCCTCCAGCTACCATCCAGTTAATTCCATAAGGGATTATTTCACTGATTATGTTAAGACTATACCCTATCATTTCTCCTCCAAATCTTCTTACATTGATTAACATGTGACCTTTTGGGGAATACCACATCTAAACCATAACACTGGCTTTAGTATATAATGCCAAGAAGTTTCCCAAAGTGGTTACACCAATTTAATATCCCATCCACAGTGTAATGAGAATTTCCCTTGCTTAACATCATTAGACACTTGACATTTTAAGTCTAAAATTTTAGTTTTAGTCATTCTAGTGGTATGCAGTATTTTTCATTGTGCTTTTTGGAAATTTTATTTTTAGATAGCTACAGATTTTCATGCAACTTTAAGAACTAATACCGAGATCTTGTGTGCCCTTTGTCAATTTTCCTCCAATGGTAACATCTTCCAAAACTATGATACAATATCACAGAGAATTGACATTGATACAGTAAATAAAAAGAACATGTACATCATTATAAGGATCCTTCAGGTAGCCCTTTTACAGTCCCATCTTCCTTTTTCTTATCCCAACCCCCGAAACCCATATAACCCAAAACTGATTCTCTACTTCTACACTTTTGTCATTCAAGGAAGCTATATAAACAGAATTACACAGTTTGTAATATTGTGGGTTTGGTTTTTTTTTTTGTTTTTTTTTTTTTAGTACCAAGGAATGAACTCAGGGGCACTTGACTACTGAGCCACATCCCCAACCCTATTGTATATTTTTTATTTAGAGACAGGGACTCACTGAGTTGCTTAGCACTTCACTTTGGCTGAGGCTGGCTTTGAACTCGTGATCCTCCTGGCTCATCTTCCTGAGCTGCTGGGTTACAGGCATGTACACCCGGCTGGGTTTTTCATTTTTTACTCATCACAGTTCTCTGAAGATTCATTCAGGTTGTTTCATGTATCAGTAGTTTGGTCTTTTTAAAATTAATGACTGATATTTCAAGGTACAGATGTAACACAACTTACATATGAACTATTTATCTATTAAAGGATATATATGTTGTCTCTTTTTATACTATTCCAAAGAAAGCTGCTGTAAACAATCATGCACAGATTTTTATGTGAAAATAGTTTTTCATTTCTCAGGGATAAATGCCCAGGGACTGCAACAATTTGTTCATATGATAGTTGCATGTTTAGTTTTTTTTTTTAACAACTGCCAAATTGTTTTCTAGAGTGGTTATACTATTTTACATTTTCAAGAACACTGTGAGCAACCCAATTTCTCCAATTCCTTGTCAACATTTCTATCACTATTTTGTTATTTGAGTCATCTGGTATCTCATTGTGGTTTTAATCTGCACATTTTCAATAATTAACGATGGTGAATATTCCTTTATGTGCTTATTTGCTTTACGTACATTATCTTCAGTAAAACGTCCCCTTCAAATCTTTTCATGTTTTCTAATCAGATTGTCTGGATTTTATTTTTGTTGACTGAGTTTTGAGAATTTTTAGCATCTTCTAGATGCTAGTCCTTTGTTGGATACATAGTTTGCAAATATTTTCCCCAGTCTGTTGCTTGTCTTCTTATACATAACAGGATCTTTTGCAGAGAAAAAGTTTTAATTTTGAATCGTAATTTTTTACAGATTGTACATTTGGTATTGTCTAAGAATTATTTGCCTAGACTTAAGAAAATCTTTGTGGTTTTGTTTTGTTTTATTTTGTATGAGATTATGGTGCTTACTTTACATTTAAGCCCATGCTCAATTATGAATTTATTTTTGCATAAGATCTGAGATTTACATAAAGGGCCTTTTTAAATTTTAATCTATGGAAATCCAGTTGCTCTAGCATTGTTTGTTAAAAGGGTTCCTTTTACCCCACTGATTTACCTTTGCATTTTTGTCAAAAATTATTTAGGCAAATTGGTATTTCTGAATCATCCATTCTGTTCCATTGATCTATTTGTTTATCTCTGCTAGTAGCACCCAGTCTTGATTATTATAGCTACCTAATAAATCTGGAAATTGGTTAAACTGATTTCTTCCACTGTGTTCTTATTTTTTATAATTATTTTCACTACTCAAGTTCCTTTGTATTTTTAATTTGCATATTAGAATAATTTTGTTTATATATACAAAAATATTGCTGGTGTTTTTAATAATATTTACGTTACACTTATATATAAAATTGGAGAGCATATCTTTTCAATGTGAGGTTTATTAATTCATGAAAATGGCATATTTCTCTATTTAGATTTTCTTAGATTTATTTTATCAATGTTATATAGATTTCAGTATACAAACTCAAACACCTTTTTTACCATTTTTTTTCTTGCAGTGCTGTCTACCCAGGGCCCTCTGTATGTTGGGTAATGCTCTACCAGTGAGCTACATCCCCAGCCCAATAGTATTGTATTTTAAATTTTGGTGTCCATGTGTTCACTGCTGGCATAGAGAAAGATAATTGATTATTCTGTTTATTGTGTAATCCTGTGGCCTTAACGAACTCATTAGTTCTAGGAACTTTTTCATAGATTCCTTAGGATTTCCATGTACATAATCATATAATCTGTATAAGAAACCATTTTGCATCTTCCTTTCTGATTCATATCCATTCTATTTCCTTTTCTTAACTTATTATATGAGCTAATATTTCCAGTACTATTTTGAATAAGAGTCATAAAAGCAAACATCCTTGCCTTGTTCCCAACCTTAGAGGACAAATGTGCAGTCTTTCACTCTTTTGCCATTAAAAATAATAATATATGCAAGATTTTTAATATGCTCTTCATTAAAGTGAAGAAGTAGTTAGAACAATGTTTAGGAAACAAAGGCCTTTATAACTATTAGTTAAACTGAATTTCTCATTTTAAAACTATTGAAGAAGAAATCTGCACCATATGATTTCACTAGAGAATTCTGAAAACCTCCTAAATTACACAGCACTAGGATTAGGGATGTAGCTCATTTGGTAGAGTGCTTGCCTAGCATGCACAAGGCCCTGGTTTTGATCCCACATACTGCAAACAAAACAAAAATAATAGCACCATTTCTGTACTTCTATAGAATCTCTTCCAGAAAGGAGGAAATTAGTTGTGATGATTGATTTTTTTGTGTCAACTGGATTAAGGGATGCTCAGATCTCCAGTAAAACACTATTTCTGGATGTGTCGATGGCGGTGTTTCCAGAAGAGGCTTACATTTGAATCATTAGACCAAGAATAGAGGTGTGCTCCAATGTTGATGGCATCATCTGATTCTTTGAGGGCCAGAACAGAGCAAAAGAGTAGAGGAAGGCCAAATTCTCTTTCTGTCCTTGAGCTGGTACATTCATTTTCTCCTGCTTTTGGATATTGGAGCTCCTGGTTCTTGGACACCAGGTTCTTTGGGATAAGAGTTGGGACAAGGCTAAATGTCATGATATTTATAATAGAGGTTTTTACATACTGAGGGTCCATGTTATCTTTATACTGGTTAGTTATGGTCACTGAGATTGGAAGAATTAGAGTAAGAAATGCTATTAAGATAACAGAAGAAAAGAAAGTATTTACTTTTGTTTGGAGTTACACCAATGTTTTGTTCCTAAAACCAACAGAAAACATTGGGAAAGTTTTATAAACTTTAAAAGTTGAGAAAGCCATATTGTCAAGTATGGAGGCATGGAATAGTAGTTCTTGCATACTTTCTTGGTAGATAAGAAGTTTTAACTACTGTTATTCAGTTCACAATCTAATGCTTTGTTTAAACTGTTCACAATATAAAGGCCCTAGTATAATTATAGGATTAGTAAATAGAAGGAGGAGGGGGAGAAGATGTATAAATGTTAATGTGTCTTCTCACATAAATGATGAGTGAGACTTATAAGAAGTCCTCCTGCCCCCACATAGCTGGTTCTCGGTTCTTTAAGCTCAGATTGAGAATTTTTCTGTCTGCTTCCTTGGTTGCCAGATCTTTGGATCCAAAGTAAATTATACCTTTGGCTTTGCTGGTGCTCAAACTTGCAACTTGTAAGACTTCTTGAGCTCTGTAATTGTGATGTGTGAACCAATAAATCTCTATGAGGAAGACAAGTTCATAAGGAGTCAGACTGGAGAACTTCCCATTGCTCCTCAACCCAAATCCCTTACCTCACTTCCTGGTCCATTATGAGAGGCCTCCCAAAGCTTTGTCCTAAACCAGGAATATTTCATCTACTGAGCTTCCTAAGGGAAAAGTGTAGTGTCCCACAGACAAAAGAGTTTAGCCACTTCTGCTATTAGAGGAGGAGTTACAGCCCTCAAATATCCTTTTCAGGACAGATACATACATCCCACACTCTTGAACTGGGAGTGAAGGGTAATATCTAAATGAAGACTAAAATGTCTTTGCAGAGAAGCAAGGAATTTCTATGAGAATGTGTCAGGACATTTTTTTCTGATATGAATTTATATTTCCTGCCATAAGGTTCCTATTTTCCATTCCTCCCATTAAGACAGAGAAAAGATAGTCTTTATAGTCTCAAAGAAGGGAGGTAAGATGATTCAGGGAGTAGATTAAATGTCTAAGACAGAAATATGAGGGGAAAATGTCTGGAGACTAGAAAAACTTCTCTTGGATAGGAAAGATAAGACGAGAAAATCAGGGTGCTTTGAATGATTTTCTGAGACTATGACTAAGACAGAGAGGACTTTGAGGAACCTCCTATAGTGAGTCCCAGGCTCCAAGAGAGGCACAGAAGCTGAAGGTGTTCCCTGGAAGGGCTTGCTGACTGGATTAGTGATCATGTATCCCTCTCCTCTGGATTTTTACCACATTACTTCTATGGGACATTACATAGCTTTGGAAAGAATTGATAAGACAGACACTAGAATTTCTAAACATAGTCCAGTATGATAGACATCAGAGAGAAGAAAGAATTTTAACTACTTGGACTTCTGGGTTTATGATCTCACATACAATTATGGTTTGGATCTTATAGGTCCCCCAAAGGCTCGTATGATAAAGGCTTTGGTTGCTGACCAAACGTGTGGCAGTATTGGGAGGTGGTGGAATTTTTGAGAGTTGAGGCCTAGTTGGAGAAAGGCCATAAGGGTTGTGTTCTTGAAAGGAATATTGAGACCTAGTCCCTTTCCTCTCCATCTCTCTTTGCTTCCTTCCCACCATGAGATTAGCTCTTTCCTCTGCCAAATGCTCCCTGCCATGAAGTATTACCTTACCATAGGCCCAAAGCAACAAGGCCCAGGGATAATGAATGAAACTTCTGAAACTATGAGTCAAAATTAACCTTCCCTTATTTTAAGTTGATTATCTTGGTTATTTTAAAACTGATGGAAGACTGACCAACATTGATGTAGAACCAGTATATTTTCTTCTTCTATACCTAATATGACTAATATAATATTTCATATATTCATATATTAGGGTGAAATATTTCGTATATTCATATATTTCATGTATTAGGGTGAAAATGGAGATTCTCAAGTAAACAGTTCTGTGGAATGTTGTCCAAACTATTAACAGTAATTAATAGGTTTCTTAAGTGATCAGTGCTGGAATTGTCCCGAGGTCCATAGGAGAAAACAAAGGCACTGAAAGCCAGTGTTTTAAGTTCAGATAGATAAAGCCAGCTACTGGAATGAGCCACCTTTCTTGCAGGGGATTGTCACAGCATAGTCCCTATGCTTTGGGGAAATACAATGTGATATTGCTAGCTACCAGTTAACAAAAAGACATAGCTGAGTCTCACATGGGCCACCAAGGGAGTGAGTTCCTCTACAGAGCTACCATCCCTTTTACATCAAGATGATGAGAATAAGCTAGGTCACAAGTTGTAGCTACTTGCCAAGGCAGTGTGTTAAGCAAACATTGACATTTCCCTTCTTTCTTCCATCTTATCAGCAGAGGAAAGAATATTTTAGTGAGGAAAGTATAAAGTATGTGAAGACAGATTGTGTCTGCTATAGTTTGAATAAGTGTCCCCCAAGGTCTATGTGTTAAAGGCTTAGTCCCTAAGGTGGTACTTTTGGGAGAGGGTGAACATTTAGGAGGTGAGGCCTTATGACAGATCTTTAGTTCATTGGAGGCATGCCTTCAAAGGGGATTGAGGGACTTTAGTCTCTTCTTTTTCTCTTCTTCCAAATGAGCAAGAGCAGTTTTGCTCTACCACATGCTTTCACCATGATGTGCTGCCTCATCAGAGGCTTAAAGCCATGGGCTGACTGATCTTGGGCTGGAACCTCCAAAATATTAAGCTAAAATGAAACTTTTCTGTTTATGAGTTTATTCTTTTAGTATTGAGTTATAGTAATACAAAGCTTACTAATGCAATGTGTGTATATGTATATATATTTCATGGCTAAAGATATTTGTGGGACATCATATTAAAGCATATCAGTGTCATTACTGCACTACTTCTGAGTATTTAAGTATGAAATCCTTAGAAAGTAAATATTATACACAATGTATCCAAACTCCTTTTATTGAAAAACAGCTTAGTACAAAGATCTAGTGTACTGCTGAAAACCTTTTGAGAAATGTTAGTCTACTTGTCTGTACACAATAACAAAGGTGAGGGTGTTCAGAATACAAGAGAAATATCCAAGTTCATTCCAGCCCAGTGATTAAATAACACCCATATTCCTTAGAAAATATAATTAAGCAAGAACTCTTCTCTTCACAGCTGAAATGGTAGAAAATATCAAAAGGTTGAAAATCCTTTCATCTGTGTATAGGCTACAAATGTTTCGAGGCTTCTGCAAGTTATCAAGTGTTTAAATGACCCTATTTTCCAGAACAAAACATTCTGTAGAAAATATTTCTTTCTGAGCCTTTGGCTGCTGTAGAACAAGATAAACAGGTTTTATGGAAGGAGAAAAAAAGTAACTTTCATTTCAAGAAATAAACATGTAATTCATAAATAACTACATTTATCATCAAAAATGTCTAATTGTTTCCTATTAATTTTACAAATGAATTCATTTTTAATTTACTTCTCATTCTCATCATCTCCCTAAAATAGTCTTTTTTAAACATTAGGTGTTTTTCTTGCATAATCAGTTATTCTTCAATGCAGGCATGCACACATACATACACACACATGCTTTATGACTTTCTCTAAAATACATATAAGGTCATTTATTACCATCAAATACTTACCTAAAACAAGTCAGTTGTGTTCAATCTTATTCCAGCCTGTGCCAATGTGAAGTTAAAAGTGATCCTAATGCTTGTGTTCATGAGAGGGGAAGAGTATTAATTCCTCCTTTTATTTTATCTTTGTTTAACTTACCTCAACTAGACTTAAGAACCTGAAGTACAATCTTGTTGGAAAAATCTGAAATGAATTAACAAGTAATTTGTTCTCGTTTTAAATTCCTGCGATTGAATGGAAATGAAATTCTTTAGGTAAAGCCCACTTTTCAATCACTTACCCTTTTATCTCTTTGTCCCCACAAGATTCACAAAGCTCCTTTTGAAGAAAGGAGTTAATGTTGGAAGGTAAAGTATGATTGTACCCAGAGTCATATTAGATTAGTTTTTACCAGTGAGTGATATGTAACTCTGAAAACTCTCAGTATGATTTTAGTATGTAAGATTAAGAGTCTTAACACTCTGGAAAGCAGTATGTTGATTCCTAAGAAAACTTGGAATGGAACCACCATTTGACCCAGTTATCCCACTCCTTGGTATTTACCTAAAGGACTTAAAATTAGCATACTACAGTGACACAGCCACATCAATGTTTATAGCAGCCCAATTCACAATAGCTAAGCTATGGAACCAACCTAGATGCCCTTCAGCAGATGAATGGATAAAAAAAAAATGTGATATATATACACAATGGAATATTACTTAGCCATAAAAAGAATGACTTTATGACTTTTGATGGTAAATGGATGGAAATGGAGACTATCATGCTAAGTGAAACAAGCCAATCCCAAAAAAACCAAAGGCTAAATGTTCTTTCTGGTGTGCGGATGCTGACTCACAATCAGAGGAGGAGGAAAGAATAGAAGTTCAGTGGATTAGACCAAGGGGAATGAAGGGAAGGGAGAGGAGATGGGAATAAGAAAAACAGTAAAATGAATTGGACATAACCTTCCTATGCTCATGTATGAATATATGACCAGTATAACTCCATATCATGTACAACCACAGAATGGTATCCAAATTGGAATGGGTTGCATTCCATGTATGTATAATATGTCAAAATATACCCTACTGATTCTGAGCTGACCCCACTGTACTGATCTGGACTTGGGGGCCAGGGACGCATTCATGAAGTCTGAGGCGCTCACAAGAGTGCTGGACCTTTCCATCCTGTCACCACCATCCTTATCATATCACAGCTAGAATATTATAAGTGAGAGTGAGGGACAGTTTCAAAAATATCTTTGTTACTTAGACCCGTTTATTCCTCTTTCATTAATATCAGGGTTTTGTTAATATTGAGTTGTCTATGTATGAAAAATAATATGCACAAAAATTTTCCAAACGGTATTGCTTTTATAACTCAAATTATGACTCACTTAAAGTTTAGAGCAGGAATCAATCAGCATACTTTCTTTCTTTCTATTTTTTTTTGGTACTGGCGATTGAACTCAGGTGCACTTGACCACTGAGCCACATCCCCAGCCTCATCAGCCCTATTTTGTGTTTTACGTAGAGACAGGATCTCACTGAGTTGCTTAGCGCCTTGCTCTTGCTGAGGCTGGCTTTGAACTCGTAATTCTCCTGTCTCAGCCTCCCAAAGTGCTGGGATTACAGGTGTGCGCCACTGTGCCCAGCTCCAGCATACTTTCTTTAAAGGGCCAGAAAATAAATATTTTAGGTTTTGCCATTTTGTCTCTGTCATAACTTCTCAACACTAACATTTGTAGCATGAAAACAGTCATAGATGATATGTAAGCAAATGGGCATGGCTATGTTCCAACAAAACTTTTTTTTGCAAATGTGGAGCTATCCTTTGTCATCCCCTGGTCAAGGTAAATAGTCAATAAACAGATCTATGAAGGGTACATTATGTACTCATTAAAATTATTGGTGAATATTATGAAAAACATAAAAAATGTCACGTTAAACAAAAAATTACAAGATAGCCGGTTGTGGTGGCACAAGCCTGTAATCCCAGCACTTAGGGAGGCTGAGACAGGAGAATCACAAGTTCAAAGCCAGCCTCAGAAACGGCGTGGCGTTAAGCAACTCAGTGAGACCCTGTCTCTACATAAAACACAAAATAGGGCTGGGGATGTGGTTCAGTGGTCGAGTACCCCTGAGTTCAATCTCCAGTAGCAAAAAAAAAAAAAAAAAATTACAAGATGGAAAAGTGTATGAATGAATGTGATCCTGGCTGCAAGTAACACATCAAGTACATAATAAAAAATGCCAAAGTGGATGAAATTACTAACTGTGGTTTTAGTAAGATGACAGGGTAACAAAAAGATAACTTTATCTTTCCTCAATATTTTAGCTTTTATTCGTGTTACTTTTTTTTTATTTATTTTTTTTATTTAAATGCATTTCAAGTCATAGTACATAAACAGAGCTCAGTTTTTCCATTTCTCTGGTTGCAAATCATAAAGAGTCACACTATTTGTGTCTTCATACATGCACCAGGGGTAGTAATGACCCATTCGATCAATCATCATTACTATTCCCGTTTCCTTTTATAATGAAGCATTTTAAAGTAAAAATATCTCAAAATCAAAAAAATATACACCCTACTATTATGTATAGCTAAAAACAGCAGATTTTTTTAAAATGTAAAAAAAAATAATAATAAAGAGTCTCCAGCCTCAGCAATGACGAGGCACTATGCAACTCAGTGAGACCCTGTCTCTACATAAAACACAAAATAGGGCTGGGGATGTGGCTCAGTGGTCAAGTGCCCCTGAGTTCAATCCCCAGTACCAAAAAAAAAAAAAAAAGAGTCTCAACAACTACCTAGAATAACAGATGATAACAATGTTCAGCACGTTCACCTCTGGTTTTCAGGTTAAAACATCAGAGAATAAGATGTAAGAATGCGCAGTGCAGTACATGAGATAAACGTCAAGTTTCACATTTTGTCTTGGGATAACCTTCAACTCCTTCCTCCATTCCTCTGGAGAGTCTCAGAATGTAAGTCATCTCAAAACACTTTATCTTAGTCAGCAAAAAAGGGGTAGGTTTTCAGACATGGGGATTGCCTTCTTACTGATTCTTCATCACACCAGAAATACTTACAAGGTCTGATCTATTGTGGATAGTGTGATTCACATCTTATTTATCTGTTGTGCTTTTCCTAGCTTTGTCCTGTAATTTTTATAATTTGTTAATAACTTCTCTAGGTGTTTTTGTTACTTGTTCTTTTTAGTTTTACATGACAGTAGAACATATCTTGATATATCATATATACATAGAGTATGACTTCCCATTCCTGTGGTTTTACATGATGTGGAGTTACACTGGTTGTGTATTCATATATGAACATAGGAAAGTTATATCTAATTCATCAATTCATTCTACTGTCCTTCCTGTTCCCATCACCCCCCCTCAGTTGTTTTGATAGCCAACACACACACACACACACACACACATTGGAGATTCAGAACACTAAAAAGATTTTATTATCCAAACTGGTTTTATATTACAGTAATAATGGATTTTTATCAACATTTTTTAAAGAGCAGTAATAAAAAGCCAAAATGGTTTATAATACATAACAAGCTGGCATATCAAACAAGTCCAATAATATTAGGTTGACAATATGAAATAATTTGACCAATTTGACATGTAAAAATGACTGTTTCATATTTTCAGTTTAATAACAAGGCACACAAACCTTGTCTAAACTGGTTTAACACTACCCTCCAGACCCCAAAGTAAAGATTCTATGTGTAAACTAAGGAATTCCTGTAACTGCTGAATCTAAGCAATGAGGAACTATAATAACAATAGTAATATTAGTAGCTTCTACTTACTGTCTACTATAAATTTTATATCTTTTATTTATTTTATTACAAACAAATATTTTATTACAGACAAAATATTGGCATATCCATTTGCAAATACAAGCTCAAGGAGATAAGATAATCTGCCAAATTCATACCGTGAGGATGCTGTAATGTTAGCCTTTGAACTTAGTTTTCTCTAACTCCAAAGTATGCATATCATCTTTACTCTCATTAATCACATAAGCTCATTACTATTTAATTCACTTTTGCTGATAAACCACTTGTTTTACTATGTTTTCAAGGTGTCAACTTGGAATTTAAAATAACTGCTTTCTGTTTCCTACTATTAGTGTTAGGGACATTTTATAAATAAACTACAGTTAAAATCCATGAGTTTAAAATAAGACTAATAGTTGGAAAACTTACTTAAATAAACATTACTAGAAAGTAGAGAATGGTTTAAATTTCCTCTTCACTACCTGGTTTTTTCTAACCCTGCTTATACTGTCATTTGCAGTTTTTCAAATGGTAGGTAATGGAGACTAGCCTAAGTAACCTTCATTTTTAAAAAGTACTTTTTAGTATAGACTCTGACAAATCTAACAGAGCCTAATGTTTTTTTTTTTTTAGCTGAAAACCTTCTAAGTGTCAAGTGTAGCCAGGTGAATGTGCCTTTGAGGTTTGCCCTGTTCTTTAGATCTAATACTTTACAGAAACAGTCAGGGGTGCTTTTGTGCATCATGCTGCTGGTCCAAATGTGATCTATCAAAGATCGCACTTTCTGTATGAGTACTTAAAGAAGGATGTACAGAGAACTTCAGTACATAGAACCTCAGTACACATTTTGTCCAAATGGACATATACTTTAATAACTAACAGATTTACCCAAGAATCTTACTAAAATGTTATAGCAATAGTTTAAAGAAGCATATGTTCAAAATTTCCACTATCACTCATTGTTCTATAATAGTCTTAAGAGTTCTTGAGGACACGTTTCCGTGAAATGACAGTGAAATTTAATTTAAACCTTTGGTGTTCCTGTGCTGACTATATTATTCAGTGTTATCATTCCCATATTTTACCAATTCTGAAGTGTGTTTTCTCCCTCATTAGTGTATCTGAGATCTGTCAAAAAAAATATGCATCACCTTCCTTGTAAGAGTACCTAAGGTGAGACGTGCAGAGGGTCTCAGTGCACATTTCAGTCAAATAGACACATATGTTAGTAACCAACAGATTTACAACCGATATAATGTATCAAACAATTGATGATTTCTTACAGTTGATATCCCAGGAGACAATTATACTATAGCTTTCCTTTCTAGTACATGTGTGACTATCTTAATTATTCTTGTTGATAAAATTGGATAGTGCAACTCCTTGACATTTTAGTTAAGAAAAATTTTAAGGATCACTCAAAGTCATATAAATCCCAGCCATTGTCTATAAGCCTTCCTTTGACAATGTCTTATGTCAACAAATTACTGACATCAAAGCTTATATCTTCAAAGTAAATCTCACAAACAATAGTGGAAAACTTTTACCATTGAGGACAATAATGGACAGAAATATATGGATTTTGACAATTCTGAGTAGAAAAATGACTTGTAAGAGTTATATTCTGAAAGTGAAAATGCTGTAGGAATGTTTTATCTGATTTATTTTGCTTACATTTTCCTTTTCTGAAGACTGAAATGTGATTTTTAAAGTTTCCGTATAAATAAATCTAAAATGGCTCTTTTAGTTAGTTCAAAATAAAAATTCTAAGTGATAAAGTATCCTGTCATAATTTAATAAAATTTTTTCTTTCTCAGAGGTACATAAAATAATTGTACATTTTGCTGTCAACTGTGTCTTTGATTGGTTGGTAATAACCTGGGGCAGACATGATCAGAGGCTTCTGCAGCATCTTTGCTCTCAGTTCTCAAGTAATTGCAAGATCTTGTCAATTTCACTTCTGGAACATGTTTTTAACTGACCATCCTTTCCCATTTCCACTGCTTCTTTCCTAAATTATGATCCTCATATTTCTTCCCAGATTGTTGTCATAATCTTGTATATATCTCTTTGCCTTTGTTTTCTTCCCTGACCAATCCATCCTTCTTAAAAACAGAGTGATCTCTGTGAAATGCAGCTACATTCAGATCAGTACCCAGGTTGAAAGCTTCCTAAAGCATGGTTGGTGAATGTGCTATCATCATGTTCTCTCCCCTCCTGCCTATAGCTAATCAATTAAGAATCTTTATTCCCTTTCGTTGTATGCTCAGTGAGGTCAAGTTTTGTGTCTACTTGTCATTACAAGTCCTATTGTTACCTAATATGGTCTCAATAAATTTTTTGTGAATAAATAAATGAGCCCAATACACTTCTCAATTCACTTAAACATTCAACTACCAACAGCAACCATCTACATCTGAAGTTTTTATTCAAGGTTAGCCATGTCAAACCTTCAGGATGAAGTCGTGACTTCTTTAAAACAGTAATCATGATCATTGAAAGACTGTCCACTGTATTCTTTTACAATTTTTCTCTTGTCCCTCTCTGTCATGCACTACCTACATGAAACATATTAGATCAATGGCATTTCCTAAGTAGTCCTGCGAAAATTTGTCACTTCTTCCTCTGTAATCCCCTTACATGGCGAATTCAGCATTATTATATTGAGTTAATTATATATGTGTCCGTTTTCCCTCTAGAAAGTAAGCTACTGAAAGAATGATGCCATAGTCATATTTTATGCTCTGAATAACTAACAATTTCCATTAGAAAGATGTATAAAAGTAACAAATTACCACAAACTTGGCAGCTTGAAACACAGAAATTTATTCCATCTCAGTTCTAGAGCCCAGAAGTCTGAAATTAAGATGTTCAGCAGGACTTCACTTCCTCCAAAAGGTTAGGGAAGAGTCCTTTGTTGTCTTAAATTTATACCAAAGACTATATGCTAAAGTCTTGGTTGCCATTCTGTGGTGCCACTGGGAGGTGGTAGAACCTTTAGGAGATGAGGCTTGTTAGAAGGAAGTTAAGTCATTAGAAATGTGACCTTGAAGTAGATATTGGAACCCTGTCCTCTTCCCTTTTCTTTGCTTCCTGGCCACCGTGAAATAGTTTCCTCTGCCACATGCTTTTACCATGATGTACTGCCTTACCACATGCTCAAAAGCAATGGGGTCAAGCGACCATGAACTTATACATCTCAAACCATGAGCCAAAATAAATATTTCTTCCTATAAGTTGATTTATCTCAGGTGCTCTGTAATAGTGACAGAAAGCTGACTGACATACACATGTCTCTTGGTCTACATCTTCACATAGCTTTTTCCATTTTTCTCTGTGTATCTGTCCTCTATGTGTCTCTTACAAGGACACTTGTCACTGGTTTTAAGTCCCTACCTAGATAATCCAAGACAAACTTGTTACTGAGCCCAGGTTTAGAAGTTCACACTATGAAAAAAACAATGTCTGAGTGTTGAGTGTTGAGGAGAGAGAAATATTTATTCAGTGGCCAAAAATAGTGAAAATGGAGCTTTGCTTACCAATCAACTTTTCAACTCCAAGGATTGAAGGGTTATAGATATAGGATGGGAATAATGAGAGGGATAGGCTAATAAAGGGGAGGGATATTTATGCATTTTTCTGGGGATAGGTGGACATCTTTCAAGAACTAGAGTGCCATCTCCTTTTACCCTTTTTATGGTTTTGTTGTTAATAGTTACGGAGGGTGGTAGGTGTCTTTAGTGTAGGGGGGTGGGGATGGGGAATGAGTAGGCAAATCTAGACCAATTTAACCCTGTATTACAATTTTGTACAAAATATTTCTCAAATTAACGACATATCTACATGCAGAGCTGAGTAGAATCTGACCCAAAATTTAAGGCAACAAGTGAGACAGACACAATATGAAAAATGAGACATCAAACATTTTCATTCTGTTCCAGTTACCCATTGGACACCTGCAGGTTCAAGTGATGAGTCAGTGTTTTCAGCAAATGTGACCTTCAAGTTCCTGAAAAGTAACCTAGACAACTGTTATCATCATAACCTACATGTCAGAAGTGTTACCTACAATAAAACTTGTGGGAGACTAGTAATATATTTCCTAGCTATGTGACCTCCAAAATTAGTGATTCTTTAAATCAACTAAAGGAAAGTGAAGCTTATGGGTTTATTTAGGTTTTCCCTTGGTAACAATCTCATTTTGAGGTTCTTAGCTTAATTGTATCTGGAAAAATATCCTTTTCCAAATAAGGTCACATTCACAGATTCTAGAATGTGAACAGAACGTTTTTGGGAGCTACAACTCTGCCTATTAAATGAATTTTTATGCATGTGTTTTACACACAAATAATTCTGCCATGTGAAATCAATAAAATGTAAAGGTAGATCTTAAAACTATCCCTACACACACATGCAATACTTCACACAATACACATATATTGAATAACGCTAATACATACTCAACGTTGCTTAAATCTCAAGCTAAGTTTGCCATTTGACGTTATTATATTTTTACTGATATTAATCAAATTTGTCCTTTCTTTAGCATATCATTAAAATGAAAATCAATGATTCTATTACAAAATGTGAAATATGAATCTCTTCTCTTCACAAAGTAAACATGCACTTTATTCATATATTTTCCAAAGACAAGTTGACAAGTCAATTTTCCCAACAACTCGGAGATGTACTTCTCCAAGTTTGTGTAAATGTATACATTTATTAAAAATGGCATTGCCATTCCTTATTACTCCCCGTAAACTGCCCACAAATTTGCTTACAGTCTGTTTATTGATTTCCCTTTCACCTTCCATTTTGAGTATAACTTGATTTCTTCTGGGATCCTGACAAAAGCAATTGGCATCAGGATAAACCCTTGGACAAAACCTTCAATAAAAGATGCTATAGTTAAATAACTAACACATTTGAGGAGAATGCAGATAGCATTCTTGTCATAGGGAAATGTGACAAATAAGATGCTTTTAAATAAGGGATGTCCTCCAAAGTCTCACATGTTGAAGGCCTGGATCCCAGCTGGTAACCCTATAGGGGAATTAGGGAAAGTTCAGGAGGCAGGGACTAGTTGATGAAAGTAGGTCACTGGAGGCATGTCTTTGAGGGATACATCTTTTCCCTGGCCTCTTCTCTCTCTCTGCCTTCTGTCTGTCATGAAGTGAGCCACTTAGCTGCACCATATGCTCCCTACCATGGTGTTCTGCCTTATCATGGGACCAGAAGCAATGGAGCCAACTGGCTATGGACTGAAAACTCTCAAACCATGAGCCCAGAAACCTTCTCCTCCTTTAAGTTTCTTTTCTCAGGTATTTTGTTACAGTGATTGAAAGCTGACTAATATAGATTAGTGCCAGGTAGTAGGGTTGTTGCTGTGACTGACTATAAGTGACCATGTAGTTCGGGAACCTTTAGAACTGGTTTATTGGAGGGGATTGGAAAAGTTTGAAGATCCAGCTAAAGAAGCCTAGAATGTTTTAAGGAAAACTTAATGGATAATTCTGATGTGAGCTCAGAAGAATAGAAAGCTGATAGGAATATGGACAGTAAAAACTGCTCAGGAAGTTACCAATAAGATGAGGACTCCATTGGGAATTGGAGTAGAGGACATTCATGTTGCATTTTGGCAAAGAACTTGTCTATATTTTTCCCATCCTAGATTCTATGGGTGAGGCTGAATTTAAAGATGAGAAATGAATTAATCTGGTGGGAGATATTTCAAGGCAGCACAGGCAGTGGCATGGGTATTTCTGATTGTTTTTAGCCAGATTTACAGTGAAAATCAGGAACAAAAAGCACAATGAAAGATTTGAAAACCAGCAGTTTATCCAGAAAAGGAATATGTGTTAAGATATGGCCACAGGTGTGGTTACTGAAGAGATTAGTGTCATTTAAAAAAAGACAAGTCCTTTGCACTAAGACAATAGAAAATATGTCTTAAGGCATCTCAGGAATTGCTCAGACCCCACCACCATCTCAGGAATTGCCCAGGCTTAAGGGTGTAAAAGTGTAAGCCCATTTGCAAAGCTTTGTTTTATGAGGACAGCATGTGAGCTCCCTATTTATACAAGGCCACATAGCAAATTGTTTCCCCAGGATCCCTTTCACTGTGCTCAACTGTCTAGGCACTCCAAGGTTGCTGCAGCTATAATTTAATGGGTCTGCGTATTGCTCAAGCTGGCAGCAGATCTTGGTATCTTTCGGGTGATGGTGGCTTTTCAAGCATTGAAGAATGCAAGACTTGTGTTATCAAAGAGGCTTTTATCTGAATTTCAAAGGAAGAAACTTGTAAGTCAGGTAGTGTGTGGTGGTTGAAATCCCTGTTGGAAGCCCCTTTAGGGATAATTTGTAAAGCTGTAAGAGTGAATTCAAAACTATAATGGAGACCCAAGAAAATTAAAGATGCCAGGAATGTTGAACACCTGCTAAAGAAGACTGCAGGCAGCTAGCAGAGCCAGCCTATGAGAGAGGCCATGCAAATTGAAACTGGCAAGACTGTGGGGCAGGGCTGTCCAAGCCCTTTGGAGCTCACATTTTACAACCATGTGCTCTAGACGCTGGATTTAATGTTTGCCCTGATGGGTTTTTGTCTTGCTTGATTCTTCCTTGATATTCTTCTAATCTTCCCTTTTGGATTGAGAATATTTATCCTGTGCCATTCTATGTTGGGAAATCTTTAATCTGTTAGTTTTGGAAATTTTTACAGGGCTCATTACTAAGAGTCTGCCTTGGGTCTCAGAGGAAACTTGGATTTTTGAGTAATGCTAAAAGTATTAGCACTATAGTGACTTGTGGAGATGGACTAAATGAATTTTGTATTGTGAGATGGGCTTGAGTCTTTGGGGACCAGATATAGGATATTAATTTTCATCTGAAATTTCCCCCAAGAGCTCATATGTCAAAGACTTGATTCCCAGCTTATGGTGCTATTGGGAGGTGGAGAAAACTTAGGAGAAAACTTTGGCTTAGTTGGAAGATGTGGGTTACCTTGTGGGGTCTTCCTTTTGAAGGACATATCTTGTCTTTGGCCCCTTTATCTCTCACTCCTCCTCTCATGTTATGAAGTGATAAGCTTTGCTCCACCACTCTCTTTTACCATGATGTCCTACCTTACCACAGGCCAGGAAACAATGGAGCTTTGAGCCAAAATAAATCTTTCCTCTTTTAAGTGTTTTTTCTTTTTCAGGTATTTTGTTAAAACTGATTAAAAGCTGATTAACATATCTGATGATCTCATTGTCATAGGGAAATATGACAAGCAATTCATGGCATGTAGTGCCATAATTATTACATTATCATCTATGGTATATAATGTAGTAAAGAGAAAGTGGAGGTTAAAATATTGGATGGTCAAATGGCTGTGACATTTGGTCATTTTGAATATTAAAAAACTATGGCTTTCCCTGGTTATTTCTGACTATTCTAGAGAATGCATAAAGAGAAAAGGATAAATTGAATGCTTCAAATATGGAAATCAGAGAGAGAAAATGTGAAAGTCTTAATGTTGCTCCAAAACAATCCTTTATCCCCTGTAGCTGTAAACAGTTAAGAATCAAGCCCATAGCTTGACTCTGAGAGTTGGAAAGCTGTGGAAGAAGTTAAATATGCAGTCTTGTCAGGTCTCAAACTAATTTGTTCTGGTGAATAGAAAGTATAAGGTACCTAGATGCCTTATTAAAACATGCATACCAAAAAAATCAGAGGTAAACATCACTAAAGTGTGCAGACTTCTGTGAAGATTTTAGGCATCTATGTGGTCTGGAGATTGTTGTGATACCTTTTCTAAAATGAGAGACATATTGTACTGCCCACCACAAACAAAGAAGTATAATTTGGTCAGTCTGGATATTGGAGGTCAATAGATCAAGTTTGGACACATTGCTCCAATTTATTTAATGGGTAGCTATTAAGAAAGTTTTGACTGTTATTAAGAGCATAAGAATATTCTATACCAGGGCTGCCCTACCTAGGCCTTAGGACCCAGCAGACCAATCTTTATTTGAAGATTCTGTGGCAGTCAGAGAGGATCTATTGAATTTCTGACAAGTCCTGATAGAAAAGCCTTTAGGATTTTGGAGTAAGGTCATGTCATTTTCTTCCATTAATGCTTCTATTTGAAAATCGGTTCCTGGCTTCTTTGGTGCAGACTGAACTTCTTAAGACAAAATCCACTGAATTATTAAATTATATATGTAAAGCGGCATTCCAGTGTTTGGAAATGAAAATGATGTGAAATGAATTGAGATTGAACTTCAGCAGATCTGGAAGTTTCTACTAAATTGGATGAATGAGTGGCTCAGAATTTCCGAGTATCTACTCCTATTTTGCCACACCTTTCTAAACCTGCATCTATGGTTCAGCACTATACACTGATGTGTGCCAGAAAATAGTCATTATATTACAGCTCCACTTGGAGGTGGTCTTGAAAGAGTAGCTGAGGAAAATCCTCCACACTAGGACACCTACTTGTCTATTTGATAGGGAAGGACGAACAGACTGAGGTACAGATCTATGTTGCTTCATAGAGTAGCTAACAAGTTATTGGTTGTCCACCAGAAGGCATTCATTGTGGAGAAGACAATAAATTGCAGAGTAAGAAGACCTGACCTGTGAATATCAGTTTTTAATTCCAGCCACTCTTTTTTGATACATATCTTTAAAATATATTTTTTAGTTGTAGATGGACACAATACCTTTATTTATTTACTTTTATGTGGTGCTGAGGATTGAGCCCAATGCCTCACATGTGTGAGGCAAGTGCTTTACCACTGAGCTACAACCTCAGCCTTCCAGTCATTCTTATCATATGGGTCCATGAACAAAGTGTCACAGAACATAGGTGGAGACCTTGAATAGGCTGAACAATATGGACTTGCCTTCAATAAGGCCAAACACGAGCTACTCTATTACACACACACACACACACTACACACATTGCCCATAGTCTCTCCATTCATCTTTGAACTTTACCTTGTCCCTGGGAGAAAGGTTTACCACTACAGATAGGAAAAGTTGAAGCAACAACTGATGTTCGGAAGACAGACAAATTTTACTCAATTTACATGGGTACCCAGAATCTTATCCCTCTCCCCAGAGTTTCCTTAAAATGATAGTGTGCAGATTATGGCTATTAGGGATTAATTTTCTACTAATTTTACACTTCTCATAGAAGATGAGGATCCAGGTATTTCTAAAATAAAAGCATTCTAGAGGAAATTAAAATTCTTTGCTGAGTTGTTATTTTAAAAAATTTATTTGACTTGTACCAATAAATACCTAAAACATCTATCAAGTTGCAAAACATAAACCTCTCTATTAATCTGGACCTGGAAGGTGCTTCAAAGTTCCCTCTTTGCTTTCCAAAGTCCATGTTCTAACTTTACATTATTGTAAATTGAAATGTCTTTGTTAAACAATTTTAAAATAGTTTGGATTTTGAAATATAACCTCAGAAGTAATAGTTGATAAGATTTCATTTACACATAAGGAACCTGAATTTCAATCAGATACGCTGAATTGATGAAGGTTACACATTCTTCAAAATTAGGGCTTAGAACCACTCTTCTGACTTAAGGATACACAGGATAATTATTGGGTAGGAAAATTTGCCTGGCATCTTTGGAAAATAGTCTGCTATTTTCAGAAACAGACCAATCCAACTAGAAAATAAAAAATTTAATAATGAAAAGGAAGCACTAGTTCTTTTTTTTTAAATGAGTGCAAACATTCAGTTTCACAGAACACATCAGAATATCTTTGTTCTTTCCCTTAGTTTATACTGTGTGTTGATTACAGAGTGTGATGTGACATCTGCTCATAATTTTTCTCATGTCAACAGGGCTACCCAGGAAATCTACTGATAGATGGACACAGTTCATTTATTTCTCTACAAGTAAATTAGAGTTTGATAGGAGATGGTAGACATGGAATCACCGTCGCTTTTTGTTCAAGGTATATGGTGATGCTAGCATTGCATTATATTTGTTTTTGATCTTCTTGTTAAAATTCAAAGTGTTGTCAGTTAACTTTTAACAAGGACATGAAGAACATACGATGGAAAATGAATAGTTTCTTCAATAAATGGGGTGGAAAATCTGGATTTCCACGTGCAAAAGAGTGAAATTGGAACTTTATCTTACACCATGCTTAAAAATCAACTCAAAATGATAAAAGGCTTAAGTGTAAGACATGCAACCTTAAAACCAGAAGAGAACATAGGGGAAATCTCCTTGACACTGGGCTTTCTAATGATTTTTAAAATAGCATACCAAAACCTTGCTACAAAAATAAAAACAAATAGGACTACATCAAACTAAAAAATATCTTCCCAGCAAAGGAAATAGACAACAAATTGGAAAGGCATCATACAAACTGGGAAAAAAATAATTGCAAGTCATACATCCAAAAGGGGACAAAGAGTGTTTTAGTCAGTTTTCGTTGCTGTGAGGAAAAGACCTGACAAGAACAATGTAGAGGAGAAAAAGTTTATTCTGGGCTCATGGTTTCAGAGGTTTCAGTCTGTAGATGGCCGAAGCCATTGCTCTGAGCCCAAGATGAGGCAGAACATCATGGCAGAAGGGCATGGAGGAGAAAAGCAGCTCAGCACATGGCAATCAGATGGCAGAGAGAGAGAGCGAGCTCCACTCACCAGGGACAAAATATAAACTCCAAAGGTTTGTCCCCACTAATCTACCTATTCCAGCTATACCCTACTTGACTAAGGTTACCTCCAAGTTAATTCATAACAATTGATTAATGCATTGATTAGATTAAGGCTGTCATAAGACAATCACTTCACCTCTAAATTTTCCTGCATTGTGTCACACATGAGCTTTTGGGGGCTATCTCACATCTAAACTATTACACAGGGTTAACATCAAAAAATTATAAAGAATGCTTATAGCTCAATTGCAGAAAAGCAAATAATCCAATTAAAAATTGAACAAATGATTTGAATAGACATTTCTCCAAAGAAAACATACAAATGGCCAAAAGTATATAAGAAAATGCTTAGTATCACTAACAATCAGGGACGTACAAACTAAAACCACTACAATATATCACCTCACACCTTTAAGGATGGCTATTATAGGAAATACACAGATAACAAATATTGGCCGGGAGAAAAGCACACCATAGTACCCCATTTGTGGAAATGTACATTGATACAGCCATTAGGGGAAACAATATAGGGATGCCAAAGAAATTTTAAAATAAAACTACCACATAACCCAGTAATCCTTCTTCTAGGTATTCAAAGAAGATGAAATCATCTTCTTGTAAAGGTAACTGTATGCCCAAGTTCATGTAGCACTATTCACAACAGCCAAGATATGAAAACATCCTAAGTGCCCACTGTTGGACAAATGGGTAAGGAAAATTGAGGTTCTTAAAAAAGGCCATTTTCAAAAAATTCTGAGATATAAACTAGTGAAAGAGAAAATCTTATTTATATATATTATGTGAATGAGTATAAATGTATTTGTGTATATGCATGGAAATATTACTTATATAATCTATATTAATTTTGGCTGCTGAGTTAGTATAATGTGTGTATACGCGTGTGCACACACACACAAATACACAGTCAAGATAACCAAAATGTCAAGTCAATTTCCTCTCCTTAAGCCATAATTTGTTATTTATTTTATAATATATTTACTATTATTTATTATTTAAGAACTTATTTACCTATAATTTTTTCGGTTTCTGTTTCCTTATTTAGGTTTTCACAAAGTAGGCATCATATAAGTCTGCATATTTATTTCATAAGAAGGACCTATGGTCCCTTTAAATTTAGGTTGTTTGAGCTGTGAAAATACTTATAAAAATACATAAGCTCTGTTTAATCTGTTCTAGTTGTTAGAAAACTGCATGTAATTCATGCATTTGTTTATTGACCTTGCCTTTATTTTTCTGATAAAGTCATGAATTTCTAGTCTAAATCTTTTATAATGAATATATGATAATTTTAACTTATTTCCATTGTAATTTGTGCTTCTTTTATTTAATTCTTGAAGTATATTTTGAGATATTTTACGATGAAAACCTAAAGGTTAAGTAGAGCCTATAACTTCTGTTATGTTCTTAGAGTTGTTAATTGGGTTCATTTGAACAATATATACTTACTTTTACATTCTCTTTAATGAATCTCTTTTTCTGCAAATTCTTGATTTTTCTATCTTTTTTTAAAAATTGGCATCAGCAATACAAACTAGTTTCCAGAAGGGAAACTAGTTGCCTCGATTATCTCTCAGTGCTAGCCTTTTAAATATGGTAGAAAAGCCCACCTGACTATATCAGAAAATTTGCTTCTAACAGGTTTAGGTACATTTGAATTGAGAACAGCTTTTGAAAGTAATTGAGAGTGAATCCTTCTAAAACCATATGACTTCAATTACATCTTCTATTTCAAATACATGAAAATATTGATAAAATATTGATAATTAAAATAATTATTAAAATAGTATTTTTATTTCAATTTAGCTTTCTAATTAATTATTAAAACATGAAAATGATTTAAATATTAACATGAAAATTTGAAAAATGTGGCAGTGTGAAAAAAAATCTATTATTTGAGTAGTAATGGCATATAATACCTGGACTTAATTCTAATTTTATTAATATTGGATGGCTAAATTTCCATTTTCAATGTTGACATGTATAAACAGGTGATAAGCCTATATACATTCAATAATAATTTTTATTGTACTATTACATTCATCGAAGGACAGTTTTATCTGTATATATATTCACATGCATATACTCCAATAGTTAAAGTGATTTTAAGTCACCTAAAATGCATAGACCAAAAAAATAAATAAATAAAGCTTTAATAAAAGGGTCTGAGATAAAATAAAGCATAATTAAAGGAAAAGTGTTCTACCAATCACCACTGATATCATTATTCATTTGAATTTTTTTAAACAAAGAAATGTACAACTGTGAATAAAGCAATTTTTTCAGTATCTGTTGATGTAATGGTAATTATCATTGTTTTTAAAACTCAGAGACCAAACTATGTCATTAGATCATCTCTAGAGTCAAGTCTTTTATGTTCATGGTTAACAATCAAAGATAATACAATTATTAAATTACATAAAAATCAGCAAATATTCATATGGCATTATTTATTATTATTATTCTCTTAATAAAATGTCAAACATCTTCAACTGACACCTGTTTTGAATTTAGAAATTTAGAAAAGTGGTTTGCTAGTTGTCTCCAAAAAATGTTGAAAGACTGACTTTTGTGACAAATACATATTCACAGCATCTCAAAGCATGTATTTGGTAACTGTATGAGACTGAATGTTTATCTTCCTTCAAAATAAATATGGTGGATTTTTGACACATAATATTTGTACATATTTATGGGGTACAATATGAGAAGTTGACACATGTATCCCATGTGTAATGATTAAATCAAGGTAATTAGCATTTACACTTCCTCAAACATTAATTATTCCTATGTGTTAGGAACCTTCAAACTCTGTTATACTTATTTTGAAATTTACTGCAAATTGTTAAAAATTATAATTACCCTGATATATTATAGAATGCCAGAATGAATTTCTGCTCTCTAACAGTATTTTGGTGCCCCTTATTTAACCTTTTTGATGTTCCCCTTGTGCCTTTCCCAGTCTCTAGTGACCAACTATTCCATTCTCAACGTCTATGAAATCAAATTTTTTTTTCCTACAAAGGAGTGAGAACATTCAATATTAGTCTTTCTGTGTCTGGCTCATTTCACTACACATAATGTCCTCCATTTTCATCCATTTTGATGGAAACTATAGGATTTCATTTTTTTATGGATAAATAACATTCCATTGTGGATGCATTCCATATTTTATTTATTTATCCATTGATGGACACCTTGACTGACTCAGTATCTTGGCTCCCATGAACAGTGATGCAATAAACATGGAAGTGCAGGTATTTTACATGTAATGATAGGATCATTATATAATGATTTATTTCCTTTGGCTATGTACCTAGTAGTGGGAATCAGCATTCGCACTATCATATGGTAATTCTGGTAGTTCTATTTCTTGTTTTCTATGGAATCTCCAGGCTCTTTTTCATAGTTGCTGTGCTAATTTATGCTCCCACCAATAGTGTGTTAGAGTTCCCTTTACTCTACATTCTCCCCAGCATTTGCTATTTTTTGTCTTTTTGATATTAGCCATTTTAACTGGGTTGAAGTGATAATCCATTGTGGTTTTGATTGCATTTCCTTGTGGATTAGTGATACTAAGCATCTTAAAATACAGTTATCAGTCATCTGTAGTTGTTCTTTTAAGAAATTGATTCAGACCACTTGCCTATTTTTAGTTGGATTATTTGTTTTCTGCTGGTGAGTTTGGAGATCCTTAAACATTCTAGGTATTAGTCCCTTGTCAGAAAGATAGTTTGCAAATACTTTCTCCCATTTTGCTGGTTATCTCTTCACTCTTGTTTCTTTTGCTGGGCAGAAGTTTTTTAATTTGATACAAACCCATTTGTCTATTTTTTATTTTTGTTGCCTGTGCTTTTGTGGTCTTGTCCACAAAAATTTGTCTACAGGACTAACCTGAACTGTTTCCCTGTTAGTGATTTCACAGTTTCACATCTTACACTCAGATCTTTGATCCAATCTGAGTTGACTTTTGTGTATGGTGAGTGATTCAGTCAGCTTTTTCACCACTGTGACCAAAAAACCTAACAAGAACAATATTACAGAAGGAAAAGTTTATTTGTTGCTCACAGTTTCAGAGGTCTCAGCCCATAGGTGGCTGACTCCATTGCTTTGGGCCCAAGATGAGGTGGAACATCATGGCAGAAGGATGTGGCAGAGAGAAGCAATTCAGGACATGGCCATCAGGAAGCAGAGAAACAGCTCCACTCTCCAGGAACAAAATATATATCCCAAAGGCACACACCCAATGACCCACCTTCTCTAGTCACACCCTATCTGCCTACAGTTACCACCCAGTTAATTCCTATGTGGGGATTAATATACTGATCTGGTTAAGGCTCTCATAACCCAATCATTTCACCTCTAAAGTTTCTTGTATTGTCTCACATATGAGCTTTTGAGGGATACTTCATATCTAAACCATAACAGAAGTAGGGATCTACTTTCATTCTTCTGCATATGTTTATCCAGTTTAGCCAGCATCATTTATTGAAGAGATTGTCCTTACTCTAATGTATGTTCTTGGCATCTATATGTTGAAATCTTAATTCCCTATGTGATGGTATTAGGAGATGAGGTCTTTAACAGTTGATTAGGTCATGAAGTCAGAACCCTCGTGAATGGGATTAGTACCCCTGTGAAAGAGACTATGAGAGCTAGCTTATTCCTCTTCCATGTGAAAAGGCAGCAAGAAGTGGGCCTCTCCAGACATTGAGTCTGACAGAAACTTGAACTTAAGACTTCTTAACCTCTAGACTGTGAGAAACAAATTTCTGTTGCTTTTAAGTCACCCAATCTATAGTATTCTGTTATAGCAGTCCAAACATACTGAGATAGATCCTAACTTCTTTAGTGCTCTTTAAATTATTGCCTTACACATTAATACATTTTTAATTAGGCCATTTTCAACTTATTATGCTCCTTACGTTCTTTTTCCTCTCCCATTAGTCATTCACAGATCTCCTTCCTTAACTCAATCTCTTCCTCTTGTTGCTATATCTCCCATCATATTCCCTTTACCACCAGCCTTCTTGAAAGAGTATATACTAGTTGAATTCATTTCCTCAACATCTATTCTCATCTAGTCCCTTTATAATCTTGGTTCAGCTTACTGTGTATTTCTTAAAAACCACTCTCACCAAGGACACCAATAAGATGGATTCAAGAGGTGGGAGGGGCCACAAAGTTAAATGCTCTCTGATGGCAATTGAATCTAGACTTTCAGAGGGTGCAATTAGTAGAAAGCCAACTAAGGCTTCCCATTGTGGCATATATAGACATTATGAAACTTCCCAGAACTGAGTCTACCCCCAAACATAAGGAGACATTTTTTAACATCCCCAGATGTATGGTGTCTGACTCAAAGAAAAGTTAAAAGTCAGGAAATTACCCAGTCAAGTTAATGCAGGACAAAGACAATCTGAGGTAATAAAGTTCTGAAAAACAGAAAAGTCATAATTTTAAGGGAAATAAACACATTAGAATAACACAATTCCATTGAGAAATTAAGCAAAATTAATAGCTACACAGTAGAGAACTTGTAAGAACTTACATAAAATGACAAGTAATGAGACAAGGCAAGAATAGAATTAAGTTTAAATAATCCAAAATTCAATATAACACTAAATTCATTCATTCAAAATGAATTTTGTAAAGGAAACTGTAAAGCCAGATGACCAAAAGGAGGCAAATTAAACCGCTGGGTAAGGCTTTATTGGGATGTACCCTTCCTGGCAAATTCCCCCGTCCAACAGAGTGGGAGGGTAGAATTGCCCCCATGTTCCACGGTACAGAAAATTTAAAGAGCCCGGTCAGGAAGGGGAAGGCTTAAGGCAGGAAGAGGAGGTATCTGGAGTCCTGTGTTCCCCTGGAGTTGGTCAGGGGATCCTGCTGAGGTCAGAGTCCTTCCCGGATGAATCAGGAAAAGTCCGCTGATTGGTTGAAGGCGCCATTACTGCTTACGTATCAGCATCTGGTTGGCTGTTCCTTTGCACATGCGGGCTGCTTGATGCTTCATTTCCCATGGCGGCGGTCGCCATATTGTACAGTCTGTGTTCGCCTTGAGAGAAGAGACCCGAGATCTTGAGCTGACCTAACAGAAACTACATAATACAAAATTATGTTTTGTGGTAACTCTTAGCTTAAGAAACTCCATTTTGTCTGGGCTGTCAGCCACTTTAACTTTAGCCCAAACATCAACATACTTAATTTTTGCAAAGAGTTGTGGTCATCTTGACCTAAGTTTCAGATAAAAAACAACTCCAGGATGTTTGCCAAACCCAGGATGCTTACTAAACAGTGTTACAATCTATTTCCCAAAAGTAGGGTGGGCGTAAGGTGAGCTTAGCTAACTGAAATTTCTGCTTCTGTACTGTTGGCTTGCTTGCATTAGCTAAAAGGAGAAAACGTCATAGCACCTGACTCAGTTTTCTTTTGCTATATAATCTGTAAGTTAAACCAAGTCGGGGGCTGCAACTTTGAACTGGGTCTAATTGGCTTTGTAGTCCCGCCAGCTGAAAAATAAACCTTTAACAAATGAATCTATGAATTTGTTGTTTCTCGCTGATTGGGTATAACAGTTTAAATTATGTTTTGGGGGTTTTTTGGGGGGAGGGTACTGAGGATTGAACTCAAGGGCACTCAATCACTGAGCCACATCCCCAGCCCTACTTTGTATTTTATTTAGAGACAAGGTCTCACTGAGTTGCTTAGTGCCTCACTTTTGCTGAGGCTGGCTTTGAACTCAGGATCCTCCTACCTCAGCCTCCCAAGCGGCTGGGATTACAGGCATGTGCCACCTTACTTGGCCAAAATTACGTTTTGATAAAATTACCTGATCAAAAAATAGATTATATTTACAAGGAGAGGTGTATGGGTGGGGAAACTAAAATGAATAATTTTGCAAAATTATTCAAACTGACAAAAAAGATTAAGCAATTCATGACTAAAAATGCATGAAAGTTCAAATTATCCCAATAAAGAAAATTTTATTGTGAAATTTAAAAAAAGAAAATGAGTATGATTGTATGTTTTCTTAGAACTACCTCTGTAGACATACAGCTGACATATTTTGGCCTCTGGGCCAAGAAGGCTTCAAGTAATAGATGTAATAAATAATTATTATTGAAACAGAACTTAACTGTGTTTTTAAATCTGAAAAGTACATAAAAAATATATACTTTAAAAAGTAGTTTTTGTAGATTGATCAGAATTCACTTCATACACACACACACACACACACACACACACACACTGAAATATAGATAGCCCACAAAGAAAATAAGTGAGTTGTGGGTCTTTAAGTACAGAAAGCGTGAAAATATTTAAAGTAAATATTTTAGGGATATAAAGATTCATCGATAAAAATGCAGTACAAGCAGGAGACTATGCTACTCTCTTAATCTTGACAAGTTAACATAAAACATAGATAAAAGTACAGGAGATGTAGATAACATAATTAGAAAGTTTGACTCAGTAAATTACAAATATATCATTTAATATCTATAATACAGAACAATGACTAAACTATATGGAACATTTACAAATCCTACTTCATCTGAAGCCAGAAAAGACTCAATATAATCTGCATTTTCTGACTACATTATAGTAAGTCTAGAAATAATGTTTCAAAGTTTAACCATAGGCAACTTGGAAACTGAAAAAAAATTCTCCAGCATTTAAATTACAGAATATTTAAATAATTAGTTCATAGTTAAGGGGGACCTATTGTATTTATCATATTATGCAGTCAAATAAAATTCGCATGCATAACATTTTAGTGTTAAAGAGACATTGATTCAAAATTCTGGTAAATATTAATTTAGAAAACAATCAAAATTAACATAACATGTATGGAAAAATCACAGGCACAAAGTCAAACTTGATACAACCCTTACTTGTTTTATTAGTCTATAACAATCAAAATAAATTAGTTACAAATAATGTTTTAAAAGATAGAGAACACAACCATATAAAGAAATCAAGACAAAAGAATAAATAACTTTTTTCACAGAAATCAATTAAAAATCATAAGTGCTCAACCAAAAATTGAAAATATACTTTAGAAGGATCAATAAAGACATATAAGTAGAATGAAATGCTACAATTTTCATTAGTAAATCAAAATGCAAAAGTTTTACTATCCAGAACAATGTTGAAATTTTTTTTTTCTAAACTGGCAAGATATATCAATATGATCAAGAATTTCTATTTCTTACCAAATTCTGGCCTTATACTTAATAGAGCATTCCTATTAAAGTCAAATTTAAGAATAAATCAGTTATAAAAACAGAATGCTTGATGCTGAGTAATGCATAAAGAGAAGATTCTGGTGTCAGGAAGTTCCAAAGAGCATGACACCTGCATCTGGGTGAGGGTCCCCTATTTATATTACAGCAAGGTGAAGAAGTGGAAAGGGAGACAGCCGTGTCAGAGGGAACCAAGGGCTTAGAGTGGCCTTGCTTTATAACAACCCACTTTCATGAGTCAAAATTAATCATTCATGAGGGAGGAGCCCCCATAATGTAATTACCTTCTACTAGGACCCATTTCTTAAAGATTCCAACGTCTCATCACCACTGCAGTGCATATGAATTTGGGGAGGAGAAACCATACATATACAGAGTGTCTGGCATTGCCATCTTCATTCATTTTTCCTGAAAATCAAGCAAGTGCTATGAAACAAACCAAGAAAGAAACAAAGGAAGGAAAGAAAAAACTTTCATGAAAACAAAATTCAATTTTGTTTTCATGAAATTTTTATGAGAACAAAGTCAATTTCTCAGAGAAGAAATTGATATTTCAGCTGAGGAAGTCAGCAGTGAGGTGTTGGATGTGCCTGAACGGTTAGGGAGAAGATCCCTATAAGAATCTTCTGAAAAAACACCTATGCAAAACTAATCATGTGTTTGTTTGCAAGTAAAGGAATGAAAATACTTAGGCTGAGTAGAGTATAAGTGACATATAGGAAAAATTTTTTAAATTAATACATAAAGGCACACATAAAAATAATCCTATACAATGGTACATGAGCAATGGAAATTTGCCAGATAAGATTTACTTATTTAAAACATTTATTTAAACATTTTTATTTATCAAAACATTTATTTATTTAAAGCATTTAAGTAATAAAGCATACTTATAACCAAATATTTGTGGTTCAAGAGTGAGTAGAGGGCTGGGTTGTGGCTCAGTGGTAGAGCGCTTGCCTAGCACGAGTGAGGCATTGGATTCAATTCTCAGCACTGCATATAAATAAAAGAATAAAATAAAAGGTCCATTGACATTTAAAAAAAATTTTAAAAAGAGTGAGTAGAAATGATGAAAGATCATTTTTAAAGGATTTGACCTACAACTGTGCTTCTTACATCATCTAACTATTCCAAGTAGCACACTTTAAAACAACTGCAGGATTCAGTGCTCTCAAAGATTTTGTTATATCTTTGGTAAATTTCTAAAGTGGAAAGAAAGTTAACCTTGGAGTATAGTAATTTATCATTAAGGACTCTGCAAAATAAACGTGGAAAGTGACAAATGAAAATTTATCTTCCCCAAACTTGTCAGGAGATGTTACAATTTCTGTCTAAGGACTTCATAGGAGAAAGCACTGACCTTGCTCTGGCTGCTTTTATGTGTTATTTCATTTACAGATGGAATAAATGAAATATGATGCCTGTCATATCAGTTTATTTTGCAACCTTGAGTCCTGCAGGTGCTGCATGAAAATTTTAAGATTTTTTAAAAAGATTAAAGACGTTTATGGGGTTTGTGCTTCTTCGCTATCATAGCCTCTCTTCCAGATGTTATTCTGGTTGGAAAATTTATTCTAAGAGGAACTTTCATTCATTGAATTCCTTTTTCTCAATCTTCTTCTTTAAACGTTGTCAGAGACAACTAATTCTTAAATCAATCCTTTGACTTACCTCCCTACTGGAATTTCCAAGAATTTCCTCGGGATAGGATAGGAGAGTAGACAGAAGTCCAGCCAGATGAAAAGGAAATTGATTTTTATCAGTGTGCTGTCTAGCCTTTTACAAGGTTACTTCTTTATCTGAAAAGGGGAGGAGAGGCTGTCTCTGCCTAATAGCCCAATTTGATCACTCTTAATTTTGTTCATTTAACATATATCTACATAATGCTAACAAAGCATAATCTGATTATTTTAATGTGTTAAGAAGTGTCCAAGACATGTAATTATTTTGTATTCCTCACAGTTCTACAATAGGGCAAAGAACAGTACTCTGATGGCTAGTTTTCTGTGTCAACTTCACTGGGCCGCAGGTGTCCCAATATCTGGTTAAGCATTATTTCCAGGTGTGTTTCGAGGGAGTCATTCCTGAAGAGATTGGCATTTAACTTGGTGGAATGAGCAAAAGAGATTGCTCTCCATAAAGTAAATAGACATCATCCAATCTGATGAGGGCTTGAATAGAACATAAAAACATGAAGTAAGTTTGAATTGCCTCTTTTTTCTTGACTGTTGAAGATCAAAATTAGTCTCCTGACCTTGGACTGTGACTGGTACCACTGGCTCTCCTGGTTCACAGGACTTGGATTAGGACTAGAATTTATATCACCAGCTTTCCAGGGTCATTAGCTTGCATATGGCACATAGTGAGTGTTCTCAACCTCTATAATTGTGTGAACCAATGCCTTATCATAAATTTGTGTATGTGAGATTTATGTTAAGGCATTGGTTCACACAATTACATAACTAATATATGCATTGTATAACATAATATATGGACATATATATAATCAGTTCTGTTAGATATATTATTTCTATGGGCAATATTAGCAAGTAAAAATGCTTAATAATTGTGTTGATTATCACAAAATTTGAATACAATGAGAATCATGTATTCACATGATTGAAACACTTTAAAAATATAAGTTGATCACAAACATAAGATTTTATTAGTAATTTTACTCCCATAATATTAGTAGTCAGGAGTTTACAATATTTTAGATTTCCTCCCTTTCTTCACTTATCTTATTTGGTCTAAAAGTATTTGAGTCCAAATTAGATTATGATAAACTGTTAGGGATTGTCTAAACTATAATATTGTCTTAAATTTTTTGTTGTATTCGATAATACTTCAAACTCAGCTGGAGGCTAGAAATGATTATATGTAATTTTAATATATTTTTGATAGAAATAATTGTAGAATTTGATTCAATATGATAATTAGTTATTAAAGTTAATCTAGCTTATCTTTAAAATTGTTAAACATATTTTTGCTAACCTAGATCTTAAGAATGATAGTTTTTTTCCAAGTGAAAGTACATTTTCTTATAGAAATTACATACCTTCAGCCACAACCAATTTATTACTGGTCAAACTCCTTTGTCAAAATTTATAAAACTCAAGAAGCTCTTAAAATTAAAAACATTATGATTCATTTAGTGCCAACATTAAACCCAAACTATCCTCACTGGGTGCCAAAATTTGAATTGGATTGACATAAAGATTTTCGTATCATTCTCCATTTTTGTACATTTTACCATAAAACAAAAATGTGAATATGTCTGATTATAGAATCTGATCCTAGACCTAGAATGGAGTTAGAAAAATATGTAGTAAGTATATATTACTTTCTAAATTAAAAAATTAATTCTCAAACACATCTGAAATTATTGGTCTACCTTTGTATTTTCATTTGTAATGAGATTTTCTTCTGGTAAGAAAACACCACAGAGTTTATTTTTAGGGTTAGCCATGGCATATAACTCTTTCATTACTCTTTGATTGTTCATTTGTTTGTTTTAACTCATGTGGTTATGAACCTCATGATTCAGCTACCCTCATCATTATCCTCTGCTCAATACTCACTATGTCCCTTGGACTACAAGCCACTTTTGCTATTGCTTCTTAACTACCACTTGCACCTTTCCTTGCTGGACCCTCTGGAGAAAGAGTCTCTACAAATCGCTGAATAACTCCTTGACTTGATCTCCTAACTTTCTCTCCTCCAAATTCTAAATTTTTCTCCTTACTCACCTTTTTTTAAAATTATAAATTACAATCAACTTCTGTGACTTTTAAAATAATTTTGCTCTTTATAAAATGGGAAACTACAACTGAGTTTAAGAGAAACCTATTCCAATGTACTTTAAGTCAAGAGACTAATATACCAAATAGTAGTCAACATTTGAATTAATGAGGAAATAAATGGAGATGATATAGTGTTCTGATTATCTGTTGATGCATAACAAATTACTCCAAAATTTGGTGGTTAAACAACAATAATTCATTATTATTTTATCTCATGAGTCTGTGAGTCAGGATTTTGGAAGGGCACAGAAGGAATAGCATTCTTCTCTTCCATAGGTCTTAGATGATTAAGAGCTGTAACTGGAATAGTTAGATATTGGCTAAGATGAGTCAGTCTCTGTCTCTGTCTATCTCCCTCTCTCTCAATCCATGGCTTCTGCATTGCCTTTATCTTGGACTTCCTTATAGCATAATGGCCTCAGGCAAACAAACTTCTTACATTGCAGTACAAAGCTACAAATGGTAGGAGAATGGAAATGAAGAGTCCTCTTTAAGCCTAGGTCCAGATATGGCATAGCATTACTTCTACCATATTTTACTGATAAAAGCAATGAGAGGATTATCAAAGAATTTGTGATCAGCTTTTGTAAAAATAGTTTTTAAGAGGTAGATGGACACAAGACCTTTATTTTATTTATTTGTATGTGGTGCTGAGGATAGAACCGAGTGACTCACACATGCTAGGCAAGTGCTCCACTCCTGAGCTACAACCCCAGCCTTGTGATCATCTTTAATCAGCCACAGTGGTTTAATCAACTTTCTCTATTCTTTAAAGTGCTTCACTTTCCTTTTATCTCATTTATTTTATGATCCTCTAACCTGATTCCATGATTACCTTAAGTTAACTTCAAAAAATTTTTTGAAGTTGTTGTTATTTAAACCAATTTGTTTGCATATGCTGCAGTTTTCATTCTTCCATTCTTCTTAAGAGAGGTGATGATACCTTAACTATGTCTGAAAATTGCAAAAGTCAAGAAAGATAGGCAATATTTTTATCTCATTTTTTTCTCAAAAAAAAGCTTACTGAGAGTTTTGAGTACCTATGAAATCTTATTATTGTTATTTTTTTAAATAATATCAGCAATTATGGAAATGAATTTTAAGAATCTTATAGAAAATATCAAACAAAAAAGATATTTCAAAAGCCTTTCTCTGTTTCAGTACTACATACTCTTGAAGACTGGCTCCTAATGCATTTATTTTATGAGACATGATTAAAATTCTTAGTTTCAAACTAATGAATCTGCTCTAATTTACAGAAAATAGATAAAGATTTAAAAGTAAAGAAACCACATATACTTCCAGAAATAATGAAAAGAAACTCACCAAAGAACTGGCCTGAAGAAAAGTTTGTAACCAATATCTCTAGAATGATAAAGATATTGCAGCAGGAAAAAAAATCATCATACAAAATTTTTTTTTTACACAACTCACCTCTGAATTGTCTTGCATGATTGTTTCTGATTGCCAAAACCACAGATAAATGTCTACACACCAGTTATTAGAACATTTAGGACATGTAGGACTTATTTTAATGTTTTCCTAAAAAAAATACACAAATTCTCTTCAGTTAACTTATTGATCTCCAAAGCTGAGATCAGGGTGATGTTCATTTCTACTCTGAGGTATTTACAATCCATCTTGATATTTTCTGACCTACAGAATAACATATTAGAAAGGGTAGAGCATGGAAAACATAAATTAATAATTAATATGCATGACCACTAAGATCTCCATGCTCCAGCAGACCTGGTGTCCAGGCCTATTCTAATAGATGCCCAGCACTGAGCTGACCCACACAGAATCAGGGACCAGGAAAGATCTAGTTGATATAGTCTCCAGACTAACTCTTATAGTCTCAGGCTCCAGGTTAGCATCTGTAGTCCCTGGTACTAGATAAGCATGCACGGGCTCAGGCTTCAGACCAACCTCAGAGGACCCAGGCTCCACACTTGTCCTAACATCAGGCTGACCCCAATATCCAGGTTTGTGTTTCCAGTCCTAGGCTTCAGTTGACCCAGGGTCCAGGATGACCCTAGTAGACAATGGTATCAAGCCAGCCCCCATGGACTTGGGCTCCTGCACCAACTTTGCAGACCCAGACTCCAGGCTGGACCCTGTGGACACAGGCTCCAGGGCCATTCCAGTGGACCTAGGTTTTAGATCCATCGTAGCATCTGAATAGTTGCTGGCAATTCAGACCCCAAAGCCAGGTCTAAGCTTTGGACACAGACTTCAGGTTGACCCTCACAGAAATGTCTTCCGATCTTGCTTCCATGAACCCAGGCTCCAGGCCATTCGCTGTTGTCTCAGTTAACTGGGTCACCCCAATTAATCCAGGTTCCAGATTCGACTCCATGGGCCCAGGCACCAGACTTGACCATTTGCTGATTCCGTGCACCAGGTCAGCCTTTCCAAAGCCTCCAGAAGCAAGTCTACTTATGGCCCATGCCACATAGCCTGTCCAGAATTTCTGGATGGCCTTTACTGGTGAAGGACTTTCACAGACAAAGCTACTCTGCAAAGACTTGAATAATCTCTTCAAATGTATGGACACCACTTCATGGCCGCAGGATAGAGAATAAGCAGAAAAGCTTGATGCTATCAAAAGAATAAAATAAAGTCCTGGTAACCCACCCTAAGAAACAGAGCTTTCCGAGCTGCCTGATAAAGATTTTAATAAAATTGTCTTAGGACACTCAGTAAACTTTAAGAAAATAGAGAAATGATTTAGTGATTAGGAAATAAGTAAACAATCAGAACCAAAAATTAACAGATACAGAAATTATTTTTAAAAATCAGATAATTTTTAGAGCTGAAAAACACATTAAATGAGATTTAAATTTAGCACAAGAGCATTAACAGTTAATCAAACAAAAATGAATCTGTAAATTTGGAGATTATTTGGAAACGTATAGTC
>CM053401.1:61810493-61891234 GCA_028644305.1 Xerus rutilus
GCTGAATACAGTTGATAACAATGTATTGTGTTCTTGATAAACACTGATAAGTGGGATGCTATTAAACTAAAAATCTTTTTCACAGCAAAAGAAATGATTAAGAGCGTGAAGAGAGAGCCTACAGAAAGGGAGAAAATCTTGGCTAGTTACCCCTCTGATAGGGATTAATATCCAGAATATACAAAGAACTAAACAAATTTAAAACAAAAAACCCCAATAACCCAATAAATAAATGGGCAAAAGAACTAAACAGAAACTTCTCAAAAGAAAAAACACAAAAGGCCAATAAATATTTGAAAAAATATTCAACATCTCTAGCAATCAGAGAAATGCAAATCAAAACTATACTAAGATTTCATCTCACTCCATTCAGAATGGCAGTGATCAAGAATATGAACAACAATAAATGCTAGTGAGATTGTTGAGGAAAAAGGTACACTTGTACATTGTTGGTGTGACTGCAGACTAGTAAAACCAGTCTGGAAAGCAGTATGGAGAGTCCTCAAAAAACTAGGGATGGAACCACTATATGATCCAGCTATTGCACTCCTTGGTATTTTCCCAAAAGATCTAAAATTGGCATGCTACAACAACACAGCCATTTCAATGTTTATAGTAGCACAATTCACAATAGCTAAATTATGGAATCAACCCAGATGCCCATCACCAAAGAATGTATTAAGAAATTGTTATACATTGTTATACACACACACAATGGAGTCCTACTCAGCCATAAAAAAGGAAGGAAATTATGAATTATGGCATTTGCTGGTAAATGGATGGAAATGCTAAGTGAAATTAGCTGAACTCAGAAACTCTAAAGTCAAAAGTTTTCTCTAATATGCAGAAGGTAGAGTAAAATAAAGGAAAAGGGGAAAGAAGGATAAGATTACATAAAGAACCAATCAAATACAAATTAATAGACAAGCGAAATGAAGTCTAGTAGAGTAGAAGGAGAAGGAGGTGGGGAGGACAGACAGAAAAGGGTGGATAATGAACCAAAATAGATTTCCATGCAAGTATGTGTTTGTTGGGATGAACCCAACCTCTATGTATAACCATGAAGCTCTAATAATAAAAATAAAGGAAAAAGAAAACCACTGAGAATTTATGATCACAAAAGATAAGAATGTGAGGTAATGCATATATTATTTAGTCAATTTACACATTTTACAATATACATATTTTAAAACATCATTTATTGTACACAATAAATATAATTTTTATTTGTCAGGCAAAATGTAATAAACGGGTTTTTTAAAGAGGGCAACTACAAGAAGCAATAATTAATTGCTAAAGTGAAAATATTAGATTTACAACAACAGCTGTAACTGGATTTGAAGAATAATAAACCACTAAAATTCTCCAATTATCTATACAGACTAGAGGAGAGTCATATGGGGATAGGATATATATCACTATTACTGAATTTTGAGCCTTTGGTAGAGGCACTAGCCTCTATGACTCCTCCAAGAATGCAATATTACTTTTATTTACTATTTTCGTAGAAAGTCAGATTCCCCGATGTCGGGGTCCTCCCAGCCAGGTATCAGTCTCCCCCCTCGGCCAGCGGGGAGGAGGGGATCCCCGGGAGTCCCCGACACGACGGCTGAGAATGGTAAAGTCGTCCAGCACGCAATTACCACGCCTGAGCCAGAGAGTTCTGTCTTAAGCAGGAACTGATTTATTGAGGAGAGAAACAGGCTTATATAGAGGAGGGGGTAGGTGTCCTGTTACTGAGCTAAGAATGCGGAAGTGGGATGTACAGAGGCGCTTAGGTAGGAGAGTATTCATTGTCCATGTCTTGTCCACGAACACAGAAGCAGAGGTCAGCCAATAAGGGCGAGGTGATGGCTCTCCCGGGGCAGTGTGGTCAGGCCTGAGCTGGTAGCCCGGCGCCATTTTGTGGCATGCCCTTGCATATGTCCCCCACACCCCAAGGCTTTCACTTAGCAGACCTCTTAATGTTTTTGCTCCACAGGTAAAGTAGCCATTGTGGGGATGCTGCTATTTGCTGTGGATATCTATTCTAATGATAAACTGAGGAATTAATGGCCACAGGATGTATTCACAGAGCACTGGTACTACCATGATAGGAATTCAATCCAAAACTTTCATTTGTTTTGGTTTAGAACCTCAGAATACTTACCTACATATATTCCTGCAGGACTTTGCCAATATAGTTTGCAAAAATGTTGCATTGTTTTTCTGATGAATAAGCCTTTTCTTTTGAGTTTAAGTGTGTAAAGCTTCTTAGTTCACAATCACTTAACCCCTTAGGCACCCATATAGAACCTCTGACCAATGGGGCACTAGAATATTCTGGTCCCTAGGGATTAGCATTATTTAAGATCATCTGACCACAAAATCTTCAGTGCACAGTTGTAACATGTGTTGCAGATTCTTTGGCGGAAAGATATTTTTAGGGATTTATGTAATATTAGTAATGAATATCCTCAGTGCTCCACTTGTACCTGCTTGGATCTCTTTTACCATTTCGGTGTGTCCATTCCTCTTCCTTCAACGATGTGTTTGAATCTGAAGATCTGTGACTGTATTTCCCCTTCAAAAACTGTCTTTGGGCTAATGAAGCTACTTTTCCTAAAGGTACAGAGAATCAAAATGGCTGGGAGTATATACCTCAACCAGTGGGGGTGGCCCCTAGCCAATGTTTATGGATGCAAAACTGTGAATTCCCAGCTCCCTAGTCCTCTGGCCTTGAGTTGGAACTGGGATTCAGTTTTTGCTACAGAGCTCACTAGGGAGTCAGCCCTAGACTAGGATGTTCTTTGAAATGGCACCTACTTTGGCTTTTTCCTCTTCCTTGTCTCTTCTCCTTTAGTAGTTTCTCTTGGGAGCCCTTTTAAAATATATACTTTGCACAGGAATCCTCACTTCAGCATCTGCTTCCTAAGGAACCCAGTCTAAGACAATGTTATCATAAGGTATTTCCTTAAGAGAGCCCAGCCTGCTTACTCTTCTTTCAAGAAACTGTTGTGAATTGACTCAGGGAGCCATGTCATGGACATGGAGTTCCTGGAATTTGTTTTCCAAGCTAAGTTGTTATTGCTGCTGCTGTTGTTTGTTTGTTTATTTTGTTTTGTTTATATAGCTCAAGTGAGGCCTTAGTGGGCAGAAAACTTTTTCTGACCCAGGGACCCCCAATCAATCAGCAAGGCAAAGTGTTGTGTGTGAAACAAGTCTGATTATCACTATGTGGGCTAAGTGCTGTTAATGAGGCTCATGCTAATGGCAGCATCCCCCATCTTTGTTTTCAGCCTGCAGAGAGTAGGCGCTGCACACTTTTCCAAGATGCTTGTTTGTTTGGTTTTATTTATTTATTTATTTAGTCTCATATTTTCCTTTTTCAGGGCCTATATTTAAAACTTTACTTCAAATAGAATTATGTTCCATTTGTTCTCTATAGAAACTCAGAATTGTTTACCCCATTTATTCCTGAAGGTTTTTACAAATATAACTTGGAAAACGTTGTATCCTCTTTTTCAATGGATACGTCTTTTTCTGCCTGAATTGAATTTGTAGCACTTCTTATCTCAGAATGCTTTCCCACATACATATTCCTGCAATCTTTTGGCTAATATAATTTGGGAAAAGATTCATTCTTTTTGCTTGATGAGCATTTTTTCCCTGGGTTTAATTTTCAAATGCTTCCTTAAGCATATTGGACTATGGCTGTGGTTACAAGTTCAAGGATTGAAGGGTGTCAGGAATAGGTTTTGAGGAAAACAACATCACCTCCTGAGGTAATTGCCTCAGACAAGGGGTTTACACAGCTTTCAAGAAAACAGGAACAAATTATCAGATACTAGAAAAAAACTTTTTCTTCTAGTAGGGGATACGTTGTGGATTTGAGTATGCAAGTGACTCTGAGTTTTCCAGTTTTTTCGTTTGTTCCAATTAAAATCCCATTCAAATGTCTTGACTTTCAATAAGAGTCACAATACCATTTGAATTCAACTGATGGAATTCAGAGACGACAGAATTAGACTGCATTTAATTTTCAGTTTCATCAGCCCTGTAAAGATGAGATCTAATTTTAGGGTAATCATTTTAACATCCTGGCTTTTTTTTTTTACTATTTGGAACTGGGAAGTTAAAACTTCAAGCCTGCAGTTTCCTTTCTTTCAAAGCTTCAGCACATTTAGAAGTAGTGAACTCACCCCATATTCCTTACATTCTTTATGCCCATGTATTGTTCCAAGGCAGCAATCATGCACTACCCTACTTCATCGCCTTCAGGAGTCACTTTATTCTAGGTAACCAAGAACATCGATGATAGAAATAAGCAACTGCTTCATTTCAGTATGCCCTGGGTTCCTACTGTGGTGGGTATCATTTGAATATGTCTCCTAAAAGGTTCATGGGCTAAAACCTTAGTCTTCAGTGTGACCATGTTGAAAGGTAGGTAGGGCCTAATGAAAGGTTTTCAGGTCACTGAGGCACTGCCCTCAGAAAGATTAATACAGTTGTCTTGGGATTCTTGTTAGTTCCCATGAGAGCAAGTTGTTATAAAAAGGTCAATCTTGGCCTGTGAATCTCTCTGGCTTCCTGTATTGTCTTGTGATCCTTTCCATATGTGTTCCTGCTCTTGTCTTTGTGGTATCATCTGCCATGAGACCTTCACCAGATGTCAGATGAGCCTTTCAATCTTGAACTTTCAACCTCCAAAACTATGAGCTAAATAAACCTATTTTCTTTATCAAGTACTTAGCCTCAGTTATTTTGTTTTAGCACCAGAAAATGGACTAAAACAGTACAAATGCTCTTTTCTCTAAGACTAATTTTATCTTCAGAGCTTTCAAACACAACCTGCCAGATAATGAATCCCAAATACCCATTCCTTGAGCATTTCTTCCATTTCTAAAATAAAATACTATATTGTTAAGAACCCTATTTGTAAGCAACATTAATTTTGTCTAGTTAAAAGCAGAAAATATATTTATTAAAGATACTAGAGAGCTTGTATAATTATTAAAAGGATTGGGGAAATAAAAAACAGGCTAAGCTCACCAGAGTAGTTACCTGTAGTCTATTGCCAACTACTGAATTGTTTCAAAAACAATCCCAAAGGAGAAGTTACCTATGCCAATGCCAATTCCACAGCCACCAGAGAAACAAGCATACTCCGCCAGAAACTTTTCCTCACTCAATCACTTCCAAATCCAGTACTCATGTGGGTGGAAATGATCAGTGGAAACCAATCCCCTGTCTGTAATTCTGGGCCTAAGGGAAACTGGGAGGTACAGCTTTTAAATTCTATTCTGGGAAAGTGGAATTTACCTTGTGAATATCAAAAGGCAAGAAAAATTTCAAGATGTTGTGTAGTCCAAACTAGCAACCATGTACCTTATACAATTACTATGTTTAAAATATTTCATAAAACTTATTGTGAAAATATTTCAATAATTATACCTCTTTATTTCATATGCTTGTAACCAGAATTGTTTCTTAAATAAGTAGAATCAGACTTTCATCAAGGTAACTATTAATATTAAGGATATCTAGATTCAAGATGTAATATTATAAACAATATATCCACATGTATAGACTATACAAATGTAACTGGAGTTCAGGTATATATTCTCACCATTCAGGGTTTATATTTGACAGAAATGCAGGCTTCAAGGGGGCAATTAACACACCAAATTTATCATTATTATTTTTATCTGTTCATACGAGTTATCAATTTAAGATATATAGTTTTCCATTAAGATATAAAGAGAGGAAAATTGTATTTTCTGAACATGGTTTATTTGATTATTTATTAAAAACTCAACATGATTGGAAAATCTGCGTGTTCCATTTAGCCTATATACTGTCATATATGTGTGTATATATATTATACATTTATACTTATTTAATATATATACAATTTGTAATTTTTGCCTCAAACATAAAATATGATTTAATAAAGTCATGAGGATTATAGTCTACTCTGTTGACCCTTCTTTATGTACATTCTATTGTTCATTCTTTTGTGAAGCTTCATGCCTTCTGTTATAATTTCCTATTTAGAGAACTTCCTTTAGCTTTTCTTTAAAGGTAGATTTCTCAGAAGCAAATTCTGTTAGTTTTTTTTTCCCCCTGAGAATGTCTCTATTCTCAATTCCTGAATGATATTTTGACCAGATATAGAATTCTCAATTGATTACTCATGCACTTTAAATACATGCTGCTTCTTCCTGGCCTCCATGGTTTCTAATGAAAACTCTACTGCCATTTGAATTGTTTTTTCCCCTATAATCCTGGTGTCATTTGTTTCTGGCTGATTTCTTTGCCCTTAGTTTTCAGAAGTTTAATTGTGGTATGTGTTGGTGCAGAATTCTTTGGGTTTATCCTATTTGGGATTCACTCAGCTTCTTGAATCTGTCTTTCATTACATATGGACATTTTCAGTCATTATTTCCCTGAATACTTTTTCAATACCACAGCTTCTCTCTCCCTCTTTTGAAACTTTTTTGTTGATACAAGTAATAGCTGTATATATTATCCCACCAACCTGAAATTTTGTTCATTTTTTCACTACATATTCACAGTGCATAATTTCTATTGCTCTGTCCTCAAGTTCACTACTTCTAACCCATGTCATCTTCAATCTATCATTGAACCCACAAAAGTTAGTTTTTATTTCTGTTACTGCATTTTTCAGTTCTATAATCTCCACTTGATTATTTTTATAACTTCCATTTTGGATTTTCTATTTTTATATTTATTCTTAGAAATGTTGGAGTGGTTTGTTGAAACATTTTTATAATGGTTGCTTTAAATTTCTTGTCAACAACTAATTTTTCTGAGTTTTGGAATCCAGTGATTATTCTTTCTCACTTATGTTGTGATTACCTGTCTTGACATGATGAGTGATTTTCTATTGTATCCTGTATATTCTAGATATTATCTAGAAGATTCTAGATCTGTTTAATCTTTTTAACTTTTTTTTTTTTTTAAGAAGGCAATCCCCTGGTCAGCTCTAGTCCAAGGGCTGAATGGGTGTGTATGTTTAGCTTCTTGCTAGGTTCCACTAATATCACCTAAGCAACAGTGGAGCACAGACTAAATAGCTTCATCTGTCAAGTCAGAATTGTGCATTTAGTGAAAGTGCCCTTATAAAATTAAGGTGAAATAAAAAGTCCCAGGTGAAGCCGGGCACAGTGGCACATCCCTGTAATCGTAGTGCCTTAGGAAGCTGAGAGGAGAATCACGAGTTCAAGCAACTCAGTGAGACCCTGTCTCTACACAAAACACAAAATAGGACTGGGGATGTAGCTCAGTGGTTGAGTATCCCTGAGTTCAATCCGCGGTACCAAAAAAAAAAAATTCCCAAGTGAAATAAAACTAAGAGAATTTAAATGTAATCAGTAGACCGGCCCAAAAGAACTGCTAAACAATTAAGATAGAGGGAAATGTTACCACAAGGAAACATGAAACATTAAGAAAGAATGGGCAATGCAATTCATAGAGGAGTTACATAGTGGCTGAAGATATGGAACAATAAGAGTGTTGTACCACATGGAACCATAGGCCATTGGTCCAGAAGATAAATATGTGGAACTATGGGGAAGAAGGGTAGGCTTCAAGAATTGGCCAGCAGTTTTTGAAGCTAAGAATATAAGCAATGAAGAGAAGTGGGGAGTTATACAACTTTTGTCTTTTGCACTCTGTATGTATGTATATTTTATTTCAATTCTTTTATGTTTGTTGACATTTGTTTTATGGCCAAATAGATGGTGTAACTTGGTAGATACCTTAGGAGTATTTGAAAAGAACAGGTACTCTGCTCTTTCTGTTCTGGGTGGAATGTTCTATAATTATAAATTTGATATTGGTTGATGATGCTGTTAATTTCTTTTATACACTGGTTGGTTTTCTGAACAGAACTTGTAACAGTTGTTAAAAGGGGGATGTCGGCATTGCCAACCCTCAGTGTGAGTTTGTTTCTCCTTTCATGTCTATCAGTTGTATGTTTCACAACTCAGTTGTTGGAGGCATGTATCCCTAGGATTGCTATAGTTTGGTGAATTGATCATTCTATTGTATGTGCACTATTCAGCTTTTCATCACTGTGACCCAAATACCTGACAAGAACAACTTAGGAAAGAAAAAAGTTAATTTGGGCTCATAGTCTCAGTGGTTCAGTCCATGCTCAGCTAACTCCATTGCTCTGGGCCTGAGGTGAGGCAGAACATCATGGCAGAAGGGCATGGCAGAATAAAGAAGCTCACCTCATAGTAGCCAGAAAGCAGAGAGGGTGGGAGAAGTCAGAGACAAAATATATAATCTCCAAAGCTCAGCCCTTGTGATCCATTTCCTTTAGCCACACATCAAGTGCAAACAGTTAATTGATTCAAATTATCAATCCATCAAATGGATTAATCCAATGATTAAGCTACAGAACTTATGATCCAATTATCTCACTTGCTGCATAACACGTAACATTCACCACTAGACCCAAAAACTCATGTCCATCTCTCAATGCAAAATGCATTTCGTTCATCTCCAAGAGTCATCTTAACAGTTAACATCTCCCTGTAGTCTTAACAGCTCTGGCATTGCCCCAAAATTCAAGTCCAAAGACTCCTCTGAAACTTGAGGCAAACTCTTGGCTGTGAGTGCCTATAAAGATCAGAACCAAGTTACATATATCCAATATATAATGGCACAGAGTAAGCATTACCATTCCCAAAAGGAAGACTAATGGCATAGAAAGAAAGGATGGTACCAAAACAAGACTGAAACCCAGCTGAGCAAACAAGTCCCATAGCTCCACATCTAGAATCTGGGCAGTGAGATGTGATCTGCAAAGGGCTTGGGAATCCCTGAACCTTTGACCTTGCTGGTCACAGCCCATATGGCCTCTCTCTTAAGCTGGCTGTGTCTGCAACCAGCAGCTTTCCTTGGCAGACTTTCTGTTACTGGCATCTCGTAATCTCTGGGGTCTCCGTTCTAGTTTTGGCTTCACCTTCACAGCTTCGTGCATTGCCCTTCAAATAGCAGCCTGTAAGGATTTTTGACTCTGCCACACTTTGCCCAGGCTCTCAGACCTTTTTTTGAAATCTTGATGGAAGTCTCTATGACCCCTGGTTCCAGTATACTGTATTCCTGCAGAGCCAGTACCATGTGGATGATGCCAGGGTCTGCCATCAGCTTGAGCAGTAGACTGGGCCCTTTGGACCATGGCTACAATAGCCTTTTAGTGCCAGGAGTAGCTGAACACTGTGAAATGATCCTTTCTAGGGCCCCTTGCCTAGCATGTATAAGGCCCTGGGTTCAACCCACAGCCTTGGGGTGGGGTAGGGGGATTTTGAAATTAGGCTCAGAAGGTATTTCTTAATGACCATAGCTTTTGTTTGGCTTATACAGTATAGGTGTGTGTGTGTGTGTGTGTGTGTGTGTGTGTGTGTGTGTGTGTTTTAGACATATTTGTTCACAAGAAGCTATCCTTCCTCAGGTCATTTCTAGGCTATGAGCTACAAAAATGTTCCATGGATGAATTTAACAGCACCTAAGATCATGGGTTGGTGAGATGTCTTACTCATATAATTTGGAGACGAACAAAGACAACTTTTATAGAACAAATACAATTGTTTGCCTAATGATTTTGGAAACTAGATTAATTTTTACAGAACTAGATTATTTTATCAATTGCATCATTACTTAGTAATGTATGCCTTTGTAAGTTTGAAGATAAGGTTTATCTTGTTAAAATTGTTTTACTAGGTTTAACAGTTAGTTTTAAATATCTTAATTCCATCAGCTTTGGAAACATGTGCTTATAATTTTAAAGTACTGTATGTAAGTATTAAAAGTCTGTATTGCTACTAAATTTCTATCAAAGTAACAGAAAACAAAAAAAAATTTGTGATTATGAGGAAGATGGAAAAAAATAAAGCAAATATATTTTTCACTTGATATTTCATCAATTTAATTAATTTTGTAATAATAAAATACAGTAGAATATGTGTGTATTTTCTGTCACTTTCCAAATATAGCATACGTCAATGCTCACATAACTATTTTAATTCTGATAGCAGAACTGATGCTTTCCCAAAGTGTCAAGTTTGATTTCAGTTAAATTTAAAAATCTATTAAATATCTTTTTTTTAAAAATATTTTTTAGTTGTTAATAGACCTTTATTTTATTTATTTGTATGTGGTGCTGAGAATCGAACGCAGTGCCTTGCACATGCCAGGCAAGTGCTCTACCACTGAGCCACTGCCCAGTCCCCCAAAATCTATGAAATATCTTACTCATTGAATCGATGAAAATGATTTTAAAGAAATTGTCTTTTTAATGTATTTCACCATTATGATTTCATTGAAATTTCATTCATTTTTAAATTATTTAAAAAAATCTTCAGATAAAATTCTTGTTAGCAGATATTTTTCCTTCAGGTAGGTTTCTAAATCTTTTTTAAAATTTTATTTATTCTAATTAGGTATACATGACAGCAGAAGCATTTTGATTCATTGTACACAACTGGAGCACAGCTTTTCATTTCTCTGGTTATACACAATGTAGAGCAGCACCACATGTGCAGTCATACATGTATCTATGGCAATGATGTCCATCTCATTCCACCATCTTTCCTGCTTCTATGTACCCTCCCATACCCTCTCTTCCCTTTGACCAAAGTTTCTCCATTCTTCCCATGCCCTCTCCCCCATTATGGATCAGCATCCACTTATCAGAGAGAACATTCAGCCTTTGATTTTTTGGGATTAGCTTACTTTACTTAGCATGATATTCTCCAACTCCATCATTTACCTGTAAATGCCATAATTTTATTCTCTTTTATTGCTGAATAATATTCCATTGTGTATATACACCACAGTTTCTTTATCCATTTATCTATTGAAGGGCATCTAGTTTGGTTCCACAGTTTAGCTATTGTGAATTGAGCTGCTATAAACATTGAAGTGGCTGCGTCATTGTAGTAATCTGTTTTTAAGTCCTTTAGGTATAGACTGAGGAGTAGGATAGCTGGGTCAAATGGTGTTTCCATTCCAAGTTTCCTAAGGAATCTCCATACTGCTTTCCAGATTGGTTGCACCAATTTGCAGTCCCACTAGCAATGTATGAGTGTGCCTTTTCCTCCACATCCCCACCAACACATATTGTTGTTTGTATTCTTGATAATTGCCGTTCTGACTGATTTGCATTTCTCTAATGGCTAGAGATGTTGAGTATTTTTTCATATGTCTGTTGATTGATTATATATCTTCTTCTGAAAAGTGTCTGTTCAGCTCCTTAGCCCATTTATTGATTGGGTTGTTTGGTTTTTTGGTGTTAAGTTTTTTGAGTTCTTATATATCCTGGTGATTAGTGGTCTATCTGATGTGCATGTGGCAAACATTTACTCCCAAAATGTAGGCTCTCTCTTCACATCATTGATTGTGTCTTTTGCTGAGAAGAAGCTTTTTAGTTTGAATTCATCCCATTTATTGATTCTTGATTTTATTTCTTGTGCTTTAGGAGTCTTGTTAAGAAAGTCGGTACCTAATCCAATGTAATGAAAGTTTGGGTCTAATTTTTCCTCTATTAGACTCACGTCTCTGGTCTAATTCCTAGGTCCTTGATCCACTTTGAGTTGGGTTTTGTGCATGGTGAGAGATAGGGGTTTAGTTTCATTTTGTTGCATATAAATTTCCAGTTTTCCCAGCACCATTTCTTGAAGAGGCTATCTTTTCTCCAAGGTATGTTTTTGGCACCTTTGTCTAGTCTAAGATAACTGTTTTTATGTGGGTTTGTCTTTGTGTCTTCTATTCTGTACCATTGTTCTACATGTGTATTTTAGTGCCAATGCCATTCCATTTTTGTTACTATAGCTTTGTAGTATGGTTTAAGCTCTGGTATTGTGATGCCTCCTGCTTCACTCTTCTTGCTAAGGATTGCTTGGGCTATTCTGAGTCTCTTATTTTTCCAAATGAATTTCATGATTGCTTTTTCTATTTCTATGTGGAATGACATTAGGATTTTAATTGGACTGTTGTTGAATCTATATAGTGCTTTGTGAAGTATATAGAGACATCCAGTGTCCCTTTGAGGGGTTCTTCCTGCCAAAGAGGATGTAAGTCACCTGAGAAGTTAGTTTAGAATAATTAGTAAAGAACAAAAGACAAAGTCATAAAGATAGTTTCAAAAGTTAGAGCCCTTGATACGTTCAGTCCACATGGGAGCTGGAGCTAGACAACAAGAAAATGGCTCCCATAGTTTATTTAAGGGAGTACATCAAAGGCAGGGATAAGGTTTCAAGGGCAAATCTTGCTTCGTGATGTGTTGCAGTCAACAGGTTGCTTGGCATCTTGGCAGGTCACACCCATCACAGAAGGACTATGCAGTAACAGCAGCTCACCCCATCTCCAGTGCTGTGTGGGACTTTTGGCAGACCTTGAAAAGAGCTCAGAATCTCAGGGCAGTCAATAAGAGGAAATGTCCACTGATCCTTCCCAGATGCCAGATTCTACTATTCAAATGGTTACCATGTGCAATAATCCACACAGAGCCCACAGATGGCTCTCTACAGGGTGGTATGGCCATTTTGACAATATTGATTCTGCCTATCCAAGAGCATGGGAGATCTTTCCATCCTCCAGGATCTTCTTAAATTTCTTTCTTTAGTGTCCTGTAGTTTTCATTGTGGAGGTCTTTCACTTCTTTTGTTAAATTGATTCCCAAATATTTTATTTTATTTTTTGAGGCTATTGTGAATGGGGTAGGTTTCCTAATTTCTCTTTCAGAGGATTCATCACTGATCTATAGAAATGCATTTGATTTATGGTTATTGATTTTATATCCTGCTACTTTGCTGAATTCATTTATTAGAAGTTTGCTGGTGGAATTTTTTGGATCCTCTAAGTATAGAATCATGTCATTGGCAAATAGTGATAGTTTGAGTTCTTCTTTACCTCTTCATATCCCTGTAATTTCTTTCATCTGTCTAATTGCTCTGGCTAGAGTTTTAAGGACTATGTTGAATAGGATAGGTGAAAGAGGGCACTCTGTCTTGTTCCAATTTTTAGGGGGTATGCTTCCAATTTTTCTCCATTTAGGATGATATTGGCCTTGGGTTTAACATAGATAGCTTTTACAATGTTGAGGTATATTCCTGCTATCCCTAGTTTTTCTAGTGTTTTGAACATGAAAGGGTGCTGTATTTTGTCAAATGCTTTCTCTGCATCAATTGATATAATCATACAATTCTTATCATTAAGTCTATTGATGTGATGGATTATGTTTATTGATTTCTGTATGTTGAACCAACCTTGCATTCCTGGAATGAACCCCACTTGATCACGGTGCACTATTTTTTTTGATATATTTTTGTATGCAATTTGCCAAAAGTTTATTAAGAATTTTTGCATCTATGTTTATCAGGGATATTGGCCTGAAATTTTCTTTCTTTGATGTGTGTCTGTCTGGTTTTGGTGTCAGAGTGATCCTAGACTCATAGAATGAGTTTGGAAGGGTTCTTTCCTTTTCTATTTCATAGAATATTTTCAGGAGTATTAGTATTAGTTCTTCTTTGTAGGTCGTGTAGAACTACACTGAGAATCTGTTTAGTCCTGGGCTTTTCTTTGTTGGTAGGCTTTTGATGATATCTTCTATTTCCTTGCTTGAAATTGATCTGTTTAAATTGAGTATGCCCTTCTGGTTCAGTTTGGGTAGGTCATATGCCTCTACAAATTTGTCAGTTTCTTCAAGGTTTTCTATTTTACTGGAGTATTAAATTTCAAAACAGTTTATAATTATCTTCTATATTTCAATAATGACTGACACAATATTTCTTTTTTCATCACAAATTTTAGTAATTTGGGTTTTCTTTCTTCTTTTCATAAGGACGGCTAAGGGTTTGTCAATTTTATTTCTTTTTTGAACCAGCTTTTTGTTTTCTCAATTTTTGAATTGTGTCTTTTTTTTTTTCAATTTCATTGCTTTCAGTCCTGATTTTAATTATTTCCTGTCTTCTACTTCTTTGGTTTTGTTTTGTTCTCCTTTTTTCTAAGGCTTTGAAATGTAGTGTCAGGTCATTTATTTGTTGACTTTTTCTTCTTTTAATGAATGAGCTTAATGCAATGAACTTTCCTCTTAGTATTGCCTTCATAGTGTCCCAGAGATTTTGATATGTTGTATCAGAGTTCTCATTTACCCCTAAAAATCTTTTTATCTCCTCCCTGATGTCTTCTGTCATCCATGCATTATTCAATAGCATATTATTTAGTTTCCCAGTGTTGGAGTTGTTTCTATTTTTTTATTTCATCATTGATTTCTAATTTCATTCCATTATGGTCATATAGAATGCAGGGTAGTATCTCTATATATTTATATTTGCTAAGACTTGCTTTGTGGCATAACAGAAGATCTATTTTGGAGAAGGATCCATGTGATGCTGAGAAAAAAGTGTATTTGCTCATTGATGGATGGAATATTCTGCATATGTCTTTTAAGACTAAATTATTTATTGTTTTGTTGAGTTCTATAGTTTTTCTGTTTAGTTTTTGTTTGGAAGATCTATTCAAAGAGAGAGAGAGGTGTGTTAAAGTCACCCAGTATTATTGGTTGATTCTTGTAGTTAAGTGTTTGTGTGATATACATAGATGCCCCATTGTTTGGGGCATATATATTTATGATTGTTATGTCTTTTTTTGTATGATTCCCTTAAGCAGTATGAAATGTCCTTTTTTATCCTTTTTCATTACCTTTGGTTTGAAGATCACTGTATCTGTTATTAGGATGAAACTCCTGCTTGTTTATGCAATCCCTATGAGTGATACTTTTTTCCCTACCCTTTAAACCTTCAGTCTGTGGATGTCTTTTCCTGTAAGATGAATCTCTTGAAGTTAGCATATTGTTGTGTCTTTTTTTTTTAATCCAATCTGTCAGTCTGTGTCTTTTAATTGTTGAGTTCAGGCTTCACATTCAGGCTTATTATTGAAATATGATTTGCAAACTTGTAATTTTGGTTTATTTTTGGTTTTTAACTTGACTTGGTTTCTACTTTGTTTGGCCTTTCCTTTAGTGTAATTCCTCTCTTTGCAGATTTTCATTGTTGGTTATAATTTCCTCCTCATGGAATATTTTGCCGAGAATGTTCTATAGTGCAGGCTTTCTCACTGTAAATTCTTTTAACTTTTGTTTATCATGGAAGGTTTTTATTTCATCATCAAATCTGAAGCTTCATTTTGCTAAGATTCTTGGTTAGCATCCATTTTCTTTCAGTTTGGTGTATGTTGTTCCAGGATCTCTTGGCTTTGGGTCTGGGGTAAAAAATCTGAGATCCAAATTAGTCTCCCCCTACATGTAATCTGATTCCTCTCTCTTGTGGCCTTTAAAATTGTCTCCTTATTCTGTATGCTAGGCATTTTCATTATAATGTGCCTTGGTTTAGATCTGTTGTAATTTTGTACATTTGGTGTCCTCTAAGCCTCTTGCATTTTATTTTCCAATTCATTCTTCATGTTTAGGAAATTTTCTGATATTATTTCATTAAAGAGACTGTACATTCCTTTGGTTTGAAACTCTGTGCCTTTCTGTATCCCAATAAATCTTAGATTTGGTCATTTAATGCTATCCCATAATTCTTGGATGTTCTGTTCATGGTTTCTTATCATCTTCACTGTGTGGTCATCTTTATTTTCAAGATTGTATATTTTGTCTTTATTATTTGAAGTTCTGTCTTCCAAGTGATCTAGTCTGTTAGTGATGCTTACTATTGAGTTTTTAAATTTAGTTTATTGTTTCTTTCATTTTAAGAATTTTTGATTGGTTCTTTTTTTCATAATCTCTATCTTGAAGTAATCTTTTGCTACCTGTATTTGCTCCCTTGTCTCTTTGTTGGCATGATCAATTTTTGCCTGTATTTGCTCACTTAAGTCATTCTTTAATTTGAAGATCATTTTAATTATGCACATTCTGAATTTTTCTCTAATATTTCATGAACTGTGCTGTCAATGGATTCTATTATTGTAGTATCTTGGTTTCTTTGCGGCACTTTCTTTCCTTGTTTTTTCATGTTGATTATGTGTCTTCCTTTCTTACAGTGCTGGTCTGAGATATTGCAGTTTCTACCTTATAATCTTGTAGTGATCTTGCAGATTACCTGTACCTCACTTGGTGTCCTCTTCCAGCCTCTAGCAGGTGTCTTCAGATGGATACTACTGCAACTAAAGATGGTGGTGGCAGTAGTGGTGGCAACTCAAGATAGCAGTGGGGGTGTCCCATGATAGATGAAAACACTTTCAGCAATGGGGCTTAGGGTGAGATTTACAATGGCTTTGGGCTGACTGTTCAGAGTTGTAGCACTTTGGCATATTGTGCTGTAGCAGGCAGCTGCCTCCAGACCCTGTCTGTTGTCCCAAGGTGGAGGCTACTACATGGGGAAGGCTATGGTGATGGCTGCAGTGTACCAAGATGGATTCGAGTAGGTAGCAACGGTGTGGACCTCCACTCTGTGCAGGGAAGGACCTGGGTCTGGTCTCTCACACAGGTCCATGGGGCGGTCCTGGGCCTAACCTAGGCCTGGGCTCCCATCGAGGTCCATGAAGGCTGTCCTGGGTCTGGGTTCCTGTGTGGGTTGGTGGATGTGCCGGGACAGTCCTGGGCCTGACCTGTGGCGGGGCTCCTGCAGGGGTCCCAGGAGGTGGTCTCTAAATCTTTATTTAAATTAGTGAGCATATTTTCTGATCTAGTAATAGTGAAAGTCTTCACATTTTTAAATGAGTGTCAGCAAAGACTGAGAAAGTAAATGTTCAACCATGGTGAATCACAAACAATATTCTAAAATACTCTGTGGTCATCCCAAATGATGGTTCTGAAGAATATTTAATGACTGTTAGAATGCTTTGCTATATTAAGTTTAAAAATCAGATTCAAAATAAATAATATTTTCAATATGATTCCACACCTGCATACATACTTAAAAAAAAAGAAAGTTAAATATAAACTCTTAGGAGAGTGTGATTTTCAGTTTTTATTTGGACTTGATTTTCCCCAAATTTTTAAAATTAAAATGTATTAGTTTTATAATCAGGAAAAGAACCATACCTCTTATTACAAAACGAAAATGCAGCTGAAAAGATATTTTTTTGAAGTTATGCTACTTCATGATGCCATGCATTTTCTTTGAGGCATTTTAACTTCAAGTCTTTGACTCATTCAATGAACAATTTATGAACTAGTACCAGTAGTAGCCAAATACAATATTTGATTCTGGAGACACTAGAAGAGAGGTATGTGGAGATTACAAAGTGGTTTCCACAGGCATAGGAAGCAAGTAAAATCAATACTATATGATCGGAGCTAGACAAATAGCCATAAGAAAATGCTGTAAGTATATCTGTGCAGGGGAGCTAACTATGTCAAGTAAGGCATCCTTAGTCTGAATCTTAGAAACAGGATTTAGCTAAACCTCATAATTTAATCCCACAGCAATGTCTATCTGGTGTAAAATTGGTTTCTATGACCTGAGCTTTTGAACGAGGGGGATATAAAAGACTGTTATCTTGAAAAAAATGTTTTCAAGTTTTTCATGTTCAAACTATAATTGAGCAGTTCTATTCAAAAAGCATATTAACGAACATTTGCTTTCTGTTTATGCTGAGGAACCCCTGTTCAAAGGCGAATAAAATGAAGATCTTGTCCTCAGCAAGTCCAAAGCATAAATCAAATAATTTCCTATATAGTGTTAAATGTGGATGCTTATGATAATTTCATCTAAAGTTTTTATCTAAAATCAGATAATGGGAATCATTATCTTTTTCTCATTTCTGCTTTGAGGAAGTTTAGAACTAAATGTAACATTGGTAATCATTGGTAATCATGTACATTGTTCCAGATATTTGTGATTATTTATTGTGATAAAAAATCCTATTCACTAAAACAGCTTTATGGTTTTGAAACACAAATGATAAATTATAAATTAAAACCACATAAATGAATGTAATCATTTAATTAAGTACTTCATAATTTTATATAAAAACAAAGAAAATTTATTTAGTAAGGGACATAAAGGTTAAAGTAAACCTTCCTCATTGGTAACTTGTTTTATTTCTACAGAGTAACAAGTATTTCAATAAATTTTTTAAGACAAGTTCTACTTGCAAGGTCAGATCTAGATGAACATATATTAAGATAAAGAGAAGATGAAGATGTTGGGCATTGATAGGAACGCTGAGTGCATGAACAATAAGCATTCAAATCCTACTATCTACACTTGTCAGTTCTGACATTCAAACAGCAAAGTGCAAAGGTGAAGATGGTCCAGAATGCTCTTTCTCATCTAAAAGAGTAAGAAAATAAAATATCTCTTTTCTGCAATATATTCTGAAACAAATGTAAAATTCAATGTTTTTTTTTCTTTTTTCAATTTAGGAGAGCTTCAGTTCTCATGGACTCTGGATGACTAACTTATTCCACACAACAAAATATAGTTAAAAATATGTATGTTATATATATATATATATATATATATATATATATATATATATATATATAGAGAGAGAGAGAGAGAGAGAGAGAGAGAGAGAGAGAGAGACTTTATATAGTTAAATAAAAAACAATTCAAGAAGGGACTATTCTGTTTACAGCTGTGTGGAGCAAAGATTTTTATTCAGAATGCATATGAGATCAAATATAAAACAAATTCATACCTTGAAATAAAGGACAAAGGTGATTTTCTGTGTGGATGTTTTACTTTTTAGGACTGTATGCTTGAGGATAAGAATTAGTAAAGAAAAACAGAATGATGATTAGCTGCTTCAACTTCATATGAATAACCTCATTGAAATTATTCAGACTTTTATCCTAGTGGAATGAATATTTTATAGTAATAAGTGAGTTTTAGAAAAAAATGCCATTTAAAATTTTTCTTAGCCAAGAAAAATTATTTTTTAAGCCATTAAAATCTATTTTTCCTGGTTATGTCAGTAAAAAATAAATCAGTTAGATTCTTTCCCTTAATATTTTTCATTTTCCAAATGAAGCATCAGAAACCACACACAAGAAACTTCAGCTCAAAAATATTTTTTTCCAGGAAGAGACCCAAAAAGTAACTTTGGATTAATTGTACTTTCTTTATTTTCTTATTAAGTTTTCAAAATCTAGTCATTGTTTTAAAAATGTATTGAAGAAAAGAATGTAAAGTTTCACAAAATAACATGTACAAAGAGAATATACTGGAGGAAAAGTTTGCATCCCTGGAACCAATGGGTCTTGAAAATAGGATTAGAAGAATTGCATTTTACCATACATAAAGGCGCTGTTAATGGTTTCTGAATTTGAATCCTGAATTGACTTAATAAAAATTAATGTGCACAAAGTTGGCAACTATAACCAGTAACCTTCAGAATATATTGAAATTGAAGGAAAAAGTGTTAAAGTGGTGATCTCACTCCATTTTCTACAGGGAATCCAAACAAACTTTATATTTTGCAGCCCATGGATTTCATTTCTTATTAGAATAGCAGAGTCAAAGTTGTTACTATTTAGGATGGTATGATGTTTAGGGAATCAAGCCCAAACAACAACAAAAAATGGTATAGCAAAATGTAGACCTTACAAATGTGTACAAAAAGTATACAGTTAAAAGCTTTAACTTATTTACTTATTTATTTTTTTGTGGTACTGGGAATTGAACCCATATCTTTGCTTATACTAGGCAAGCGCTCTACCACTGAGCTACATCCCCGGCTAAGCTTCAACATTTTGAACAAAAGTTTTAAAAGTTGACTGAGGAGTTTAAAAATTAGAAAAATATAGGTAAAAGAATGCTTATAAAAAAACTTCAAACTAACACTGGAAGCTATGTGTATTTCTTCAGCCTATGATGAATATAAAAGTAAAAAAAAAAAAGTGCTACAATAGTTGAGACCTTTGCCTTTTTGGAAAGAAAAATAGACCTAGAAAGCAATACATATATTCAGGTGGCCGGTAGATTGCCAAAATAATAATAAAAGTATGAAAGGATAATAAAAACTATCAGTGGATATTTATCAGATTTCAGGTTAGGGAATGCTTTTTTAATAAATATACATAAGGCAAAATGACATTCATAAGCAGCTTAAAAGGCATTACCCCATAAAATGAAAAAATGATTGATAAAAAGCATTTGCTTTTATACATAACAATCTCCTTTATGCATAACAAGAATGAATGCTTCATTAATTAATAATAGAAAAAGAATAATCCAATATTAAAACATTTAAGGTACTTGGAGTATTCAAACAAGAAGGCATACAAGTAATCAATAAGCGTATTAAAACATTTAGTCTTATATTAAAGTGAAAAATTCCTCAATTTTCTATTTATTAATCACTAGGGGTCAGGATGTTTAAAAATAGTATTCTGACATATAGCTAGAATGATTTTTTTCTACAGACCAGTTTGTCAAAATGTTATACAAAGCTTGAAAATATACGTACCTTTCTTCTAGAGAGGTTTGCCTTTCAGAATTTATTTGAAGCAATTAATAACAGCTTCAAAGTCTTTTATGTGAGACTATTCTCTGCAGTTTTATCAAATCAAACACTGACAATGACCTTAATTAGTGAGAACAATGTCCCATGCAATCATTGCACTAAAATGCAATGTATTGGGTTGTAGATGTATAGTGTGGTCTGATAATTTTCCTTAGTCCATCTATGCTAGTAATTTTTAATAATCAAAAGATAAGTACATATTATTTATTACTGTTCCATATCTACCTTGTTTGTAATCATTTTTTAAAGATTTTTGGAAAACAATTCCACCAAAAGTTTTTAGTAATTGCTCTCCACTTTGTGATATTCAAGTAGTATGCATGTATCAGTGCTCTTAATCTAAATCTTTGAAATGTTGAAGAGAGAAGCAACAGAGGCAACCATCACAGCTTGTGTTCAAGTGGACATTAGCACATTAACAGACACTCTTTACATGCTCGTTTTGTATAGTTCTTTGTTCTAGGAATGTCTCAAGGAGGCTTAATGCTTTGCATATCAACAATTACAATTTTCAATAATTTACTCTCATCCAATAGATTATTATTTTTTAGTTTGACCCTTAGACACCAAAAAGGGTGTTCAATTTTGGTTGGAATTCAGTTAAACCACGTATATAATAGTGTTCAATTTGAAGTTAGAAAAGCAAGAAAGATAGCAATATTTGTTTTGATGAACTCATACTTTCTTTTAATTCATAATTCTTTATGAACCATTGTTTAACTAATCTAGAATTTCACTGATTATTAATTATAAACTCATTGGTTTATATATATATATATATGTTTTCTTTTGTTTTGGAATCTTTGAAAATTGGAACATTTGTTTCTCTCCAGTTGTCTAGAATACTGAGAATATGATATTAGCCATACATCTATCAGTTCACTCTTGGAAAGCAATTACTTGAATGAACATCCCTTCTGTAAATAATTTCTATCTTCTCACTTATTTTGAACTTCAATTTCTTTTTAACCATCCTTTTCCTTACTTGAGAAAGAAGCAAAATGGTTACTTTGCTATCTCGTTTTAACATTACAATAAGGGGTATAGTTGGCAGAGGTGATGCTTGGACTAATATGGTTTATGACAGCTACAATTTTGGAGATGACTAACATGTAGCAGTTTTTTTTTTTTTTTTCAGTACTGGGGATTGAACCCAGGGGCACTTTACTGCTTAGTTACATTCCCAGCCCTTTTTATCTTTTACTTTGAGAATGAGTTTTACCAAATTGCTGAGGATGGCCTCCTGCTTCAGCCTCTCCAGTAGCTGGAGTTACATGTGTGTGCCACCATGCCCAGCTCATCATGCTTTTATATACAATAAATCATTTAATGTTCATAGTACCTCAAGTAGTATAATCCTTAAAAAAATTTTACCAATGGGGTGACTGAGACTTAAGTCATAATTAGCGAAATGGCAATTGCCTCTCCTCAGATACACATTATTAAGTGGCAGATCTAAAATCAAATCTAAATCAGCCTTTTCTCAAAATTCACTTGCATTCCACCACACCAAAGGGTTTCAGATTTCTTGTTAGCAAAGGCAACTTTCATTTTCAAACAAATTGTGGGACCTGGATACATCAGCAGATGAAATTAGCATCACAAACCCTCAGTCCTTCATCAAAAGCAGTTTATAAACCCTGTTCTATAACATGCCATGTCCCAAGAACATCATTAATATATAAAATGGTTATATAGAATAATTAATTGATTTTAGCTTACAATAACCTTTGTTTTTATTTACTCTTGCACCTAAACCTATTTCTGTTTTTATGCATTTCTCTAATAGACCTATATCCATCCAGAACTTGTAGTTACACTGGTTTCTGAGTTTATTTCCTGAGTGGTTTACTTGTGATTTTATTGTTGGAAGCTTATCTTGAAGGGCCTTCTGTCCTTTTTGTGGTCTCTGATTCTAGCATCATGTGTATGTTTTCTTTGAATTTTTGCAATCTGCTTAAAGAAAAAAATCGATTTTTCTTCTCGATGAAAAATTAAATTCACAGGTTTACTTTTTTTGTCTTTTCATTTTCCACAAAATTAACAGCAAGATAACATTTTGTCACATGATCAGGTTTTAGCACAAGGTGTTTGGCAGATGTCTGTATGACTGATGGCTCCATTAGGATTTTATTATTCTTTTGTGCCAGTTTAGTGCCATTATCCTTACCTAACTGGGATTGAAAGGTGATTATTTATACTATATAAAACAAACAACAATAAAAATGTTTAACATGTACATTATACATCCATCTACCCATCTTCAGTCTACATACAACTTCCAGTGCTCAGCAGCACCAAAAGGAAGGATAGCTTAGAACTATACTTTCTTCTTCAATTTTCTGATTTTCACATTGTAATGTAATTTCTCTAATGCTCAGTTTCTTAACCCACTTTTTTCCCATTGTCCCAGATGCGGAACATCTACAAAAACTTAAAAATAATATATATAATGATATGATTATATAATAAGAATATAATTATATTAATTAATGTAATAATATACCTAAACTCCAGATTATGACTTCCAACCTATTTTAATGCACCTGTGTTAGTTTTGTTGCAATATCCACAGAATTGAAAACTTGGGACTCAGGAAACTAAAATATTTGGACTGAAGATACGATCTTTTCAGTCACAGAATTACAGATGTTTTTATCCACTTTCTTTTCTCTGCTGTCTGTTTAATTTGGACAAAGAATGTAGTGCTCCTAGATTGACTCTCATGTAAGTCAGATTATTTTCAACCCAGTTTCTGATTGTTGATTGTAAATTACTGGGAACTTCTGAAATTATCTGAACATACAACTCTCTTTTGAAGAACATCCACCAGGATTAGCATTCTTTTTTGGAAATTGTTGTAAGTACCTCTGCAAATGCTAATCATCTATGTGGAATCTTGATCAGGACATTGGCCATTCTTTCTAAGATGGTGTTCCTAGTCATTTACAGAAGACCATTGTTGCAGTAATGTTAGCAATGATTCAAAAAATGAAACTAAATTCATGAATACACAGTAATTTATATAAGCTTATTCACTTTTTTTTTAGCTTATTCACTTTTTAATATAATAATTTATATAAGCAACTATTTGCTTTCTATATTCTCTTTCCTTTTCCAAAGTGAAAATATTCAGAAGGGATTGAAACCACTGATGTTCTCCCAAATTCTTCAAGTTTTCCATTTAATTTTGAAGTTTATATAGAGATACATGCCAGTTTCTTTGAGGTATAATCTATTGTTTATTCTCTTGTCGTTCAGTAAATATTAAGTAGCAGTTGGCAAACTGTTGGTTCTCAGATGCCTAAGAAATTGCAATAACCAACTCAGAGGGAATTTTCTGCTTGTTATGGGAACTCCAGTGATTTTAAGATTTTCTTCTTCTTTTTTCTCTTTATTCACTCTTTTCCATTCAATAATATTTCAGCTTCTTAATTTTTAAGAAATTAAGGGTTTATTTTTCCCATCCTCTTTTCTTCCCAATTATTTATAACACCCTGTCCCCAACACAATTCATAATATTGATACAGCACAAGAGTTATCCACAGTTTTTCTTACTAAAGTAGAACACCTAAGTTCCTGTAAGTGTCATATAACTGATGAGTGCCTTAAGCCTTCTCTTCCTAGAGATCTCATGTAATTCAACTTTAAAATGACTTCTCCACGCTGATGATTTCCAGAAACATTTATGACCCTGTTCTCTTTCTTGAACATTGAATTCATATATACAACTCTAGTTATTATTTCTAGCTCAAAGTCTAGTAGCATATCAAACTTAGTATGCACAATGAAGAAATATTATTTCTTCCCCAACCCTATTTCTTCCCTGTCTTCTGTCTCAATTACTGGTACCATCTTTGGGCTAACTGCTCAAAAACTTAGGAGTTTTCCATGACATCCCTGTTATCTCACTGCTTGGGAGCCTCTGATTTACTAGCAAAATCTTCAGTTCTGCTTCCAAATTAGATGCTATACCTTTCCGTTTCTTAGCATCCTTAAGACTATAGCAGTCCGTAGTAATCCTTTAGACTGGACAATACCAACAGTCCTACCTAGTGTTACCTTTCATTTTCACTCTTGTAATCTGTTTTCTATGCTACAGCCAGAAAGTGATCTTTTAAAACATACCAATTGAATCATATCTCTCCCTAGTTAAAAACCTTCTGGTGGTTTAGCAGTGCAGTGAGAATAAAATAAAAACTATTTACCATAGCTTTAAAGACTCTTGGTGATCTGGCTTCTATCAGTTCTCTGGCCACCTTTCATCCACTGGCTTCCCTTTTCCAGTGCCTTGAAAACGCTGCAGAATACATTCCTGTGCTAGGGTCTTTGCCTGTTCCTAGAATGCTACCACCCTACATCTACTCAAGGTTAATTTCTTTCTGTCAACCAGGTTTTGATTCAAATGTAAATGCTCCAGTGAAACCTCTCCTGGACCACTGGTCAAAGCAGTAACCCTTTCTCCACCATCCTGCCCACATTCACTCACTTTACCAATTGCATTATCATAATTTGTTGCAATAATGACTCAGTGTAATTACTTTTTATTTGTAATGTAATCTGTAAGAGCAAGAACCTTGTCTGTCTTTGCAACTGCACAATTAGTGCCAGCACAGTCTGGAAAAAGAAATCCTCAATGGATGTTGTGATATCTACAAAACATGAATATCTCCAGCCTTACTGTGTCTCAAGTGAAATTTTGTAAATACCTTTTAAATGTACCTGTAAACTTTTGTCTTAGTAACAGAAAATTGCAAAATATTGCATCTTATCAAATCATAAATTCCAAAGAGTAAATTCAAAGCTCTTCTATAGCAGTGAGTGACCTAATGTAGTTGTGGACATCAAGATTCCATTACTCAGTGAACACAACTCAAGTGAATTTAAAATACCCGTCAATATCCTGGGCTAGAACCAGAGTCCAAGCCCAAAAAATAAAATAACAAAATATAATGTAACCAACTACAAATGACAATACACCAAATAGTTTGCTTACGTGTTTGTGAGTGCTTGTGTAAGTAAGCAGAAACACCACAGGAGTAGCAAAGTGAAAGACAGGTATGCTACTTAACCTGCAAAATGAAACATGGAGCTTCTTCTTTAAACTTATTAAGAATTCCCAAACAGCGACAGCAGACTATTATTACAGAGGATTAAACTGAAGTTGGTCCTTGTGAAATGTGGACCCTGTGCTCCCATGAAGGCTATCCTGATGCTTGGACAGGATTGGAATTCAGCCTCATGGACTGGGAAGCACACTTTGCTCCCTTGTCATCAAACCACCACCTCCTACACTTTCAGAATTATAGCAGGTTGTGCCCAGTCTTAATGATGGTGCTGCTGGAGTGGAGCTGGGAGCACCACTCCTATCAAGTGGACTTTAGACTGATAGAGGAGAAAAGCAAAGGGTTTCTGAGACTCCAAAATAGATGTTCCAGACGCGAAGAATCACGTAAAGGGAAAGAAGGCTCCCACGTCAGACCTTTCTCTTGTCTGTCCTTAAGGAGACAATGACTTTTCTTCTAAGAGTCCATCTCTTGAATCCAGCTACTTGTGTGTGTCTTAGGAGTTGGGTGGAGCAGGTAGGGGTTGAGTGTAAGGGTGTGTGTGTGTGTGTGTGTGTGAGGGAGGGGAGGGGGAACTTGATTGAGATTGATTGAATGAAATACATTTTCATGGATTGTTTTCCTATTCTTTCAGCAACAAACTGTAGGGTGGGATTTAAGTGAGTTCCGGATGACCCGTTCTTTTCATCTTCCCTTTACCCTCTAAAGATAAGATACTGGGGAGACCACTAGGCTCAGCATTCTTGGGTGCATCAAAAGTCACCTCACTTGTAGAAGTGCGTAGTCCTGGAGCACTCGGAAGAAGTGGCAGGGACTACAAGGACTGGGGAGTTCGCAGCCCCAGGGCGCTTAACTGGAGGTGCGCCCCGTCCGCAGACCTGGCAGTGGGGCCCGCGGAGATCAGAGGCCCCGCGGGAAGCACCGACAGCGCCCGCCGAGGCGGCCCTGAGCCCTCCCACTGCGTCTTGCCGCGCTTGCAGAGGATCAGGGCCCCGGAACCGCGGCCTGAGGGGGCGGCGGCTGGGCACCCTGTGGCCACTGCGGCCGCCGCGGATCCAGCGGCTGCGGCGCCTGCCGGGTGGTGGCTCCGTAGTGCCCGCCCCCAGATCCCCTTCCCCGCCCCTCGCGCCCCCGCCTCCGTCCGGCGCTCCGGCCGAGCTGACCCGCCGCCCCGTCCCTCAGCGCGCAGCGGCGGCTGCTCTTCGGCGGCGGCGGCCTCCCCCGCGCGGCAGCCGCGCTCCCGGAGGCTCAGTCCTCCCGCCTCGGCCATTTTCCCTTTTCTCCCTCCCCTCCCGCGCCTCATCCCCTCGCCCTCCCCCCGCGCGGGGACTTTTCCGGAAAGTTTTTATTTTCCGTCTCGGCTTTCAGAGAAAGAAGCTCCCAGCTCCGCGGCTGCAAAACTTTTCGGCTGCTGCGCTGCCGGTCCCCGCCCTCGGCTGCTCGGCCCCGCGTCCCGCCCCACCGAGCCATGAGCGCCCCTCCGCTGCTGCGGCCGCCTAGCCCGCTGCTGCCTGTGGCGGCGGCTGCGGCGGCGGCCGCGGCAGCTCTGGTCCCGGGGTCGGGGCCGGGGCCGGCGCCGTTCCTGGCTACTGTAGCGGCTTCGGCCGGGGGCATCTCGTTCCATCTGCAGATCGGCCTGAGCCGCGAGCCTGTGCTGCTTCTGCAGGACTCGTCCGGGGACTACAGCCTGGCGCACGTCCGCGAGATGGCTTGCTCCATCGTGGACCAGAAGGTAAGGAGCCGGGCGCCTCCCCGTCGCGCAGGGGGCGCTGCCCTCCTGGCGGTCCCTGGCCGCGCCAACTTTCTGGCTTCGGTGACTCCTGGAGCCAGCCAGCCTCGCCTGCGCTCTAGAAGGGTCTGGCACCAGCCGAGGTTGGACGCCCTCACCTCGAGGCAGTGCATTCACTCCCTGTTGCACAGTCTTCCCCTAGCTCCATTTTTTTTTTTTTTTAACAGTCCGATTGCTTTCTCGCCTGCATCCCCTTCACCCATTTCCATTCCTCTCGTGGCATTTTCAGGCATCTTGCCCTTTTCTCCTCATGCCCCTCCTTAAACTCAAGGCTTCCCGTCTCTCCCCTCTCCTCCCTCTGGACCCTGGACCAGCGCATTCCTGGCGCCGGAATCCTCTTTCCTGCAACTGAGTTCCCCTGGGACAAGCTCAGCAGGATTTCAGCACCACTCCCTTCCACTCCAGACCCTTCTCCCAGCTCAATTTGATGCCGGAGACGAGGAATTTCTCACCTGTCAATTAAGCTTTTAAGAAAGGATGATTGACTTGGCCAGCTGTGAAAATAACTGACCAGATCACTACACCCAAGTTCTTGTCTTCTTTTAGTCCCACCTCTATGTAAGCATGGAAACAAATTTTTCCAACAGTAAAACCTGAAAGTTACAGCCTTCCTGTTTTTCATTCCCTGGGGCACTAATAGAGGACACTGAAGTGGTGGGGGTGATGACCAGGGGAACCCAATGCTGGCTGTGTTCTTACCTTTGAGGTTGTGGGACTCTGGACAGCAACCACCAAAAGTAGGTTGAAAAGGAGCCATTATCCTGGGCTAGGCCCTCCCCTGGAGGAGACTCAATTCTCGATTAGCCCACCAGAGTTTACAGTGCAATTTTGAATTTCACATTATCTCCATAGCCATCCTGAGAGATGTAGCATGGAAAGAGGTGATAAAGGGGTGAGACAGAGGAGGCCATGTCGCCAGTCATCTTAATATAAACAGCCAGCTTTTTGGGGGTGGAGACAGGTCTGTAAAGGTTCTCAATTTCAACCCTGCAGGACTGGCTAGTACTCACCTTTTATTGGTCACTTGAATAATCATGAATTTTTTTCTTTAAACTCTTTGGAACAGAGTTTGCTAAATCTTGAGGGCTGTGGTTTGAGGCACTAAACAACCCAGGGAAAAATCACTAATCTAGGAAATTGTGAAAGTTCTGGAGGCCAGACTAAGGTAACAGTGAAATGCCAGGAATTTTTGTTTATTGAAATGAGTGAGATTTTATATTACATGTAACTAAATTATTTGCAATTCCTACAAAAGTGACCAATTTTGTCTAATGCTGGTACAAGTCATATTCTGTTCCTTCTCATCAGTGTTATTGAATGTCTATTATGGGTGAACAGGATCACTCTCCTAGGCACTGAAGGCCTTAGTTTGAAGGCAGTTTCAGCTTAAAACAGTCTCCATTAGGATGCTAACCCGTTAATTAAAAAGCAGTGCTGGGTAAGCATATGCACAATGTGTAATAAAAGTTTTCACAAGGCTAATGGAACTCTATAATATTTTAACTTAATTGAATTCTAAAGGAAGTAATGTAGTGTCAGAGAATTTTCAAATCAGGCCAAGTTATATTGACAGACTGTTTTGACTAGCTGTGAAATGCAGTGTCTGTCTGTCTCTCCCCTTGATGGAGTTTAGGATGAGGAGAAACATGCATGGTTCAAGAGGTTTGGAATTGGGGTTTTGGATGGAGAGTGAATTCCAGTTGTCTCAGTAGCTACTAAGAGGGATGCTACATGAAAAGAGTGATAGGAATGCACAAGGAGAGGGAGAGCAAATGACTGGAATGCAGCAGACTTGTGGGTAGTGAGGAGGGCATATAGGGAAAGTTGAATTATGAAAATAAAATGAACTCTAATTGCCAGAGAAGCTTCAGTAATATTCTCATAGAGATATACCAGGGATGTTTGAAAGATGGATTTGCTGTGTGGAGGATGTTTTAGAATGTTAAAAATGTTATGGTACAAAGAAAACTGGGGTCCAGTCATGAGCTAGTTAGAACTTGAGCCAAAAGTCTGGGGGAGAGACCTGAAGAAATACTGGAAAGGGAAAATCATCAGCTGGTGTCTGATTTATAAGGGAATCCTTTCCTTGTATATTTATTTTAATAGTTCTCTGTCTCTAAAGTTTGAAAACTTTGACTGCTTTGGACAGCCAGGATATAGAAGTCACTTTGGTTTTTTTTCAAAGTCATGGCAAAGTAAGAGTGAGATGTAGAGAAATAAATTTGAGAGTTATTTACACACAGAATACTGTGAATAAGTATATAGTGGATGGTGGGACTAGACAGAGGACATTCTAAATTCATCTGTCTCTCTTATCTTCCATCATCTATTTCAGAATATATTATTATCCCAGGCATAAAGAAGATGAAGAGAGTTGAACATCTATCACTAGTTAGCAGAAATCTCTTTGTGACATTAGGAATGGCAGAGATTGTTAGTGTGGAGTAAAGGAAGTTGGAGGCGGTCCTTTTGTCCTTTGTTTCAGGTTTTCTTGAAGTACCTTTTGGAGATATCAGCAGTGAGGAAGGATGAGAAGAGAGAGAGAAAGAAAAAAAGAGAGAGGTAGAGGAGATAGGCAGGAGGGATAGGAGAAGAGGAAAGAGGAATCTGGATGTTCTAGGAGAGAGCTTTATAGTTTGAAATCATTTACAATTTACTGTGTAGGCTGGAGACATGTGCTTACAGTCTCTTGATTTTCTGGGTCCTTCACATATATTGTTTTAAAATGTGTTAAGAGGGTTTTCATCCACTTTAAGAGCTCCCTAAATACTAACACAAATCACCCTAGCTTAAAACTTTGGAAGTATTAGCTAACTTCACTTGATTTCATCAACATTCATGGGGCACTTTTGTGGAATGAGTAAGATGTACAGGGCTGAGTAAGAGAGATACTGTCTCTGATAAACTCATAATTGTTATTGTTATTTAGGATTTATGTTTCTTCTTTACATAATTTTGGAAAGTATCAGACATATGGTTGTACATGAAAGATTTTGATAGTAATTAAAAAAATACTTTTAATGTAACATACTCAGTATTTCCTGAATTACAAAACTAAAGAATTATTTATTTTATCTTTTAATTTAGAGGAATAATCTAGTCTTTCATTTATTGTAATAACATATCTATATATTATGAATTTCTTCTGTTTTGGAAGGTTTGACCCAAGGTTTTATTTATATTATGCTTATTTCTTTACTTCACAAACATGTAACTTTGAGGGCTGGTTGTATATAATAATAGATATGTATTCTGTTAATTAGTGTACATGATTATTTTCTGAAGATTAAAATAACAACAATTGATTCCACTTTGAAGCACTGTTATTTTATACTGTCAAGGGAAACTTGAATGTATAGACTCAGAAGGAATAGTTTTGAAACGAGAAGCAAAGGCACTGCATTCCAAAGGATGAATTCCGTTTTATAGTATATTATCTACCTATCCAGACACACACACACACACACACACACACACACACACACACACTTACTTTAAAAAAAAAACAAGCAGTATTAATTTAGGGATGTGTGGTGCAATTTTATGGCTGTCTGTTCCTTTTAGCTTTATCTTATTAGAAAGATAACTAATATTTTCCTCTTGAATTTATTTTAACAGAGTAGTAACATCTCTGAGACTCCTGGTATATAGTATCATTTGGCTCAATCATCTTTTTGGCCAAGGAAATTGCAAAGTGAGATTTTAAGTAAAAGATAACTCCTAAAAGAGTAACAAGGTTGCATCACTTTGCTTGTAATTATTTTATTTTCCTAATTGTACATTGTTTTGTGAACAGTTGCAGTTCATTTTAACCCTTATTGTTAATTTTGGCTGCTCTAATTCTACATAGATTAAGAAAGCTGAAAGCAATCAATTGGTAGACCAACCCAACATCCATGGAACAACAAAATTCTTTTGAATTAATGATGGTCTTTGGGTCTTAGGTGTATATTTTCTTTCTAATTTTACATTTGGCCATATTGTATGTCTTTTGATTTTTGATTTAATAATGAAGTATATAGAATTTGTCATTTCATTAAGTGATTCTTAAGTAATATAATATTCATGTACATTTAAAATTTATTTTCTAGTATAATAGTATAATATGGTTATATTTTGGTGTTATATAGAATATACTGTACATATGTGTACTATACAGGTTGATTATCCCTTATCCAAAATGCTTGGGACCATTAGTGTTTTAGATTGAGGTCCTTTTGGAATTTGGAGTATTTTATTTGTAGGACATAATGAGATGTCTTGGGCATGAGACTCACGTTTAAACACAAAATTCATTTATGGTTCATATATACCTTATATACAGAGCCTAAAAGTGATTTTATACAGTATTTTTGGTATGTCTACATTCTGACTGCAACAGGTCACATAATGTCTGTCATGGAATTTTCCACTTGTAGTGTCACATTGGTGCTCAAAAGGTTTCATATTTTGGAGCTTTTTGGATTCAATGTTTGACCTGTATATTTAATCTGTCTATATGTATGTAGTTTATTGCTGAAGTGTCTCTTTTTTGATATATATTTTTAAGAGCTTGACTATCCAAATGTTGAAGTATTACTTTATATTTTGTATAAAGTGGGACTTCATTATATATCTCAAAATTTAAAAGAGAACAGGTACACAGGCCTTTCCTTACAGGTATATATACTGTGTAATAGTTTCACAAGGAGAAGATCGTTTGAGGCTCTCAAGTTAAAAGCATTAAGCCTTACAAACTCCGAGCTAGGAAAAGTTGGACAATTGACTATTTTGAAAAATGCATGAATTAATGTAGGCCATTAGATTTAGGTTTGAGATAAAGTTGAAGGAATAAAACTATAATATGTATGGTGGTGATGATAGTGGTGGGTAAAAATTCGTTACTGAAGCTTAAAAATTTGTCTCATAGACTATATTTGAATAACTGTGATGTTTGCTGTTTAGTCTCACCAAACTCCTTTCATAACTGTTAAGGGAGATTTATGACTTTCTTTTACCAGTTATTATAGCTCTTTTTTTGGTGAGCTGATTGTACATGTCTTCACTAATTTGTGCGTGAATGACTTTAAATGACCTTTTAGATAATGCAGCAAATTTGTAAGTCTATGACTGTATATTTGTAACTAATTTAAGATTACTTGGAGGATTAAAGATAATATGTGTAAAGGATTATAAATACTGTCTGGTAAATATGTTCATAATAAATGGTATTGTTGACCATCTAAAGCTCCTGTTAAGGACTAGCATATAATCTTGATAACAAAAGAAATGTTTATCTGTTATGCTATATTTAATCTCAATATATAATTAAAATTGTAATATTAAACATCAATATGGCTATAAAGCCCAGGTGACATTACCTTTTCCCAGCCTTCTATAACAGGTAAATTTTAGAAGTAGTTGTATTTTGAAATAGCTTCTCAAATCTCAACCACTCAGAATTCCTTGAGGACTAATCTATTTATGTTGTATTACCAAATAAAAATAACTTTTACTAATAAAAGTAAAGCATATGTATCAAGAAATCAGCATAACGATCAAGATAGCAGGGCTGGACTTAGGCTGGATTTGAAGTGGATAAAATGCATTTCCATAAGAGCTAACAATATCATGAGGTTTCTTAGTTTTGTTTTCATATTTGTTTGCCTTGTCTTTTTTTTTTTTTTTTGGTTCCAGGGATTGAACTCAGGGGTACTCGACCACTGAGCCACATTCCCAGCCCTATTTTGTGTTATATGTAGAGATAGGGTCTCATTGAGTTGCTTAGCGCTTCGTCATTACTGAGGCTGCCTTTGAACTTGGGATTCTCCTGTCTCAGCCTCCCAGAGTGCTGGGATTACAGGCATGCAACACCGTGCCCAGCTGTTTGCCTTGTTTTTATGTGCTGGGAATAATTAATCTTTTTTGACTTTTGACTTCTGGCAGTCATGTTGGCTAATTTGGAAGGTCTAAGCCTAAATGTGAAAATGAAGTTAAAAATATAGGATTTTTGAAAGAGAGTACTCACCTTTTATTTTTCTCAGCATTACTCTAGAGAAATTTTGGAAATGAGCTTTTAGTTTCTTGAAACTTTCCTTAATGTTAGAGTATGCTGGAACCAAACCAAATAGAAAAAAAGACTGCATTATTTTCTTTCTTTCTATTGATAGAACTTGGATACAAAGAAAATGATTATTTTACTCTCATTATTCAAAATTCTTTTTCCTCCATAAGAATATGTGAAAATTTCCCCAGGAATTCTTATGATAGTGTCAATCAAATATTTTTGTACTATTAAAACCCAAAAATGATGGCACCACTTGAAGTTATTTGGCAGCAGAAAAACCCACATTATGCTGTATCTCACTCTTTCTGGTCTCACGTAGAAAACATAATTAAATATATGAAATCTTTGATTATATGTCCACCGTGGTCATTGTGGAATATCATATAATTTAGGCAGGTAGAAAGGTAAGAACTGATGTAAAAACACCGTATCTACAGAAACAATTATGCCTGTCCAAATTTATAGTTTCCTGAATAGAAGTTTCTTGTAGAGTTGCAAAAGCTCTTATTTGGCTTAAGCCAGAGAGTTGATACAGCAGCCTAACAATGTTGGCAAATATGAAGCTTAGATTTTTAAATATGCAATCATGCAGGAATTGTTCAACTTATTTTGGTGAAAAGGAAAAATAAAATTACCCTTCCCTGGTTCATTGGCATGTATTCCGTCTAAAGCACTGATTGATGAGGAACTTGTTGCATTTACTGCTAGTATTTAGGCACAATTTCAAGAATTTCTGAATGCTTCTCTCCTTAATTGTCAGCAGCCCCTTTTTTGCATACATATCATAAAATGATTGAAAAGTATGAATGTGATAATGAAAATATTAGTGAAAAGTATGCCTGTGTGTAATAAATTGAATTTCTGATAATCTAAGGCTTGTAGATTAGTGTGTATCTTGTTAACAAAATAAACATATACTTTAATAGCTGGAATTTTGTCCAACCTATTTTGGAAAAAAACCTGAAAGTTTTACCCCTCATTACAGATGTTTGGAGGGACTGTGACATATATATGAAGTGTTAAATCTTGAGACCATTGAAGCTTGCCACTGTATGCAAAGTTATTTTAAAGTTTAGTTGGATTTTTTTTCCCTCTACACTCAACGTCACTACTATTACCTCATTTATTGCTCATTTGCAGGGATGTAAATATCTACTGTCATTATGGATTTTTTATTTTTCAGTATATTTGTTTTTTGCCATATCAATTTTGCTTAGGAATTGGCATACTATACAGGTTTTTGAGAAAGTATTGACATTGTTTCAGGTAATATCCCTGTGTAATCAGAGACATGAGGGAGGGGAAGAATGGAAGAGTCAGTACCAAAGTAGACATAGAGTCTAATGGTAAATTGTTAAGGCCAGAAAAATGGAACATTACTAAAAATGGAACACTTCTTATTTTCAGCCTCTACAAGCAGGTGAGCACTGACACCTAATGGTTAGTGCCATCTAAACCATTTATTAGCTTTTTAATCAAATTGAACAAATGATATCTACTTTAGGTTTTATTGGGATCATTACAAATTAGTGGTTTTGTACACTTCTTTAAGTTAATATTTGATGTTTTTATTGCTCTAATGATTCAAAATACCTTTTCTACATTGAGTTTGCTTTCTAACACTGCCTTACTAGGTGATCCTACGAGATTCCTCCCTCTCCCAGCTTTATTAAGGTAAATTGACAAATAAAAATTATATGCATTATGGTGTATAGTGTGATGTTTTTTATATGTATACATTTGTTAAATGATTTAATGAAGCTCCTTAACATATTCATTATCTGACATAGTTACATTATTTGATGGTAAGAATATTTAAGAGATACTATCTTAGTAATTTTCAGGTATACAGCCCTTGTAATTATTAACTATAGTTGCCATGCAGTACAATAAATTTTCAGAACTTATGTATTCTGTCTAATGGAAACTTTATTCCCTTTAATCAGCCTCTGCTCATACCTACCTACTCACCTATACCCCTAGTCCTTGCAACCATTATTATTTTACTGTTTGCCTCCATGAATTCTGCTTTTTTAGATTTCACAAATAAGTGAGATCATGTTATTTGTTTTTCTGTGCTGGCTTATTTTACTTAGTATATTGTCCTCCAGATTCATTGGTATTGTTGCAGATGATAGGATTTCCTTCTTTTAAGGCTGAACAGTATTCCTCTGTGTGTGTGTGTGTGTGTGTGTGTGTGTGTGTGTGTCGCATTTTCTTTATCTAGTTGTTTGTTATGGACACTTAGGTTGATTCCATATCTTGGTTATTTTGAGTAAGGCTGCAATAAACACAGGAGTGCAATAAACCCTTTTTTGTGTATGTATGTAAAGCTCCTGTGATATTTTAGTTTATTATTTCTTTTTACTTATGTATTGGAGGAATTTGGCAGTGTAACAAAACGTAACCACAGAAATAATAGATGATTGGACCCAATTAAAAGAGCAACATTTTAAATAACAATCTGAGTCTGTTTTCTTTTTCATAAACAATGGAATAAAATAATATGAATCTAGTCAAAGCCAGATTTGATAAGACATATCACAAATGAAGCATATTTTTACATCAGATATCAAAAGAATTTGTTCAAATGTGAAATCCATGCACTATTGTTTTTTATGTGTTTTCTACTTTTGTAAATGGTTTGATTTTAGAAATTTTTTTGCCTCGAATTTATTCAGCTATATTTGTGTTAGTATAAATTTCAGATTTTCTTAATTAAGATATTTTCCATTAATCATTAGTAAAGATTAATCCATTAGGTTAAAATGTTAATAAAGATTTTCCACCTGTCAGTGTTGGACATACCATAGAGTTAAAGCCTTTTTCCTAGGTCACCTAAATCAATCATATTAACGATATAACTACTGGGTGGTTATGGGATTCTCTGTTTGTTTTGAATGGATGACTATAGGCTGAGAGAGATTAAATTTAAATTTAGTCCCAGAGAAATTGATTGAATTAGCCACATATCAATTGTCAAATATTTATTCAAGACACTTTCTCAACCATTTTATAAAAACTTAATTAAGTGTGAGCATTTCCTCCCTTTTAACTCCTTAAAATGTTGAGAAAAGGGTACAGGCTATGGTGTGGTAGGGTGATTTGGATGGTCCTGTGGATTTCTTACAATACGTAAATGTGACTGCATTTTCTTCAGGGCTGTAGGTTATTACTGCCAGACTTCAGGGAGGGACTTCTGCCAGTGAACAGTCCAAAAGGAATTTGGATAGGCCAAAGAATGATTTATTTGGCATAGAAAGGAGATTGCTGGTCCGGACTGAGGCTGTTGCTTGGTTTACGGAAAGTGAGGTGATGTGTCCGCTCTGAGCCATCTGTGTAGTTCCTGTGATCAAGCTGGTAATTGTGGAACTCAGAATCCTTTAAGGGTTGTCTGTACCCCAGCATGGAAAGCCACACCTAAGAACATGTATGAACAAAGGAGTTGTAATTATTTAGAGGTTTTTTAGTCAAGTTAGATGATCAAAGTAGTAACAGGAGAGGTCAAGACCACTTGGACCTGAGCAATGGTCTGAGGCGAACAGCCACAACTTTTCTACCATTGTCAGAAGTAGAAAAGAGCCTGTGAATGGTGTCAGTTAAGCTCTGGCAATGACCTTGAATTGGTGGTGGTAAATAAACCTCAGCAGGCTAAAGTAGGGAAAGCCCATGGGATTTGAGACAAGTGGCACCCGAGGGAAGGAAAAGATGGTGACAGCAAAGCTCTGGCTTTCTCTGAATTGAGTCAGAAGGAGTGGCTCCACAAACTAACTCACAAACAGCAGTGGGAGAGACCTAGGAGTGGCTTTTAACAAGCAGAGAAGTCCATTTGGAAGTTTTATGAGTGTCACAGGCGAGACCTCTAAGGAGCAATTCCATGATGACCTTGTAAGAGTTTTAGGAAGGGCTAGTCCCAGAAGCATTGGGTCATGATCAACAAAGTTCCAGGGCCTTCTTTGGAAAATTCCATGAGTGGCAGAGGACCTTGAGCTGGCAGTTTTTCTCATGGTGCAGTGGCCAGCAGAGGGGAGCCTCCAGGAACAAAACCTTCCCAGCATTTACTTTGTGTGCTGGACTGTAGCTCAACTTCTTTTCATTTGTCCTTTCTGATTCTCAACAACAGCCCTTTGCTATAGTCATATTACCTCTATTTTAAGGATGAGGAAACTAAAGGTCAGAGAGGTTAAATTATTTACTCCACATCACATAGATTCTAAGTAAAAGGAAACTCCTTTCCCAATACTTTATTCATTTGCCTGAATGGCCATAGATTGTGCAAAGTGTTTGGAATTATCAGGTTTTTGGGAGTGAAATGCTGAACTTTCTAATTGTATTGGCCAGAATTTACTTAACCCTTCAGCTTTGACAGTGTGGTATTATTTATATGTTAAGTTATTCCTTCATCCAGAAGGCTTCCCTCATTTGGAATTCCCATCCCAGTTTGTGGTCAGCTAGAATCCCAGTCACTTTGTAAGCCACCACTCACAAGGATTCTGTTACTAGTTGTAAGATGTCCTCCTCCTACACACCTTTGACACTGATGTCTAATGTAATGAACATTAGAAATGGATTCTCATTGGGGGTATTAGTGCATTAGAGAGAGAGATGATGCTTATTGGAGGGATAAGAGTGATAAAATCTATAATATGTGTAATTGTTAATAGTTTTTAAAATAATACCTGTGTAGCAGAATTGGTTTGGAATCTGCTGTCATTATACCCTGATAACACCACCACCACCAAAAACAAAAAAGCAAAGTTGTGGAGATACCCATCTTTAAATGTTCTTACCCATCTTTAAATTTTCAGACATCACTGTCATTTATCCAAAAAAATTAATTATCTTGTGTGATTAAATTGGCTCAGTTGGTTCAAATACTTCTTTCCAATAAGATGTGGACACAGAAGTGTTTTGAGAGAAGAGATTATGTTAAGACTATATATTGGTTATTGTGGCCCAAAACTCGTGAATATAAAGAATCTTCACTACCTTCACTACCAGTGTAAATCAACAAATCATTCTTGAATAATACACTGATTCTGAGTAGATTCTGAGAAAATAATAAAGAGTCCTTAAGAAAAGTGCCTTTTAGTGGTTGCTTTCATTTGAGAAGTTGTATTTGAGTGGCCCATTTGCTAAGGGTCATGCTTTGCTGATACGTTTATTCTTTTTTATGAATTTTGTTTGTTTATTTTTCTGTCAAATTCAATGAACACACCCGACGGTGAACTTACTCCAACTCTTGCACGATCAATCACAAGCCGGGTAGAAGTTTTCTTTCCACTTGAGTAGTCAATCTGAATTGTGAATTGCCTTGCATGTCTGTGTGCAGGGCTGAAGTCAATACATCTTTGTAGAGTAATTCTACTATAATCAGACTTTACGAAAATGTAGATGCATGTTGTAGTTAGACATGATTTGGCCTAAAGTTCATTCATAATTCTAAGGGTTCCTGCCCTGAATGACTACTGTGCAGCATAGAGTATAGTAATTATTCTTCATGGACTAGAAAGGTGCCTCAAATATTGCCTTTCCTTAGTATATTCAGAACTTTTGAAGCTTTATTACAATGAAAAATTACATAGTGATTTCTCTTTTGACACAACTCACTGATAGTCCAGAAAAGGCGAGAAATTTACATTAGTCCCCAAATGAATCATGCCACTTGGAGTTACCACAGTTAACTTTTTGGTGTATATATTGCCAGCATTTTTTCTGTAAATAAATATGCTCATTATAACTTGCACATGATTTTATTTGTTTCACTTGATAATTTGTCTTTCTGTGCTAGTTTTTAAATATAAAATGTTCAGTGCCCTTGGTAATTTTTTTGAAGACAAGACTTCAGAAATTTGCTGAGGTTTTAGAATTTAATATTCAAGTTATTAAAATTACAGGTTCAGATGTTTTTATTCTTTGTAGTATAATATTCAAATACTTTTTATAAATCTGGAAGATTTTGACAGTATTTAAAGACCTTTGAAGAATTATGGTATCCTTAATATATTCAGTTATTTAAATGCTTTCAAAAATTTTAATTGAATTTCTAAATTTAATATATTTGATTTCTTTAAGTACTCTACTTACATAATAAACTTTTACATATATTCTTTTCTTTTTTTGGTACTGGGGATTGAACCCAGATGAACTTTGCCACTGAGCCACATTCCCAACTCTTTTTATTTTTTATTTTGAGACAGGATCTCACCAAGTTGCTTAACTCTCACAAAGTTACTGAGACTGGCTTTGAACTTGCAGTCCTCCTGACCTGCTGGGAATACAGGCATGCACCACTGTGCCTGGCAACTTTTACATAGCCTTAAGTAACTCTTATACATCTAATAAATTAAACTTATAAATTTGGTGAAGTTCAAGTTCTTCAATATTTTAATACTGTACATGCAAGACGAAATTATTATATGTACATAATATGCAGAAAAGTATTTATATTAGGATGTGATTCACTTAAACTTTTCTACCTTCAATTTCAACTCTTTATGTTTGAAATATGTTTTTACACTGATGAAATAATTATGTAGTCCCATACTACTGTGTATTTTCCCTTCCATATAAATTGTGCAGCTGTCTTCTTGGCTGGCTGGGTTAAGGCTGTATAAACACCAATGCTTTTAGTTGGGCTGAAAGCTGGATTCTTGTCAGAAGTGTAGATCAATTCCATGCAACCCCATTTCTGTCAGTGTTTCCATTCCTTTAAGAAGGGGGTGGGTAATCATGAGCTCTGTATCCGTAGGTTCATTTTATGTATTACCTATTTGTGCTGACTAGTTTTGGATTCCTACCTCAATTGATCATTTGATTGGATTTTGAATTTCTTTAGCTCTTAAGATAGGTCAGTCTATTTCTTGCATATGTTAAAGGCCATTGAACTTAATGGAATACTGCATTTTCATTTTCTTTTCCCTTGGAGCTACATATTCTTAGAGATATGTGATTGAATGTTGGCATTTTTCTGAGGCTTTATCTAATTAACTAATCACAACTTACATAATCATTCTTCTCACTCAGTATCTTCCTCTGAATATAAAAGAACATTCATGGTATCTCTTTCTGATGTCTGAATAGAATTGGTACATAGATTTATGATGATATTTTAACCTGTTCCCCTACTCTTGGACATTTAAGATTCTTCCTATTTTTGTTTTTACTTTCTTTAAAATGTCCTTATACATATGCATTGCCACATTATATGCTTACTATATATGATATCTGTATTTGCTTTTGCTATTGTCTCTTAATATTCCTAAGATTAATTTTTAAGATTAAGTTATATTGTAGATTTTATTTTGGAATAATATTGATTCTTTGCTCTTTTCAGTTTGAAAAGTGCAAGTGCATAGGGTTTTGTTTTTGCTTTTTGTTTTTTGTTTTATCTTTACACAGAGAAATGAAGTGATGTAAATAGCAAGATGTAGAATAAATTGTTATATATCATAGCTAACTTTAGCAAATTCACAAGTTTCACAATGAACATATTTAAAAACATGGTCACACACTTTCAATTTTCTTTCATAAGAATAGGCCTGATTCTCTGTCATATTTCACTTTGATCTTTTAAAAAACAGTTTGTAAAATACACATTCCTATACATGTTTAAGAAAATTCCATAACAGAATTTCTTAAAATTGCACTATATTTTACTCTTATTCAGTTTGTTCTGCTCTATAATATTCTTTAGGAACCTGAAGTGCAAAAACCATTGAGGTTTTTAGAGGAATTGTCACCTTTGACATGTTCATCTTTCCCTAGAAGTCCTTTCTTTTGTAAAAGAAATAGTTGCCTTGCTTATCAAATACTGTAGAGCTGTCTTTGGAAATTTGAAATACCTTTTGATTGAGAAAACTGGTCTATCCTCAAGGATTCAGTCATCTTTATTGGGTAAATTAAATAAGATGGGGTAAATCATGTGATTGTATAAAACCATATGAGCAGGAATCTTTGCCTATGTTTTCTCTGTTAGATGCTAGATACCTAGACAGTGCCTGACACTGAAGATTCATCAAATGCTTTGTCTCATTTTCTAGTTATGTTCCTAGAAATAGTTGTGCTGTTAATATGTATACACATTACCTCTTTTGTTATATTTGGGCTATTACCTTTCTGGGAAGTTCCCATTTTCACCTTTGATCCATAATCATTATTCAGATAACTTTTTTGGAAAGTGAATTGAAAGTGTTGGGAGGAAATAAATGCTTGGAGAGAATACTGAACTGTTATTTCAGGAAATAAACAACAAACTAAGACCCTGGGATCTGAGTCTTTTCTGAGGAATTGGTGTTCCTCTCATCTGACTGGACAAAGATTTAAAGCTTTCCTTCCTGAGCACATTTTATGTTAGGGCCTGAATAAATATTTGTTGAGTTGAATTGAGTCTTTGGAAGAGGAGTCTTTGTGGTTGTCAGTGGATACCCAATTGAAATATTATGAAAGACACTTCACTGTTTTTTTTTGCTTGTCAAATCTCAGCCTAATTTGCCTGCAGATTTTAAGAACACAATTATGTAAATAATAAAAAAAACCTGACATTTAAAATATAGTGGTAGGAGAGATGATGCTGCAGAGGAAAGAAGGATGTCTTTGGAGAAAAAAACAGAAAATAACACAAACTCACCAAAGTTTAGTAGGAGTGCCTTTGCCCATTTTTGCTTCACACTCCTCTGTGAAGTGACTCTGGCTCAGGAGCACTCAGATGGGCTGTCAGGGAGCATTCCAGAGTGGCCTCCAGTGAGAAAGGTCTTAATAGTGAAGAGCCACTAGTTTCATGCTTTGATGTGAGTCAGTAGGATTACAGTGCAAAAACATTTGTTTCCCACCAGTTCTTAACCTTAGTTAATTAATTAATTTGCTTTTTACATCTTAATTACTGTTTTCTATTTCTTACATATATTTTAGGTGATTTAATTTTATGCTTATTTAAATAATTTTTATGTATACTTCCAATATTTATTTATTGCACAATAACTGGCATATGTTAAATTATCTAAATATATATCCATCCCCCTTTCTGTTTACTGGGATTTTTTTTCTTTTAGTCTTTCTCTTATTCTTTTTGTTTTCCCTTCATTAATTTTAACTTTGACATCTCAGATTTATATCTATTTTAAATTTTCTGCTCTTGCTGTTTTTTATCTTGTTTTTTCCTTCATAATTTACTTTCTCATGTAGTTTTAAGTCTTTTAGACATTCTTAAATATCTCAGGGATGCTCACGAGTCGACCTTCTTCAGAGTCATAAACTCTGCTGGGTGGATATCATATTTGGTTTTCTGAAACCCTATTGCTGGTTAACATAACATCCAGTTCTTGGATGAGGACTCTGTGGTCTCCTAAATACATAACCACTGTATATCGGGCGAACAGTTGCATGCTGTAAGCTTGAAGTGCGGGTAACCTCTGTAGTCATTCCTGAGGAGGCCTTCTCCCAGCTCTTGGTGCTAAGCCAGGGGGCTTTCATGCCCTATGTTGCTAATTTGTGAGAGGTGAAACAGTACTGATTTTACAGCCACATTTTGAGTACTGTCTTAAAACTATCCTGCTTTTAAGCCACTTATTACATACATTTTCAGTTTGCTTCTCTGACAAGATTTTATGAAGAACTAAGAAGCTGTTGAGAATGGAGGTTATCCCTAGCTTGAATTTTCACAATAGAATCTGTTTTCCCACTGGTAAATGATTACTAAGTTTATCTTTTATCTAGATATTTTAAGAGTGGCACTCTTAATAAACAAAAACATTTCTTCTGTTTATTTTGGATTTTTTACCATAACTCTCCCCACCAAATTCCTTAGGGTGCAGGGACATGGAAGACTGGAGTTCCTGGGGGAAACTTCGTCAGATTTTAGATATTAGGCTAAGTTACGAGACACCTTCCCACCTTGCTTTTTCAAGAGTTTTGTCTGTCACTTGCTTTAAATATGTTCTTTTATCCTGGTAGGTGGGTATGTCCATCTTACCACCTAGTAAATACTGGTGTGCACTTGAAAATCAGCCTGGGAAGCGCCCTCACTCATCTGGCATATCCACAGTCCAGTTATACTGTTTTCAGAAAAAGTGACAATGTGTCCCCAGAAATTATTGGTTTATTGAATTTTTGTCCAAGATGATTTCCTGCTGTAAATCCAAGTCTGGGCATTTTAGGCCAATGATTTTGGAGTAGGAAGTTGGATACCATTTTCCCATTATTTTAGCCTTAAATAATAGTAGATTGCTTTCAGGTTTTATTACTTTCCCTTGGCTTTTGAATCCATGGGTAAGAATTGATAGTGAGCTGTGCCATTTGAATTCAGCATTTAGCCCTTCTTGCCCAGTAATGAAACCAATGGCATAAACATTAAATGGAATCAGCTTTTGATAAATCAAAATAACAATAGCAATTAATAATACTAATTATTGTCAATTATGTTAATAAGTAGTGCTAATATTAGCATCCTTAGTATAGCTAACATGTATCAGTTGTTACCATACCAGAAATTCGGGTCCTATCTAGATATTTAACATATTCAATTTGCAAAAGAATCTGAAAGATATGTATTTTTACCCTCATTTCATAAATGAGGACATTGGACATGGAGAAAATTGCCTAGGGTTACATAACAGTGTCAGAGCTTAGATTTAAATTTAAGTGTGTGGATCAGAAGCTCGTGTACATTAATACCTGAAGATGTATATAGAACTTCTGAAACATTTCTAGGTGGATTAATAAATATGGAAAAACAATGGTCCTTCTTCCCTTTAAGTAGTCAGTTGATCTACATAATCATGAATGGATGAATGAAACTGGTTTATGATGAAATGTTTCAACTTTATTTACAAATACATCTGTATTTGGTGTCATTAAAAAAGTAGATTTATTTCTTGTAAACTATATTCTATTGATGTGTACTTGATATTGATTCTTAGTAAATTGTGAATTGAATTTAAAATAGAAAATGGTAACTTGACATAAATATTTTCATATTTACATCATAAATATGAGAATTTGCACTTTGAACATTTCATAAATATTAATCAATTAAACTTCAGAATACTCCAGTGATCAAGATATTGTGACTCAACCTTCTGGATGAGTATTAACATATGTCAGCCCACTGACTTTAAAATAGCATCCAGATAGAAGTCTTTAATATTGTTATTTTAAAATTTATCTCACTTTCTTTTTACTTATAAGGAAATATTCAAAAATATCTGTACTAAATAGCGAAAGAAGGCTTAGTCAATTTGCAACTGTAGGTACAACTGATGTAATCATTTGGATGGGATTAGAGCCAATTTTGTCAAATTCTCAGCCAGCTCAATTAAAAATAAAACCAACATGAGCAGCAATAATAGTGACTTCTATTTTGGTTAGAATTAGTAATTTAGTTGTGCTGGAAGACATAATAATAAAGATGAACTGATTATTTATTTTGTCTTAAGCTGAGAAGTCTAATAGCCACGTGAAGTGATAAAACGTGATAGATGTCACATTTCATCCCAAAGCACTGGTATTTGAATAATGTGGGACTTATTTATTTAATAAACATTTTGTAATGAGTCTTTATTGCCTGAGGCACACATAGACCTGTTGGTATAAAATGAGGAGAAATAGTTCATGCTCCTCTCTGAGAAAGCTCAGAGCATTTTACTGACTGCATCCTTAGTCATGTGGCTGAAATTCTCTTTCAAGAAAAGTAGACTGTAGCCTCTTTTGCTAACTCAATCTTAGATATTTATTATATTTAATTACCATTATAAACATCATACAAGTTTCTTAATGTGCACAATACACATAAATGTAAAATCTTAAAACTCAGAATTGAAAAGCTGTAGATACCACCGACTTCAGAAAAATAAAAGATAATAGAAAGTTCTGTGTTTAAATTTGTAAAATTAAGGAACAATTTGTAGTTTTAGGATACATTGATCTTAATTTTTAACTGGCTTTAAATTTACAGAGTTAACTTATGTATTACATATATGCTTTTTCCTTTATTTTTTAAGAAACAAATAGTTGTATTTTAGTATATTTTTGAGAAAAGCACCATAATACAAAAGAAAATACTAATATTTCTTGAACATCAATATCCTAAATTTATCTTTTGCTAGAAAGTTTTGAGTACCAGTTAAGAATTTACCAAACTGTTAAAAACTCTTACATTTCCCCCTCAGCTTTTAAAGTATGGTTTGTTAGTCTTTAATGATGCTACACATATCACCTGTATGTGATCCATCACTTTAACATCTTAATTCAGAGAAAGCATTGTTAGTATTCTATTTTTGCATGGAATACCCTCCAAATCCAACTGCATTATGAATTATATGTTAGTATTACAAACTCCTTTTTTTCCCTGGGAATTTTATATCCCAGTCTTTTCAGTGATAACCCAGCTTTCCCTGGATGGTTTAGTAGATGTAGTTGGGTCTTATTTTGCTTGATTGCCTAGTATAGCTATTGGGTACTGAACAGTTAGTTAAATTTTCAAAAATTTGTGTGATCATATGGAAGCAGGCAATTTCTACCAAGTCAGATCAGTCTTTCAAAAGTGCAGTTCTAACTCTTAATCATATCTTAGGGGAAAGAGGGAAAAAGGGAATAACTAGGCACTTAGGAGGTACTCAGTACTTTTTTTTCCCAGTCTTTGTAAATATTCTATAATATTGGAATTGTTTTCATTTTATAGATTAGCAAATTGCTATGTTCTGGATGTGAGGTGTCCACCAAAAGCTCACCTGTGAGACAATGCAGGAAGGTTTGGAGGAGAAATGATTGGGTTAGAGCCTTAATTTAAATGAATTAATCCCAGATGGAATTAACTGGTAACTGGAAGCAGGTGGGGTGTGGCTGGAGGAGGTCCATCATTGGGGGCGTGGCTTTGAGGTATATATTTTGTATCTGGAGCCTGGAGTTTCTCTCTGCTTCTGATCATCATGTGAGCTGCTTCCCTCTGCCATACACTCTGCCATGATGTTCAGCCTCAACTTGAGCCCGGAGGAATGGTGCCTGCTGTCCATGTACAGAGACCTCTGAAACTGTGAGCCCCCAAATAAACTCTTCCTCCTTTACAGTTGTTCTGGTTGGATCCTTTAGTCACAGCAGCAAAAAAGCTGACTAGAACACTGTTACACTAAGAATTTAATAACAGGGCTGCATAGTGAGTGAATGACAAAGATGAGTTTGCTTCAAAACATTTGCTTTTCTACTGGATCATGGTTCTATACCAGAAATTACTGCACTGTAATGCACAGGATTTTCTAAGTGTGGCATTTGTAATCTCCTTGGAGAACACCCTCCTTTTCAAAATGAAGTACTGTATGTGGGTTTCTATCAGCATACAGAGTTGATGCTTTGGACCATTCCTACCCAAGACACATGCCCTCTGTTTCCTCATTCAGGGTGTTCCTTTTTAATTCCTTTATAAAAATGTCAGTTTGAAACATTATATGTTATATAATGCTTCCCTACATTATGTGTTTAAATCCAAGGTTAATTGTGAGTTGCCTGAGTCATGTGTAGTTGGAGACTAAATGTTCTCCATCTTAAGATGCACAGTTGTTAACATTTTAAGATTGCTTAGAGTGGAGTATTTCTTCTCTCTTCTCTGTGGTGTTGTGAAGAGATTTATTTCTTATGTTAATTAGCTATGTGGTCTTGGGCAAGTTATTCTAACACTTTATTTTCAAATTTCTGAAAGTATCCCTTGATTCTACTCACTTTAGAGTAGATCTATTGAAGTAGATATTGAAATAGTATAAGCCAAAACTTGTCAGCTGTTTGCACTATAAACATTTAGCATATGGGCTGGCTATTTCAGATGTGTGTGTTCATGAGGATCACCTGTGGAGTGTTAAAATGCAGATTCCTTACTCTCACTGTCAGTGATTTTTACAATCCAAGGATCTGGGGTACAGAATCCAGGCCATTTTTTAAAAAGATCATGCCAATAATCTTATGAAATTTTGTAATCAAAATGCACAGAAAACATCTTTGAGAGACTACTTTTCACCTATCAGATTAGCAAAGATGAAAACAGTAATAATGGTGTGGGGAAATGACTATTCTTGTGTGTCATTGATGTGAGTATAAACTTGGAATCACTTTTCTGAAGAATAGTCTTAGACTAGGGATATATGTTAGAAGATAAATGCTTGCTTTTTGATCTAGAAATTCTGTTTCTTGAATTTTTAATTTAATGGAAATCCCACATGTAAAAATTATATGTGCAGGAATATCCGCTACATAGTTGTTTATAAAAGGAAACAAATTGCAAACAACTCAAATGTCCAAGTGAGGGAGAGGTAAATATGTGCATGTGATTAAGAGTATGCAGACATTAAAAGGTTGATGTAGAAACATATTTACATTTACATGAAAGATGTTTGTGATACATTGTTAAGTGAGAAAGAGTTATAGAGCATGTATAAAATGAGCCATTAAAAATTTGTATGTATATATAGAAGTCTAGAAATGTACTGATTATCTAAAAGTATAAGTGATTTTCTGTGGTGAATAGGCTTATAGGTATTCACCCTTTTATTTATGTCCTCTTATGAAATGTGAAAAATTTATACATTTTTATTATTGGAGAAACACAAGAAAGCATTTTTAAAGAACTTTGAAAAGAAAAAAATATTTAGGGAACCTTTACATTGTTGATTTAATATTGTTGCCATTATTTTCTATCATACTTTGTGTTCATATCCCTTCCACCCCATCTCAGTTCTTCTGAATAAACATAACAGTTTGTCTTCCAAGGCTCTTAAAAGAAGATTTGTTTGTATGCCAGTTGTGATGACAGAAGGTGGACAATTTCCTGTGCCTTCCCTAATTTTTGTCTGCTAATTCTCAAGATAAAGTGAAATGTCCTGAAGCTCAGCCTTTTACAACCATTTATGTGGCTAACTTCTGGCTACTATGATGTAATGTACTTTTTTTTTTTTTTTTTTTGGTACTGGGGATTGAACTCAGGGGTACTCAACCACTGAGCCACATCCCCAGCCCTATTTTTTGTATTTTATGTAGAGACAGGGTCTCACTGAGTAGCTTAGTGCCTCGCCATTGCTGAGGCTGGTTTTGAACTCGAGATTCTCCTGTCTCAGCCTCCCTAAGTGCTGGGATTACAGGCTTGAGCCACCGCGCCCGGCTTGTAATGTACTTTTATTTGGTTGCCACCCATACTGTTTGTTTTGATTTTTGTTTGCCCAGCTTTACAACCATATCTGAGGTTTTTGCTGATGGAGGTATAAATCAGTCTTTCTCTGTTTTCCTGATAGCTTCCTGATTATCAGGGAGAGAAAACCATTGAAGTTTACTTCCTTTTCTGTCACCTAAGCAAATATGGCTTATATTTGTCCCACAGGTCCTAAAGTAGATAACACTTTGTGTGCTATTGTAGGACTAGCTTTCCCTTGAGTGAGAGGAAGAGGGATGTGACCTGATTTAAGTTTGTAAAGGGTCACTCTTGGCTGCTGTGTTGAGACCAGATTGTGTGTGCGGGTGGGTGTGGGGGGGTGAGAACTAGGGGTTTTTACAGGAATTTAAGTGAGAGATAATGGTGGCTTGGATGAAAGTAGTCAGGGTGGTGAAAGAGATCCATGAAGCACAACTTAAATGAGGGTGTGTTTATTCTTACAAATATGGCATTGAGATAGAGGGTACTTTTCTTTGGGGCTTAGAATTTAAATATCTGATATTATTTGAAAATAAGACATTTTAACATTATATGTCTAGATAACAATGTGGGCATCTTGGTTGTAGACTGCTTTTATAAGAGGCCTCACAAAGAAATGGAAGTTCAAGTTTGGTAAAGATTGTTTTTGTGCTTCCTCTGACATTACATATAGTACATGATCTGGGTGATTTAGTATTGCCCTTGCTTATTTCAGAAATTGAGAAGTCATTCTCCACACTGCCCTCTTCCTGGCCTTTCTCCACCATATAATCATCAGGTTTAGTGTATTGTGTTTTCAAATTGCATCTGAAACCTCTTTATGTCTGTCCATCTGTACTGCTAACCTATGGTCCTACACAGCATCAATTTTACTTGTATTACAAATATCCCTGTCCATTCTTTACTTAACAGAGTTTTGTACAAATGCAAGTCAAATCACATCCCTGTGTACAGCCTTTCACTGATGTCCTCTGTAGAATATTCCCCACAGGCCCCATCCATTCTTTGCCTCTCTCTGACATATTCTGTACCCCAGGAATCTATAATCTACATTCTCAGAACTCCTTTGCCTTCCCATTGAGGATGGTATATTTCCTTTAACGCCTAGGATGAAGTCTAGAATCCATGACATAGGCCATAATCTACAAAGAAGTCATTGCTTTACCTGGTTGATGTCCCAAGGAGACTGGTCTCACCTCCTTCCCCATTCCTGGCTCTGAGAGTTGCTTTTCAGATCTTTACATTCCCAGAGCGCCTCCTACCTCCTTAGCTTTGACCTTTGCACTTCTCCCTAGTGGGTCACTTCTACTTCACTTATCTCATCCTTGCTTATCCTGAATCCCTCAGATTTCTACCTTACTTCCTCAGAAAAACCATCTCTAGTTATATAGTCCCAAAATTCTCACTGAAGTTTTCCTTTGTAGCAGGTAGTATAACTGTATGTAAATATTCATATAATTATTTGCACAATGTTTTTCTTGTATGCTATGTTCCAGATTCCACGAGGTCACAGATGTAAACCTTTTTGTTTATCTTTTAAATCTCTGCCTCAGAAGCAAGGGTTCCTGCATGCAGAGCATTCACTAGCTGCCCAGTGGGTGTATTCAGAAGGTGAGGCTAGCTTCACAGGTAGTTCCAGCAATTAACAAGGACATTTTAACATGTTAGAGTCATATGTAAGAGCAGAGCTAGGACTCAAGTTAGAACCACAGTTAGAACCCACATGTCTGTGTGTTTGGTCCTGTGTAGAAACATACTTTTGAACTCAGAAGTACTGTATATAACACTAGGAACTACATGCTAAAGAAAATAATGTCAACAGGCTGTTTCTTGTCCTTTGAGTTTTGAAGTTGAAAGTGTTCATGTAATTTTTATTTATTATGTATGTTTATTATAACTTTTGTGACTGTTATTACTGACATCTTTTTTTCTAACTTTAAGAACAAAGTTATTTTTCACAGATGGAAAAAAGGAAGGGTGAAGACAAAGACAAAAAAACTAAGATTTTTAAAAATGGCAAAAACTATAGCTGTATTATAAGTCTAGTTATTTTAGCATTAGACTATCCCAATGATTTTAGAAAGAATAACTTTGATTATTAATACCTTCATTAAAGTCTGACTTTAAAAATAAGAAAAATTTGATTGTGCCAGCCAAAAAGCACTGTTATAAGCATTAACTATTTCAAAATCTGATCTTTAAATTTTTGTCACAAAATATTATCTACCATTTCCAATAGAAAATTAAAATCTATTAATCTCTCAGAATGCTGTAGCTTAGTTTTCTCTTTTTGATTCATTTTTAAAAGTTAGAATTATATCCAGAGAGGCTACCAATAGCCCTTTCAGAAGAAATTAAGCAGATATATTATTGAAATGCATATGATATTTTGAGTATTTCAAATTCACTGAGCTGAATGGCATTTATTTTTAACTTTATGAAGAAATAGCTTTTGATGGATATTATTAATGGAGCTTTTATTCCAAAATAAGTTTTGTGGCTATAATATTCTAGAAATAGTTGTGTTTGATGGAAATATTGTCAGATTCTTATTTGTAAGCAATGAATGAAGCCACCTAGAATTTAGTGACCTCCCTTATGATGAATGGCTATTCATATTTATTCTTGTCATTCTAATAATAATCAGTTTTAGAGTGTCAGTGAGGCACTGTTGACTATCTCTGTTGATAAAGTCCACTTTCAAATGACTGCATTTTGGCATTTTGGTATACTGAAGCCAGTGTACCTTACTCCATTTTCTGTTGCTGTAACAGAATACTGGATACAGGATAGTTTATTTTTAAAAAAATTCAGATTCTCGATGGTGGGAAGCACAAGGTGGGGCTGCTGCATCTGGGAAGTGTCTACTGCTGGTGCTGCTTATGTTCATGGTGGAAAGCAGAAGGTCACATGGATGTGTGTGGAGGAGAGAAAAGAGGCTGAAATCCTGTGATAGCTAACTCATTCCCCTGAGAAAGGCTTGAATTCATTTGAGAGAGTGAGTGGATTCTGTACAATCCAAAGCCTTTTGAAGATCCCACCATCTCTCACCACAGCCACCTTGAGGACCGAGCCTCAATATGAGTATGAACCTATTCAAACCATAGCATAGTGAAGACCTAAAAGTGTGATTCTGCCTGAAGCCTCTACCTTTTCCACTGGTTAATAAATATATGATGGTCAGGCGTGTATGTATTAGACCCTGTGGTATGAAGTCATTTTTGGCACCAAAAGGGAAATAATTTGTTAAGACTTCTGTTGTAAAGTCTGTCAGCATGGAAACTGCAAAACAAACTCCTGAAAGAGATGATACCTAACACTCTTTTGTCTTTTTTCTTTCCCCCTACGGTTGACCCTGAAATGATTTCCACATTTAGTGGAAAAAGGCACAGCCGATTGTTCTTTGTACAAAGAAACACTGCTTCAACAGTTTGGCTGAGGTGCTTGGGAAACTTCAGTTCTTAAAAGTAAAAGGAAAACTCAGTTAACTATTACTTATCTATTATCTACTGTGTACTTCTCAAAGAATTTTACTCAGTACATTGCTGTGGTTTTAAGTGAAAGAAGGAATTCATGTTTGTATAGATATGGGTGTTGAAAGGAATTAAGGTGGTGAAGTGAAAGGAATTAAGGTGGTGAAGATCTATGTGTAGAAAAAAAAGCTGGGAAATGTGTGATCTTATAAGAAGTGTGTGATGGGTCATCCCCCTTACTGAAAGAACATGCAGTTTAATAAATCAAAGTAATTCTTAATTTATGCCAAATGGAATCACTAAGGTAGCACCAAGGCAGTGAATTCAATGGTTTATTTATCATCATCAGTAGGTCTACAAACTCTTGATGGAATTTTTTAGAAAGTTCAAGAGGTGAACAGAAGATCCTTTGGGATTTTCATAAAAAATGTAGATTATATTATTTTGGTGTATTTATATTTGTAAAGGAGTAGCTTCATGTAAATTCTGCTTTTGAATTGAATTATACAAATATTTTTAAAGTACCTATTGTTAAGGCAGTTTGTATTTTCTGTAAAGAACTAAAGAGAAGTAAGGTATATGTGCTGTTTAGAAATTTGCCACAAATATAACAAACAAAATGATCTAGAAAGGGATTGAAAAAAAACTTGAAAGCTTACTATTCAGTAGTAAAGGCAGATGGTTAGAGACCCTTGCCTCAGTGAGCCACAGCAGAGCACTGTCCTTGCAGTTAGAGCAATTGGGAAAGCCTTCATGGAGGAATAAGTATGAAGATGGAGGAAGATCATTATGACTTCAAATGGTAGCTTATGATATAGTATAATGGTACATGTGTGCATGCATGGGAAAGACAGGGAAGGAAAACTGGTATCTAACCAAACATTTTACCTGTGGAGTATTTTAATATTATTTTTTTGCTGTTGAATTGAACAGAGACTGTCAACATCCAAGTCGGTTCTGTTTCATATGAAAAACTAGCCTCTTTGTGCTGATTACTATTCTACCTAGGCTGTTGTTGCTGTCCCTTGAGTTTCTGAGCAGCTTGTACCTCTGCCACATCCAGTGATAGTTACGCTCCTTTACAGGAATGTTCCAGCCTTCTCATTTTATACTTGCAGCTTAGTATATAACTGCCCTTCGGGCACTCTGCCTGTGTGTTTGCCATGTGTGTTTACAGCAGTGGGGGGTGTTGTGTGCTGGTACATTTCTTCCTTGATAAATCCCCAGTGTCTAGAATGGTGCCTGGTATATAGCAGACAATTTTAAAATAGTTGGTGAATGTTGTAGGGATTCTCTCTTGATGTTTAATATCAGATGTACTTTGTGTAAAATCCAAGTACAAGTGAAACTGTGACCTTGGTGATAGATAGAATTTTCAAAGTCATAAGAAGCATCAACTTTCACAATAGAAGATCAACATTTATTAAAACATTATACATTTTAGTTTAATAATCAGAATGTGTAGTGCCAAATGGCAGTCAGGTTTCTTTGTATAACTTGTTTCACTATTTGCATTTTAATCCATTCACATGCCATGGAGGCAGTTTCTTACCTTACAGGGTAGTTATTGTATTAGAAGATTCCCTTTCTTTGGAATATACTTGGCATATATGACCTTCAATCATTTTATTGAAGAAGAAAAACAAGAGAAAAGTCAAGAGTTATATCTTGGTCCTATGAAGGTCCTTAAAGTATATGTAAATTTTTAAAGGTTATTGCCTAACTCAGTTTTATTCTCTGCATTGAGCCAGTTTTCTCTGCACTGTCGTGTGTGTGTGTGTGTGTGTGTGTGTGTGTGTGTGTGTGTGTATTATATATGTATATACATTTGGATAACAGTTGGAGATATATATATGTATATAATATGTATAATATAATATATAATATATATGTTATCCATATAGATATGGATAACATTTTTAATATATCATGTACTATGCCATCCTTGTTATTTTCTCAGAATATTTGCTTTATTGATGAAGAATTGAGGATTAGGGGTCTTAGCTCACATACTCAGGAATAAACAATTAGTAAGTGATTGGTGGATATTGAATCTAGACTTTTTTTCTGTCTGATGGAGCTCTCACCTTCAAAAGAAGTCATCCAGAGACTTATTGCTTTCCATATCATGGGTTGTGAGAATTAATAACATTTTTTGACAGTGAGGAAGAGAAAACACTTGAAAACTGAGCATGCTGAAAGCTAGCTGCTTTTTGCTTTATCTCAGGAGTGTGCATAGTGTCTAGAAAGGACTGCATTCAATAAAGTACTAGCAAAAGTGTTATAAGACCACTATGGTGGTATCAACAATATAATTAATCATTTAGGGATTTAAAAGGTTCATATGAGTTATAAAATGGCACAAAGTATTTGAGAACCTCATTCAAGAATACCCAAGTAAAGATTTTTAACATAAGTGGTTTCCTGTGTTTTTTTGTAGAGCTAAAATTTGTTCAAATGTTTTCCTTTAGAAGATTCAATGAGAATGAATAGGATTGAAATACATCTATGAGCATCTTGGTGTTAAAGTCCCTCAGATTTTGAATTCTTGAATGTCTGGAGTACCAGCTAATATTGCCATTATTCTCAGTTTGCAGCACAATATATACTTTTGAGCTTCTGAAAATTTGGAAGGAGGAATTGACTATGATATGTTATTTCAACTCCAAAATGAGTAATTTTTTTAGTTCTTAGTTACTTAATTCTTGGATATCATAGACCTTTAACATTTTCTATTTACTATGTTTTATGTGGCACTTGGCATATTATTGTTTTACTACGGTGTAATTATGCATATGTTTGTGTGATTCTTTGGTTGGGATGCATCTCCTTTATCAGACTATATATTCCACAGGACACTGTTTCTGCTGCCTGTGTGCTCAGAACTGAGATGAGGGTCTGGCATAGAATTGATGTTCTGTAAATTATAGTTGGATGGATTACAGGGTCTTTGAGTGATTTTTAGATAAGGGTAGACAAGAACTCATATTTATAGCATCCCTGACTGCATTATTTTCTAAATGCTCAAAAAGTATTTGTTAAGGATAGAATTGTCATTTAGTGCCTTTAGTGTTTTCTACATTTTGAAAATACTTATTTACTTGAATTCAATCATACTAAAAATCACTTAGATACGTTTGTTTTTGTCTGATTTTCCTAACAACTTTCCTTTACTTGAAGAAAATAAAAGTTATTAGGTACTTTTGCCTATATTTTAAGATGATGAAACTGGGGTGAAGTAATTTTTTAATGACCATGTAGATAATAATTAGTAGGAAGATACAAAAATTTTATTCTTTCATCTATTGTATTTTCTTTGCAAAGAAGAAAATAACCATGTATGTAGTAGTAGTCTTTCAGTTGCTTCTCTGAATTTAAATGAACAATCATATAGCAAATAATGACATCATCATTTCATTTTTTAATACACGATTCCTTTCTTTTCTATATCTATAACATTGGTCAAAACTTTAGGAAAAAAGTTTAAAATGTAAATGACTAGTTATTGAATACTTGTAGTTCTTCCTTATTAAGTGATGATGTTAGCTTTTGTTTTCATATTTTTTTTTATGTGAGTGAAAACTTCTTCCTCACAATCATAGTTGTTAATGTATCACCTGAAGAAGCACTGGTAAAGACCATTGAAACTGTGAATTCTGATCAACATTTTGGTGTTGAAGTAGTCTTCATTCTACTTTAGATCAGAAATGTAATTTTTTTAAAAAAATGATCATTTCAATCATATTAATCTAGCAATATTCAGTAAAGTTAAAATGAATTTAAGAAATCATACCAAGGACTCAAGGATTAGGAGACTAGTACTGCTAAGTTTAGTGTTCTGAGAACTCAGCCACTTGGGTATGTCCACTCATCAGGAGCATAATTCAGAAGACAGAAGGTGGATAATTCAGAAGTTTAGATCCCTGTCACTGCCTATGTAATAAAGAGCTGGTTTCCCTTGGCTTTGCTGAGTAAGTTATTTTCACCTTGTTCATAAGTTGTTATTATGTTCTTTTTAATGAACTCTTTTAAAAATAAATTTAGAAACAAGGCTGTGTATATATAAATACATACCAGGGACTTTGGAACTATGTGAGCTATAAAGAACTTAGTGTTTTAATTATAATAAATTACACATTAGCAGCTAGATTTCTGATTTTTGTTGTGGTGTATCTTCTTTCCATCCACCCCTCAACTTTACATTTCATTGCTATGTGAAGTTTTGTTTCTGTTACTCACCTGTAATAACACTTTTGGTCAACATGGATGTCACAGACTTCCACAAATAACACTTGCGATTTTCTGTCCTGTTAAATTTGAATTCTACCATTTAGGTATGAAATTTCTTTTTTTTTTTTAAATACATTTGCTTACTGAAAATACAACCTTTGTTCCAGCTCTCAAAATTACAATGTTTTATGATGCTTTTCTAGCCATTCCAAGTAAAAGTTGATGTCTTTTTCTATGGACCATTTTGCATTACTCTGTTTTCCCTGTTTTCCTACTCATATCACATTTATATAGTCCAAACAGAGTGCACTTCTATCAGTTGTTACACATTAATAACTCAGACTTTTTCTTCTTGATTTTAAATTATTTGAGGAAAGGCTTTCTATCTTATATGTCATAAAACCTAATGTTCCTTCTGTAGATTATGTGATTGATTGTTGGTTCTCACAGTACAGATAGCTTTTTAAATGCTTATTTGAAAGAAATATTGCCCCTACTGTATTACTGTGTGGACATATTTAAAGCTTGTGCGCGCGCACACAAACACACACACACACACACACAAATACATCAAACCTTCATGTATTGTAGAGAGCAGAGAGCATGTACCTCTCATGTACCTGTTGGACTCCTAGCAGGAAACCCGACCATATTTATATAAGCAGAAGGATAGCAAGAGTGGTAATAAGTTGCCATAAAAGTTATTTCATTACTAATTCCAGGGCAGTTAGAATTGCTCCCTAGGGTTTTTTTTCCCCTCCTAAGTGTCAGCTGAAAGAAAGCATTAGAATCATCTTTAGAAGATTTTATATTAACATTGGCAAGAACAACAATTGACATCAGGCATAAGTCTTATTTTGTGTTATACTTTTGGCGCATCATTGCTGGAAAAATTATGCTAATCCACACCATCTGCAGCTACCAGATGTGCCATTGCGAGGTGCACAAGTTCCTTTCCAGAAAACTGTTTGATGTCGAATGTCAATCATTTGTGTTAAAATGACAGCACCTGCCATCAAAGAAGGAAGAACAACTATAATTCATGTTCTTTTCTATATCATCACATACCAATCTGGATAATACTGTGATAATCTAAATATAACTGACAGGGAAAAAAACTAACAAAAGTAATTGTTTAGTCTACCTTTTGTTCTGTTGAAAAACAGCTACAAAATCAGTTGATGACTATCTCATTGAGTATACATTTACAGTGGGTGTGGTTACATCCTGCCGAATACCTTACACTTCTTGGCTTGTATGGTTTATAATACGAAGAGACTTGGCTGCAAAGGTGTCAGCAGATGGTGGTAGGCACAGAGGAAGTTTTTTTTGTTGCATGGTTGAGTATGCTTCTAGGAACTCTCTCAAATATGATTTTTGAAAATAAACTTGTTCATTTGAACACACTGACAAGTTCTTCCTCAAGATTGTTATGTCATAAAGACATTGCCACCAATTTAGTGGAACCATGGTTTTGTTTCCTTTGGCTGGGAAAAGAGGGAGAGCGAATAAGAGGCAGTTACTTTCATCTGAAATCTTTTCATGTTCTACCTGGTTTGGGATATATCTACATTTAGGGATAATAGAAATCCTTTGTGTTTCAGTTTTATATATTTAAAATTTTCATATCTAGTGCTAAGCATTAAAAATGCCTGGTCACAAAAACAATTTTAGCTGTTGAACATATTGGACCTACCTTAAAGTTCCATAGATTTCTACAATATTAATGAATAACAATGTTTGCTAGCAGCTGGAACTTACAGTAAACTTTGTGAAAGAATGTATCTTACTGGAGAGTACATCTCTTTCTATCTTGTTCATTTAATTCCTTACTCAAAGGGCCTTGCCAGCCACATTGCACTGTTGCTTGAAGGGGCTTTCAATGAATACCAGAACATTTTCTCATAGCTCAGGTATTCTGTAAACACACTCCCACCACTGTATCATAAAAAAGTATATTTCGACTTAAATTCCTCTGTTTAGGGAAAGGAGAGTTTGCCTCGACCCTGCTAAATGCTATTCTTATTCAGGTTTTACAAGGAAATAAGGCAATTTTTAGTTTTAATTATTTTTATAATTGTCTTGGACAAATACCTAAATACTTAAATCTGCTCTTTGGTTTTATTATTGGAGCATGGTACAGTTCCTAAGTACTGAGTAAAATGAATTTGTAAAGGAACAAATGAAGATCCATTTAGTTAAAAATAATATGATGTTCCCTGGATGAGTAGGAGACCATAAATGGCAATAAAATTACATTGTTATGCCTTTGGAATGACTACCTGCCAAAAGCTTCTTTCAGAGAAATAAGTAATGCTATACATTCTATTTTTTTCAATACTAAGCAATAAAACCTACAAAGAAAATATTTTAAATAATTTTAGCTGAACTCTTTGCCTTTGCCTAGCTCACATCTTTTGCCTAGAGAATGTCTAGTCAACCCATACAAGCCTTGAGCTCAACCCTAGGTGAGTTTTTGCTCATCCTCAAGATTTAACTTAATTGCTTCTTTGTGGGATGCCTTTGATCTCTCAGGAAGAATTCTGTGCTTGGTGGCTGTCTGCACACCCAGCCTCTGTCCCCTGAACTCAGTGACCTCTTTTGTGCTCTAATCATAGGCCAACATCTGTCTTTGTCACCTAATGAAGTTTATGATGTGTTGAGATTAGTTTTCTTGCCTCATTTTAAAACTGTATCTTTGAGTGGTTGGGGTTGTAGCTCAGTGGTAGAGGCTTGCCTACCTATCACTTGTGAGGCACTGGGTTTAATCCTCAGCACCACATAAAAATAAATAAAATAAAGGTATTGTGTTCACCTACAACTAAAAAAAGTCTTTAAAAATATAGCTTTGAATTTTTGTGCCAAGTATGTATCTGTTAAATATTTGGTGAATAAATGGACAGGTGGACATTATTTTTGTATGTAAAATTTCCTACATGGAAAATCATCTTTATTGTCTTTATATTTAGAGTTCATAAGAGTATTAAATTGTGGACAATGGATTTCAGATAAAATAATTTGTATCCCTTTTAATTTTGAGGCAATATTTCTTAGACTTCAAATATTAATGCATCAGTATACATCAATATTTTTTTGTGAAATGCTGTTAAGTTCTGTGTTTTAGTACAGTTTTTGAAGTTGAGATATTAATTATAATATATATTTTACATTAGAAAACTTAACTGAAAATTTTATTGGCAGTTATTTTCAAAATCATGTTTTATATATATTATATAAACAGAACATTACCTAGCGTTTGAAAAAAATGCTGTTGAATCCAAGGTCAGTAAATTACTCTTGGCATTTTCATCTGTAGCCTTGCAGACCTTTTGCAATACATTTATGTATAAATTTACAAGTAAAAAGGAGATCATGGTGCATATACTGTTCTTTAACTGAACATCACTTTTGAGTTGACCAAATTACCCAAACATTTTAGACTAGGAGCTGCCATTTGATGAACGTCTCTGTAGATAATTCTCCCATTGAAACGAGAAGGTCAACCATATGGAGAGGTTGAAAATAAAATCTGCTGGCCTTCAAATCCTTTTATCAGCTACCTAACGAGGTCATATGCTGACAATGAGGCTTCTGAGTGTAGTGAGTAAAGACAGATTGCAGAAGTTTTGTAATTGGGAATTGTTTTCTCAATTTATTCATTTTATTTGTCTTTTTGTTCCTAATCCTAGGGGGCTCCTTGGACTATGCAAATTTATGTGGCAAATCTTAGGTACATCCCCAAAGGACTAGCATGAATTTACATATTCATGTATGAAATAAAGTATTTTATGACACATCAATCAAATATAACTCAGACATCAGTAAACAACTCTTTTCCCAAAGTAGGTTTCTTCTAAATGGAGCTAAAGAGAGCTACTTTGTCAATAAAGTGAATGAATATTCATTTTTAGAACAGACATGATGTTTGGATTGTGTTAACCATATGTCTGTTAGTGAAAGTGTGAGTCACAAAGATAAAGTTTCATCTAAAAATAATATCTATAGAAAAAAAGAGATACATATACACATGGTACAATACTTTTTTTTTCTGTAAAATTTTAATTCTTTATATTTAAGTGTTGTTATTTAAAATTTTTCCGTTATTAATAGATACTGGAGACATGGTTGTAGGAACCAAGAAGTAGAAGCAATGCAAGTTCCACTGGTGGATGAATGAATAAATAGAGAATACTCAAGCACTCACACACACACGCACAGGAATATAATTCATCCCTAAGAAAGAAGAAAATTTTGTATGCTACACCATGGCTGAACCTTGAAAGTATTATGCTAAGTTTAGAGAGGCCAGTTGCAAAAAAAAAAAAAAAAAAATCTTAAAAGTGAGGCACCTAGTGTAGTCAGATTCATTGAAACAGAAAGGAGCATGGTAGTTTTGAGGGCCAAGGGAAGGTGGAGAGGAATGGGGAATTGTTGTATAATGGGTATAGAGTTTTGATTTTTCTAGATGGAAAAGTTCTGGAGATTGGTCGTGAATGTATTTGACACTACTGAACTTCACACTAAAAAATGATTAAGATGGTGTTTTAGTCAGCTTTTTCACTGCTGTGACCAAAAGAACTGACAAGAAAAATTTTAGAATAGGAAATCTTTATTTGTGGTTCATGGTTTCAGAGGTCTCGGTCCATAGATGCCTGACTCCACTGTTGTGTGCTCTAGGTGATGCAGAACATCATGGCAGAAGAAAAGTGGCTTAGCACATGGCACTTGGGAAGGAGGGAGAGCTCTGCTCACCAGGGACAAAATATAAATCCCAAAGGCATAATCCCCGTGACCCACCCCCTCTAGCCATACCTTGCCTGCCAACAGTTACCACCTAATTAATCCCTATCAGCAGGTTAATCCACTGATTATGCTAAAACTTTTATAACCCAATCATTTCATCTTTGAAAATTCTTGCATTGTCTAACACCTGAACTTTTGAGATACCTCCTATCTAAACCACAACAGATGGTGAATTTTATATTACATATATTTTAATACAACTAAAAGAAGAGGAAAGAAATGTGGAGAGAAAACATACTTTTTAGAGTAATTTTGACTGAAGCTTATTTATTTTTAGCCATAATTATTTCTATAGAATAAAAGTCTTGGACTGGTCTTTGGGACTTTAGCAGAGTTATGTTATGATATGTAATTGTGAATCTACTGTAAATATGAATGAAAATGGTTAAGGTTCAGTGACAGATCATTTTTTCCTAAATTGTCATTTTCTATTTATTTTTGGTGGATAGCATTGGGCATAATAATCTATTGTTTATAGACTAATTCAAAGCTAACTAACACACTGACATCACTGTTTCCAAATGTGTTTAGTTTCATGATTATCACTCCATAACCCAGAAACAGTTACTATTCAAATATGTATTGATTGATTACTGTTGTGTCAAGGATTGGACTGAGTTCTGATTTATACGTAAGGTTAGTTTTGCCCTTAAGTAGTCTAAAATAGTCTAAAATAAATTATGTTTGGGTTGGGGAGAATAACCAGTACACAGAAACTCACTGAATGAAGTACCATTGAAACTGTAAAAGGGGTAAATAAAGAGTCCCCAATGAGATTAAGTAGAAAGTTTTGGGAGTTTAGTGTTTCTATTTTGGGGAAGACTGCAGAAGAAGTAGTAGCTTTTTCGAGGAGGAAAGAAAAGATGGCATTATGCCTTGAGTAACCAACTTTATGATGGAGCAGTTTGCTAAGGTGAGGACAAAAAAGGAGGGATAGTTTTTAAGGAAACATATCTATTGGAATTGAAGTTTTGGGATGGGAAAATGGATATGCCAAGTGATGTCTGTGCAGTGGGACCAGAACAGGTGCAGAAAATGGAAACTGGGAATAAAAGTTTAAGAATTAACACAACATGAACAGCTCACAACCAAACCTAACCAAATCAGACCATCAGCAAAACAGAAAAAATACAAATGCAAACTTGAGTGGGTCAGAGAGCAAAGAGGAAAACCTCCATGATCATTTCGGGAAACCAAGGGAGCAGGGTAGTTTTGGAATGAGGAGGAAGCGAGAGGCATATTGGAGAAGGTGTGTAGCACAAGGTGCTGGGGATGTCCTGGTGGAGAGCATGTTGAAAGAGCTGTGGGACCTGAGCTACCAGGAAGTGGCTGCTGAGTAGAGTCGAAGGGAGGCTGTGAGCAGACAGCCTTTTCAAGAATTTTTACTACAAGGAGGATAGTGGAGTCAAAAAAAATATACTGGAGAGGAATCTGGGCTTAAGGTTTAAGGTTTTTGATTTGCTTTTTGTCTTTTTTTATTGTGGTAAAATATACATAACATAGATTTATTATTATAGTAATCATTTTAAGAGCACAAGTCTGTGGTGTTATGTACATCCCTAGTGTTGATCAACCATCCGCATTATTTAGCTCCAGGAATTTTTTTTTTAATCATTCCCAGCAGAAACTCTGTACCCGTTAGGTACTCTACATTCCCTCCTCCTCTCAGACCCTGATAGCTTCTTATCTTCATGCTGTCTGCATGAATCTGCTATTCTAGATATTTCATATAAGCAGAATTATACTATATTTGTCTTTTTGTGTCTTAGCATAATGTTTTCAAGGCTCATTTGTGTTGTAGCATATATTAGAACTTAATTCCTTCTTATAGTTGAAAAATATTCCTTTGTGTATATACCAAAATTGGTCTATAAATTTATCTGTGAATTCTTGGGTTATTCTTCTTTTTAGCTATTGGGAATAATTTATCTGAGACCATTAGTGTACAAGAATTTGTTTGAATCCCTGTTTTCAGTTCTTTTCAGTATATACCTAGGAGTGAAATTGAGCTAGGGAACCAATACACACAAGAAAGTGCTGATAGTCTATTACTTTTGCTATAAGGGAGAGGTAGGATGGGATGGATTTGAAAGTTTGAAGAGCATGGAGAGGGTTTGAAATAGCTGTTGTTGTAGAAGAGAGCAAATGTTAACTAGGGAAATATGAAATTGTGTATTGATTACAACAAGGTTATTGTAGCAATAAGTAGTTACTATTTTATGGACATGCAAGGAAAAAAAAAGAAACAGTAAACCAAGAAGTCTGTTTAAAACCTCCCCTTATGATATTGTAAACCTCAAAATGTTGTTTACATGGACATCAGCAGTGCATAAATGCAGACAACCTAAAGTAAACTGTTATTTGCCTTTGGTGAGTAGATAAATTGCTCATCTTTAAACATGTCATTTACTGGAAAGAACACTTAACACAATAATTAATTCTTATAATTCTTTTGTCAAAGCTGTCATAATTTTCATTTAAAATGCATAGCACAAACAGCATTATACCAGCAATAACAGAAATGAGAAAGGGAAAATATGCAGTTTTGCCATGTAATAGATTATCTGTTCATGTGTTCATATGGTTGACTAGGTTTTACTCGCGTGTATACACAATATCGACTCATTTCTTTTGTTCATTATATCATATACACTATTTAATTCATTCCTATTAACATCATTTTGTAAAGATTTTTTTAAATGTGTTACTCACCTAGGCTTAACAGTAATAAGCCTTTCTATTATCTGGACTTTTGTATCCTCCTTCCCAGCAATTTATATATCTCACAAAGAAAGCTCCCCCGCCAGTGGTAGGAATTAAAACTGGGGTCTCTATGCTTGATAGGCAAGTGCTCTGCGACTGAGCCTCATTCCCAGCTCCAAAGACGTTGTTTCCATTTTATAGATGTAAAAATCAAGGATTAAGAAACTTCAGAGGTTTGCCTAAGATAAATGTGTTGAGTCAGGGTAAAATATCTGTAAGTATAAATAATATACATACCATTCCATCATTGTTTTTTTAAATTTTTTCTCTTTATGAACATTGGCTAAAACTCACAACTGAAACGTGAGCTTACCAAACTGATTACTTAAGATCATGCAGCTTTTACTATGTATATTATCAAGCAATGGAAGTATACTTTAATACGCACATTAGTTACATTTGCTAAAATGTTAGAATTATAGGAAATAAATCTCAATAGTATATGAAGTGATTGCATAAAGTTGGTCTGTGAATGATTTTAATTTTGTGTCATCAAAATCTTTTCAATACAAACTATTGATGAATATAATTTTTATAATGTATTCCAGTGTATATGTGTATGTGTGTATAATTTTATACATATGTTGTTAATAGGACTTGTATGTTATATAGTGATAAACATTTTATAAAGATTAGATTGACTTTAATATGAAGATAATATCTAATGATTTCCTTCTTTTTATAGTGTTTTTCCTTGCCCATTTCTGGAGTGGTATATCCTACTTGCATAAAGTAATGATAAAAAAATAGCAGAAAGGCATTTTACAGGATGTGTTTAGTGTATTATTCAATTTTCTATGGCTAGGACAAAATATCTGACATAAGCAACTTAGATATGGAAAGACTTATTTTGGTTTTTAGTTTCAGAGGTTTCAGTCTATAGTTGTTTGGCACCAAGGCAGAAGCATCCTGGTGGAAGGTATGGTGGAGGAAAGCTGCTTACCTCGTAATAGTGATAATGTAGACAGAGAAGAAAGAAGGCACCAGGGACAAGATATATTTTTTCAGGGCATGTCCCCCAGTGACCTCTTCCTCCAGTTTGGCCCAACTTCATACAGTTTTCACTACCTCTCAATGATGTCATCAATTATTAATCCACCAATGGAATAATCCACTGATGAGGTTAGTGCCTTCGTGATCCAGTGTCTTCCCTATCTCCCAGTATTAGTTTGTTGGACACTAAGACTTCAACACATAGGCCTTTGGTGAGCATTGTAGATCCAAACCATAGCATTCAGGCACTTTTAAAATCAATATTTAAAACAAATGTCCTTTGTAGTCAAGTTTATTTTTTTCAAATCAATTCACACATTCCTGTGGAATAATCATTAGGTACAAAGCATTTTGTAGTAATTCTGCTTTGTTTTCCACAAAATGTACAATATGACAATGAATACTGTTTTTCTGAATCACTGACCTTCTGTAGAACCTAATTTTGGTATAATATCTAGCTAAAGTTCCAGACACCTGGCCTTGAGATCAAGTGCCTGCAATTAAGAAGAAGTAGTGTTAGCATCAAAACCTCTTATAAAGCAGGATTTGCCCCGAGTTTGCAGCTCTCATCTGTGACTAGTATTTAAATTGTCTTTGGGAAAAGTGAAAATAGTGATAGTTTATCTCAGAAACTGTTTGTGCTGATGTTTTGGCATTTTGAAGAAAAACACAAATGCATAAAATCTAATTGAGTGTCAAAGAGAAACTGGCAAATGACTCTGTGATCTCAAGAAAACTTCTAAATACATATGTATGTTTTAATAGGCTGAATTCACTTGAATGTGTTTTTGTTTTGACTGCTTTTGTACATCAATTTGCTCCATAGCAACTGCCAAATACAAGTATTCTAAAAGGGAAGATAGAAAAGGAAGGACTTAGTGTGGAGTTTGTAAATGACTTTTGAGTCAGAGCAGTTAGCCATTTTCCTTTGGATTCTAATAATTATTTAAGATGATTTGAAATGTATTTTTAGTCGTATTTTATGTACATGAATAATATTTTCCTCTGTTTTTTTAGTTGGGTGAGTAACATGAATTTCCTCACCTGAAACAGCATCAGATTCAATTTGTCAAGGTCAGAACAAGAAAACTTTTTCCTCAGTGGTTCCTGTAAATGTAATGGGTAAGCAGAGGTGATAATCTACCTTAATTCCAGAGAATAAATAGATGAGGAAGATAACATCATGAAAACTATTTATCAGTGAATCCAGTTGCTACTTTAGATTTCCATGAAACCAAAGAAGACAGTTTTCCATTTGTGCAGAAGAGTCAAGAACAGTCATTTTCTTAGGGTATTTTTCTTCATTCGCACACTCCTTTTCAGATTTATTTTAGCTGAATTAGTAGATGGTAACTTTGGGCTGTGTATGTTTCCATCTCATGCAGAGTAGACTTGATTTCCAAACATGTTATATCATCTCTTTTAGAAAGTAGGTTAAAATATGTGACACAAGAGGACCTAAATCTGGGAATGAGCACTTGGCTGTCAAGTAATAGGAAGAGAGGAAGAGAGTTTATCCTCATGCTCCTCTATGGGTCTAGAGCTGCTCTTTCAAATGACAATGAAAAGAGCAGCTAGTGTTTATTGAGAACTGTCTAGAACCTAGTTTGCCAAGAGCTTTGTATGTATTATCTCATTTAATCATCAGAGTAATCCTGAGTTAGTTATACTTGGGATCTCCTTTTAATAAATGAGGAAACTGAGACAGTGTGTGTAAATCTTTTATTCAAGGTCAATGCTAAAAATGGCAGATTCAACATAAGAGCTCAGGCTTTCTGACTAAAGAGCCTGTGTCTACTACACTCTACTGCCTCTCATTTTGGCAATAAATTTTTTGGCAGATGGTGATCACAGAAGTTGCTTAAAGTCACAACTTTTAAGTACTCTTTTTTTCTAAAGTCAAATTGTGTAGTTTGTATCCTAAAAAAATTATATTATCACTTTTGTAGTTTAGAAGAAGAAGGTGTGAAAATTTGAAATGTTATCTATTCTCATTTAATTTCCTACTTTCCATGGAGAGCATTCCATACCCAAATCTAAATGTCATTACCAATTGTTGCTCACACTTACAAAAGGGAAAGTCTATGCTCAGTTTTGAGCAGAGGCTCCCTGTGTAGGAGGATGACAGTCCTCAGTAAAGTTTTGGCACTTGTATTTGGCAAGACATCCTGGGCATATGAGTGATTCATATGGCAAAAGCACTGCTAATCAAAAAGGTGCACTAGTATGAATATTAGCACCTCTGAGTGTTTGTGAAATAGCAATAATGGAAGGACTGGAATATCTGACAATACATTCTAAAAACACCACACCACCACATTTAATGGTTAAGTATATTGACAGAGAAATTAATTTTTTGTAATAGTGTGTGATGATTCAGTACCAAGTTGTATGGGATAGAGCCAAAGTCTGTAATTGTATTTTAGAGGAATATTAAACAGTGCAGATGTGATCTCTGGTTTCTTAATGTTATGATTACATTGAGTCCTAATATAATACATTTATAATCATATTTACCATAGATGTGTAGTATTACAATGTGACAAGCAGAACTCTTAAATGTAGTAGGAAAAACAATTGGGAATTTCAAGCCTACGTGATTTCAAAATAATTCTTAACATGTCTTCGGGGACTATTAAAAGGCAAATGAAAGGAATTTTTTTTTACAAGGTATAGTTCAGTTGCAGTTTCCCTCCTTAGAATTCACATTATTGCCACAGCTTACAAATGACAAACATTTGTGGACTATGGCAGCAATCTGTTGGGTGTTTCAATCTATTTTGAGCTGAAATTGATTAGCAGTTTATGAAAAGTGTACAGAAAATTGCCATGCTTATCAAGGCAAATCAAGCCATAATTCTGCCTTTTTTTTGTACACCTGCAGCTATGAATATTTTTTGGTGGATACATTGAGATGTTCTCAAGAATATACATATTGGACTGCATATCATGCAATTTATTCTGATCTTACTGACAGTTTGCAAACAAAAACTCAAAACAAGATGCAACTGTGTGCAGCTCCTGAACCGTGGGTTCTGATTTTGGCATCTATGAATGCACTTGGAAAGGGGCTACAGCTGAAGAGGTGTGCTTTTGCTCATCTTACTGTGAAATATAATCTGGGCATTTGTTTGATGGATTTCATGAAATATGGAGGAAATCTGAACCAAAGGTTTCACTTGATTGCCTTTATTTTTGCCCCACCTTGGCAATAATAAGGAGAAACGAAAATCAGCTGCAGTTGATGATTTTAGTGTCATAAGTTAACCAGTTTCAAGAAGAATCATTAAGAATGAGCAAATGAGGAGGTGAGCAATGATGGTGAACTTCACTTTTGAGCAGAAGAGCCCTCCCTGTGGCAACACCTTCAAAGAAAATATTGTAGGTCAAAAGAAAAGGAGGAGGCCCGTAGACTACATGGAAATCATTGCTACTTGATAGGATTTTAGAAGTGTAAAACTGATATCAAAACAGGCTAGTTTTCATATTGTGTCTCTGGGGCAGAGTTGAGAATCAATATCATGAGATTAAAAAAATAGAATGAAAATTTACATGTGCTTTGGGCAAACTATTTACCTAAAGCCCATTTTAATTCCAGCAGATGTTTTAAGTGGCTCCATACAAGTAGCATATTGTGTGTGAGTATGTTACTTTGTGCCTGGGTCTACCTAGAAAAATGTCTGAATCATCTTGCCAGATTCTGTATTTGCAAGGTGTCTATTCTAGATAAAATTCTGTATTTTAAATGAAAACATATTCTTAATAAAATCACCATAAAGTAACTTCCTAGGTGTTTGTAATGAGAAGGAGAAAATGTAAATCACTCATAATCTCAACTTTCAGAAATAACACCTTTTTAACATTTGAGACTACACAATCTGCCTTTTTAAAGAAAGTATGAATTCCATACGGTGAGCAGTTTTGGGACTTGCTTTTTTTTTAAACAAAACCCTATGAACCTATTTATATGTCATTAAATATTTTCCTATACTATTATATTTTGAGAATGTATAGTTTTTATTATATATATTATATAGTTATATATATTTAAATATATATATTTTATTATATATATTATATAGTTTTTTAAATATATATTTTGTATAGTTTCCAACATTACTTTTGATTTCTACATAGTCACATATTTACATCTTTCAAGTATTTGGCAGTTCACAACAGTAATAATCAGGGTCATCAATATTAAAAACTCATTTGTTGAGGTGAAACATACCATAGCATCACATAATATTCACAATGTTTGTGAAACCACCACCTCCTTCTAGTTCCAGAACGTTTCTGTCACTCCAAGGTAAACACATTGATGTTTACACATTGAAGCATTTTCTTTCCTGACCCCAGCCCTTCTCTCCATCATTATTTCCTCCCCCTGCAAAACTAAATTCTTAGGCCTTCTTCAGGGCCCTGATTAGCCCCTAAATTCCTGCTTATACCCTTTGTCAGTTGGATCTATTTCTCAGTTTCTCTCCATTTATTATTCAAACTCAAGTCAGTTTTCTCTTCGTTTATGCAAACTCCTACCAAGTGAGCCTGATTGATCTCTCTTCTGAAAACTCTTAGCACACATGTCTGCACTGTTCATTTGGCCCAGTTTTCATCTTATCTTGTAATGCCAATTCAGTAGCATGTGTTGCCCATAAATTATATTGCAAACAGTTTGAATTTTGCTAGATTGGTGTTTTTATCTATTTTATGTCCCCTGATGATTATCTTAGTACATAGCACAAAAGAAATGCACAAAAATTCTTGTCAAAATGAATAAAAGTTATTTTTTTCCTTAATAGACCTTAGCATAGTGCTTAGCACATACTAAGTCCTAACAAATATTTGCAGATTGATGTTAAGGTATTTATACTCTTACATAATTCTCTCTCTTGAGTTCTCAAATTCTTTAAAACTAACAGTAAAAGGTATTGTATGCATTCTTATTTATATGACTTTATTTATGAGGTTCCTATTCATTTTTAGATACTGAGATTTATTGAACAAAGCAGTGTTCAGCATATGTAATCATTTATTTTTTCCTTTTTAAAGTTTAAAATTTTTTTATACAAAATGAATGTTCAGCTGTTTATTCTTAGCCTACATCTTTCTATACTTGATACTTGTTTGCACATGCCAAATTCTAAATGTAGTATTCTAAAATATAGGATTGTGGTTTTACTTTTGTTTTCATAATGGTATTAGTAGCTAGTAACTCCAGAGTGACTTTTGGGTCCACTTTTGCTATTATTTCTTATAGCTAAGAGCATATTTTACTAGAGATATAAATTATATGATTTCTCCCTAAGCACATTTTCCTTGCACTCTGTCCATATCGACTGGCATCAGTAAGTAGAATGCATGTTTCCATAGAAACTAGAATAATAAATTGATATTACTGTGCCTAGAGTTACATTGTTCCAAGAAGACATTTGCAAAGAGCAAAAGAATGTGAATTTGTATGCTAAGTAATCTCAATTTTTACTGCTTTAAATGTAGGTATTTTTGAAAAGCTACACTTCATTCTCAGGAAACTTGTCTATCTCAGTACATCTGACGAAATATTTGTAACTAGAATTTGTTTGATTTTTCACCTCTTATTCTTCTATTAGATGATTTCATGGAAACTAAATGGAAAAAAAGTGCAGTGAGGTTAAGATTTGGAGCTAGATCTCTTCTAGTGTACTTCCATATATGTCGGATAGACTTCTTTATGGCACAGGGGCCACTATTTATTTTTATTGTTCTTGTAATCAATGACTAGGTTGAGCTTAATTTTATTGACACTCCTTTTAAAAACAATTCAGACTGATTTCAGAAGAGAAATCTTTTCCATCAGAGAGTACTAAACTATGCCAAGTGGCATCCTTTGAGGAATGCACATTACCAGAGTGGCAACAAGGAATTTGCTCAAGCAGTTCCTATAGTGATTGCAAACTGGCTCCCTTCCCAGCTCTTAACAATTTCAGCATGGAGTTTTCTTGATTGACCATCAATCTTCAGCATCTCTGAACACATACATTATATGCACCCTCCCCACACATGCACAAACACACTTGGCCAGACATAAGATAAACAAACAAAAAAGTCTTATTAAACTCGAGGAACAGCCTACACAGAGCAATTTAATCCTTTTTGCACAAATAAGATTTTTATTCTGTATGCTGTTTTGGAATATGGAAAGCCTATAAATCTTGATTTTTAACTTTTAGAAAGCATAGTCGAGCGTTGAATATTTTTAGTAGTTCAAATATTCCAGGTCACCTCATAGATTCACTGTAGTCTAAAACATACTGCCAGACTAATCTTCTAAAACGAATTGGTGGCTGTCACTTCCAGGTTCAAGAGTTGTTGGCTTATTTATTCATTAATTACATCATTTATTTTTGAGACATTGTGTGTTAGGCTCAGTGTCAGAAACCTCTCTGAAGAAATCCCTGTACCTATTCTGCCTCATGCACCACTACTTTATGTCACAGACATGATCATCTTTAATAACACGAATTTGGCCATATTACTTTCCTACTTAAAACCTTTCAATGAAGTCTCATTGTAATGTGCATAAATTTCAAAGCCCTTTGCTAACATTCCCTCTTTCATCCATCATGTCTTATTGTAAACGTCACTCCTCATAGATTTTTTCCCAAGGACTCTATGTACGTAGGCCTTCCTGGTAAACTCTTTTGTTGTATCTTTTCCTTACAGCACATTCACAGTTGTAAGTATGTATTTATTTGCTTTCTTTATTATTTTCTGTCTCCCCTCTCGAGAATTATGTCAGGATGGCATTTATAGAGAGTTCCAAAATCTTGAGTCTGAAGTTTCTGTCTCATTAAAGAACATGTGTAGTGTGACTGGGGGTTTGAGAAAGATGGAAGTTTTTGGCCAGTTGGTATTAGAAAGATTTTAAGTGTTCAGCAGTTCTTAGGACAATTTTGGAGTGAGCTGTGGGTGTAAGAGGCCAGAGTCAAGTGAGATGAAGTGACGGTTGATAGATTGAAGTGTCTCTATGTGCTGGTTTCATGAGGCACTTGGCACACAAGTCTCATTTCATGCTCTCCTGTGGTCCATGCTTGTCTCTACAGTAAAGCTCCTCTGCCCTCCTCTTCCCCCACAAATAAAGCAAAACTCTCAAAACCCAACACACTGTTTGCTTTATTGTTTCTAATTCCCTTCCCTAATAATGCTGTGTAGGAGCCTCCTACCTTGACCATATCCTCTTCTTCACTGTCCCCAGCGCCACCATCCCATGTTAGCTGTCTATACCATGAACGTGGACAGAGTTGTGTGTGGCTCTCCTTGTACTTCACTGTGTTTTATCCTTTCTATTTTCCCAGCTAGAACTATGCACCTAGAGGGCACAGTCTTCCTTGTGTCTCTGTGTGATATCATTTCCCAGTAAAGTGTGTTAGACAGGGATGACATGGGAAAACACTTGATGATGAAAAGTGAGAAATTTTTCTCATGTATAGCTGCCAAATAGAAACCAGCCACACAGCGTGTATGAAATGTTGTAAGGTGCTAATATTTTACTGTTTATGAAATTAATTATTTGATTACTTTGAGTATAAAATGATTGTGTTGCTTCTTATTTCAGTGAGAAACTGATGGAGAAAGATGTGGTAGACCTCTGAATACTATAGTGGGATAGACAAGGCTCATTTTTTTTGGTCTGAAATATTGGCAATATAGTTTTTTAATTTCTATGCCTGGTTTCCTGTGTCACTTTGTCTTGTCATATCAACTGTCAGAATGATTAATATATAAAAAGTCATTTGCCATGGTCAGGCAACAATACTTTTTATTTTAAATTTTAGATAAGACAAAATAATAGATTTTTTAAAAAATAAAAGTATATTCAAAGAGTACTACACACAAGGTAATCTTTATAGGTTAACAATATTTTAACATCTTATGAGCCTTAATTATTAACACTTGTTATTGAATCTCAGATGTACAGAAGTTAATAAATGTTTTGCTCAGTCAGACACAAAACTAGCAGAGAGTATATTTTAATAGGTAAGTATTACCTGGACAGTGGCCAAGTAAGTGGAATTTGGGATTTCCTGCTGTTGCCAGAAAGCAGCACAAAGACATGGCAAATGGCAAGACAGATAACTAAAACAACCATAACCAGTTTGATTTCCTCATTTGCAGTATTTTATTACACTTATTCATCCAGCAGATGTTTATTCAGTGCCTGTTCTGTTGTGTTGGAGGCTAGAGATAATTACAAAGGGGATGAGACAAGCAGTCATCCGCCCTTGTGGTGCTTAACATCATCTTCATTATGCAATTGAGATGTGATTCTCTGGCACTTAGCTCCCTTGCATGGTGCATGTTTGAGTCCTATGCCCTGTGAGTTCTTCCTGATGGATTGATAATATAGATATAAGTTGGTAGCAGTTTTATGTGCATTTTTACACTTAGATGTCTGCACATGTGACTTTTGTCCAAGAAAAATTCAGAAAATGGTTAGCAAGAGGCTACCCTGATTTCTCAGTTCATCAGCGAGAAAAGTTTTTTGGAAAAAAACTTGATACAATTATTTAAGCATGTGGCTTCAAGATAAAACTTAGACACAGTTTGTGAGTATCCTCCCTCAACAGAGAATTCACAGAGAGATATCTGGTAGTTTGCATAGGTTAACAAGACTTTTTTCCTAGTTCTTTTATTTCTCTGCCCTTTTTACTTCATCCCAGGCTCTTAGGATTTTAACTAGACTTCTTCTCAAAGATGACTTCTTTTCAAAGTCACCTTCCAAATGATTCATTTGGGTACCAAATTATCCCTTGATTTACCTGTGTCCTCATACTTTCTCTTTGACTTTTTTAGTGTAGTAGGAGACATTGTAAATATCTGTTCTGAGCCTTTGCAATGTGAACATGACAATATACTGAAGATACAGTTATAATATTCTTAGGAGAAAAAGTAGCTGCAGAGTTTCTTTTTTCTCTTTTTTTCTTTACTTTTTTCTTTCAGTTCTGAAAGTCTATGGGAATAGACTTTAATAGATATTGAACTCAGACCACTGGGATGTCTGAGATATTACTTTGAACACACTTCGAAGTCAAATAGAATGTGCTTTTTAAGGTCAGAGTCTATATTTAATATAAGAGCACTGGATTAATTGGCAGAGAGGTTAAGATTGTATAATGCAGGACATCTTGAAAAATTAAGGATAGGGTCTCCTAGTTGGATGATGGAGTAAAGCTTAGCATATATAATACTTTCTTTGATTCCTCTGTAGGGTTATAGCATATCTTCTTACCTTGGCAGGAATATTAACTTATTAGGTGAATTCACATATGATCAGTCATTTCCCAGTACTGACAAAAGTGTCCCAATTAGTGTGTCTTAGATCTGTTAACTTAATTCACAAAACAGATATTTTCTTTTGTTTATTGATACCATACATCCATATTTTAAAAACATTTTTACTGAAAAATGTTATCATAACATTTAATACAAGTTTGTCTTAAAAATTATTATAGCTGTTCATTTTTATGGACTTATTGTTTCCTAGAAGTAGCTAAGACTGCTATTCTTTTGTGGTTTTTGAGATTATATCATTTTACTTTGGATTCTCTGTAAAGCTCTGTATGCTTTACTGATTTTTTTTTGGGGGGGGAGTATATATTTCAGGATACAGTTCTCCAGAGATAATGGAGAATATCTAAACATGGAACATAGTAAGATTGTAGAACCCAAAGGGGGCTTGAAAAATAACGGCTGGAGAAGGTTGTCACATTTTCTTTGCCACATATTTTGTCTCATTCTCTACACTCTATTAATTTGATTTTCTCCTTTTTCCTTCAGTTATGATAAGTCACTTTGTGTCCAGAGCACGTAAGAACTCTGAGGACAACTCTCAGGGCACATCTAGCTTTTAGTGGTGGTGATAAAAGCCAGATTGGATCCTGAAATCTACAGTCTTTTTTAAAACAAGGTAGAATGAGAGATTTGGAGAGAAACAAGCATATCTAAAATGAATTAAACATTTCCATAAAATGAAAGTGATTTCAACAGCATGAAGTTAAGACTAAAAGAGAGGAAGGCAAGAGCCTGGGAAGGACACTAAAGAATAGAAATCAGGGATTTTGTAAAAATGGCAGGCGGCTTGTGTGCTTAAGCACTATTTCCTCAAGGGAACTTTCCCCATCTGCTTGGAATGGGTTAACATGCTTTTTAAATTTCTCTATCACAGGTGCCTTTTCTTTCATGGCCACTATTGAGTAGTAACTATAATTATTTAATGACAATCTGTCTTTCTCCATTATACTGTTGTTCATTGGTGTTGCTAATAGATATCAAAAAGGGCCAGGGGTGGTAGAGCTCAGTGTTATGACAGTTGCCTAGCATATGTGGGGCCCTAGTATATGTTGGATCTTCATTCCATACCCCCTCCCCCTGGTCCTGCCACACATACACTCAGGGAAAAACAAAAGCATCATGGAACATGGCACAATCAGGGATTAAATGCACTAAAACTAGATCAAAATAGAAAAATTGGAATGACAGAACATCAGAAGAGTGAAAAACAAATGGTGTTCACATTATCATGTGAGAGAAAAAATGAAAACCCTACAATTTTTGTTGTTTCCCCAGATGAAAAACAGACAACAGAACTGAAAATAAACATGACATATTTTTAACACCAAGAGGCCAGTATATTTTCTTTGTATTGTTGAAACATTCAGTTAAAGTCAACTTTGTTTTTATCTCCCTTCTTTTCAAATACTTTTATATCTGATAACTTTTTACCTTACTCTATTATAAGGAAATATGAGTAAGAATTTATCCCTGATTTCTCAAAACACAAACAGAAAACTATTGAAAATATACTAAGGGAACTTAGTATAAATGGTTGCAGTATGAAATAAAAGGAGTAATTTTTGACTCTTAAATCTCTTCTGCCAAGTTATGTATGTTTTTCCCTATTTGAAGGGTCATTGAAAAGAAACCCTTGAACTATACTCACTGGCCTTTAGTGAAGAATGTCAACATAACCCAAACTAGTAAAATGTTACTGTCTTTATCAGAATGTTAACTGATTTTGCTCTACAAAGCTGCCCAAAGAAAGCAATTGGTGAAGAGGTGAGGCAGAGTTATATATAGTATAAAAACTTGTAGATATGATGAGTTCAGATAAAATTTGTAATTCAAGGCACCTCTTACTAGAGATTTTCATGCTAAAACCAACTCAGTTCATGAGAATTGACATCAACCAAGAGAAAGCCCATTTCTTTCCATTTCCATCAAAGCTGTCATTCAATAAAAGTTTTACTTGAGCCAGGTGCAGTGGCACACACCTGTAATCCCAGTGGCAAGGTAGACTGAGGCAAGAGGTTCTCAAGCTGAAGGCCAGCATAAGCAATTTATTAAGACCCTGTCTTAAAATAAAAACAAATGGGCTGGGGATATAGTTTAATGGTAAAGGGCCTCGGGATACTCCTGTACCCCCCTGTCAATCCCCAGTACCCCCCCCAAAAAGTTATACTTAATGTAGGAAGTGTTCATTATAGTTTATTTGACTAACTTTTGCCATTTGTAGTTTATTCTGGCTGAAAATGAGTTTAATTTGGCTTGTTTGGTGTATTTTTAAAACATTTAAAAATATTAAAACAACAATGGAAGGAAAGGCTTGCTTCATTATGGTTTGACTGCTAGACTGGTCTATTCTTTTAGTCAATGTGGAATTGTAACTTGCTTAATTACAGAATTAATACATAATTGGTTGAGATTGCCTATCTGGGAAATGCTGGAAAGTTGGTATAGTAGAATATCTATTGTTACTGGAGTCAAATAACTTAAATTTGAGACCAACTTCTTACCAAGTGACCTTAGGAATATCATTTAAATTATTTAAGCCCCAGTTTTCCTATCTGTAGAGAATAGAAACACTTCAAAGGGCAAGAGGTAGTATTTATAAAATCACTTTTGAAATTGCAAATGTTTAAAAACATATAAAGTGGACTATTTGAGAAAGGCATTTGTAATGCATGCAAACCTTGGAATTTTATCAGTAGACTAAATTTAATTTCTAGAATTATAAAGGTCTTTTTCTGTGTCAGAACTAGGCAGTAACTTCTCAGATGATAATTGCACTGAATGAGGTCAAGTTTGAATTAACAGGACAACTCCATACATAGTTTGGAAAAATAAAGCTAGGTATTTTCTATAGAAAAATTTGTTTCTCCATTATAGCCTTTGGTGCCACATAGTGGGTTATGTTTAAAAAAGTAAGGTGTTTGTATTATAATTATTATGATTTTTTTCAGGAGTAACACAGAAGAAAGAAGTATATTTGTTTTGGAGAATGAGTATATAGTTTATTTATTCATGTATATTCTGCATACAGTGTTTTCAAAAATTGCTTCTTGTCCCTATACTCTTTTTCCCATACTTATCTAGTAATGAACTTGATTTAACTAATGCTAAATGGAATAAGAATATATTCTAAAACCCCACAAGTATTTAAAATATTTGGATCAATTCAAAATCAGTTTATGCATTTAGGTATCTATGAAAGATGAATTGTGCATTGTTTTAAAGAGTGTCCTAAACTGAGTATTTATAGTTAATTATCAAAATATATATATTATTTCATGAATATTTTCTCCAAATGAAGAATTATTACTCTATTTCTAGGCCTTGAATGTTTACTACCAAGTCATGTAACTTTATGGTTATGAGTGATTAGTTTGTCACTAAATTCTCTTTTCATCTTTGAATTTTTCTAGTAAGATCAGGGTTGGAAAATGAACCTTATTTCACTCATTTATCTGTATGAGGAAGCTGAGTGACAGAATATAAAGGCATCATTGCTGTCAGGTTTCTAAGTTTGATTTATAAACAGCTAGACTTGGACTGCTGATGGCCTGATTTATTCTGGGAATTATCAAACATTTAATGTATGATTCTTTCCAAGTGGGGAAATGATTAGTTATTTTATAACAGTATAAAAAAATGAATCCATTGGTCTGAGAAGATAGATTTGATCTACATTTTGTCATTGGTTTAATAGTCATGCCTTTTTATAATTAAAAGAATAGTGAGGGCTGGGGATATAGCTCAGTTGGTAGAGTGCTTTCCTCACATGCACAAGGCCCTAGGTTCAATCCTCAGCACAACCAAAAAAAAAAAAAAAAAGTGATAACCAATTAAGGGGAAAGGGTATTGTATCAGTATTTAAGTAGAGGAAACTTCTCTAACATTGGAAACAGATGGTTCCTGGGAAGGCTTACCTATAGAATAGATTGTATCCTCCTTCCCCCATTTTTGTATGTCTCAGTATTCTTTTTTTATTCCCTACAGAAAAAGAAAAGAAATGGGAAGATCTTTAGAGTCTGTCTATATGATCTGGCTTCAGAAATCTTTTCAAAGAGAGACGACAAAGGGTTAGGGTACCTGGGGGGAAATAGAGAAAGCCATTATATATGTGGACTTATCTACTTTTGGTGCAGGTGAAAACAGTTTGAAGGCTTGCATTTTGTAAAACAGAAATTCCAGGGAGGAGTGGAACTGAAGGTAACCAATGTCATGGCAGATGATCTCTGCTCTTTCAAAGTGATCAGTGGGACATTATTTAAAGAGAAGTGATCACAAGTCCAAAAAGTGATCAGGTCCTTGTGGTGTAAAATAAGGAGTGTAGAACTGAGTGTGTGTGTGGTGGGGTGTGGGGGTGGGTGGGGTGGGAATCAGAGTTGCTTTTAAAGGCTTAGTGTTTAACCTCAAAGATCTTGCAAAGACATGTCCCATTCAGCTCACTCGTTCAGCAGGTGTTTATTAGGCATGTACAATTTGCCAGACACTTTTCTAGATGAGGACTACAGCAGTGCGAACTCCAGTTTGTACCCCAAAGGAATTGATATTCTTCAGGGGAAAACAAATGATGAAAGATAAGACCTAATGGTGATATGCACTTAGAAGAAAACCAATGAAGATCAGAGGTTAAAAGTAGGCAAGCGCCTTATACTGACTGGTTAGGAAGGGCTCCCCTTCATTTATTCATTGATCTATGCATCTGTTCAAATTACTAATTTAATGCCACATTAACTGTTTCAAACAAGACAGATGGTATTTCAGGTTTTAGGGAGTCATGTAATGGTTGGTATTGATTTAGATCAGATTTTCTTATTAAACATTGAGTGAAGTTCAGATTCCTTTCTAGATCACAAAAATCCCCTTCAGCCATTGTTAAAATATGACTGTGGCACTAATGATAGGAAACTGCGATCTGGTTCTTAGGAGCAAAAGAAATCAAGATACAGCAAGGAAAAGCAGAAAATGGTCTACCTGGATGCCTGGCAGCCAGGCTGTGGGCAGATTTACAAATAAGCTGGTTTTGTTTTCACGTTCTTCTCTAGACTTTCAGCACTCTAGACTTGTCTTGCTTTCCCTCACTGCCCTTGTTGGCCTCTGCCCCCCAGTGGTTTTAGTCTTAGAAAGTGTTTGTACATTCCAGCATTTTCTTTCCCTTTGGTTCTTCCTCTGTAGCCATCTGAGGGGAGCAGCAGTTTGATTGAACTGCTTTTCTTAAGTGGATGAGATGCACCATGTGAGCACAGGTGTAGTCTGAACAAAGGAATTTGTGTTTTCGAAAGAGGACACTTAAATCATTAATTACTGGGGTTTTAAGCTGCCTAACATAGCTAAGTGTAGATAGAATGCAGAGGAACATTTGGGGTAGGAGGCCACTAGGTTGAGAGGGTCCACACTGCCTTTCAGTCTGCTGCCCAGGTAGGATAATGCAGCCTTATTTCCAACTGTCTCTTATGAGAAAACAAAAAAATAAAATCAAAAACTCTGGAGTTTTCTTCTGTGATAGCTTCTAGGTCAGTAAAAGAAGAGAGGCAGAGAGAAGGTACAGAAAGTATTTTGTTCTCTGCCTTTTATAAGTTAGATGTTGGTGACTGGTAGTGAGGATAGAGTGTATACTACTCAGGTAGGTAGTGTGACCTGCCAGGATATTTAAGTACAGAGCCAATAATGACCAAAACACCAATGATACTGATAATTATGTTTTCTAAGTGTGCTAGAGCTTCCATGTACACTTATGACATCATTGAGCCCTTAACAGTCCTGCGAGGTGCATAGTGACACCATCCACCAATAAAGAAGGCAGGATACTGGAAGGTTATGGCATCTGCCTAAGCTTACATAGCTAACAAGTGGAGCTGGGATTCAAATCAGCTTTGTTCGTTTGAGATTGAAGTACTTTTGTCTTCCCTACCTTTTATCGCAGAAATAAGTGATGATTCAGAAGAGCTAGTTTCTTGTTACTTTTGAGCTGTTAACTCAGGATAACTAAGTGGCTCTTGTTGTCCTGTATGCCTAGGCAAATGGACCAGGGCACAGAGAAGAAAGACTGGCAGCGAAAGTTCTCGGTGAGTGATTTTTCTTCCCATATCAGCTCACCAAACTCAAAAGATATGCTCAGAGGTCTGCTTGTAACTCAGATTCCAGAACACCAACAAGCCTCTGGGCCCTCTGTTTTTGGGCTGTGTCTTGGACTTGCTGGAAATTGGGTTCATTCCCTCTCTTGAGTATTTACAGTGGAAACATGAGCAATGAATTAGTGCACTGTGGTGACAACCCCATTGGTCCTCCTCATGCTCAGTACTAGCAGGGCTGATTGTTGTAGATTTTAGAGAAAGTTTTATCTGTTATTCACACTATTTAGCTGTTTGTATTTCCTTGTGCATGGGGACAGTTTCACTAATTGTTTGCTTTTATCCCTTATAAAAATACCTAATGAGAAATTTGTGGTTTTAGTGTTTTTGTTCTTCTTAGGGCCCCTGACAGATCTTTGGTTGTGGTTGAATAACCAGTTATTCAGGTATTTCAACAATTGGCTGCATTATTATTTTTTCTTCTTTTTGAGGGAGTTGGGGAATAACAGTGCTGCCCAGGTTGCTATAGT
>CM053401.1:61891734-61969586 GCA_028644305.1 Xerus rutilus
AGTTTTTGATATGTCTTCTGTTATAAAAATGATTCTTCTACAAGTATGCTGTTGCATCAGAAACTTCATCACCATTGAAGGCCAAAGAAATATGTGGACAGAGCTCAAGGGCAGGAATCTAGATGGCCCACGCATTGTTTCATCTGTGCTACTGTCTAGAAATGTAACCTTTGATAAATTTGTTTATTTTGTGGGCTTTTGTTTTCTAGTTTTTAATTAAAGCTATTATGAAGATGTCCTTAAGGGTACAGTTTAGGTCTCACATTCTATAATCTAAGACTGAAATAAAATAGAATGCAAAGAAGTACATTCTAGGAATGAGGAACACAGATTCTCCCTTTATTTTGTCAGTTTATGTTTCATGTATTTTGATAATGTTATTAAGTACATAAATGCTCATAATTGTTGTACCTTCTTGCTGTTTTGAACTTTAGTAGATGGTATCCTCCTTTATCTCTTATAAATTCTTTTGGAGTTAAACTCTGTATGGTCTGATATTATTATATCTTCCTTTGCCCTTTTTTTCGTTGCTTTTTTTTCCCATTCTTTCACTGTCAGTCTACTTCTGTCTTTGGATCTTCTGTTTCTTTGTAGATAGCATCTCCTTTGATCACATATTTCTTTTTTTTTTTTAATTTTTTTAGTTGTTGATGAATCTTTATTTTATTCATTTATTATTTTTATATGTGGTGCTGAGGATCGAACCCAGTGCCTCACGCATGCTAAGCAAGCGCTGTACCACTGAGCTACAGCCCCAGCCCTTTGATCACATATTTCTATCCATTCTGCCTGTCTCTGTATGTTTTTAAAATTTATTTATTCTATTTAGGTTTACATGATAGCAGAATGCATTTTGATTCATTGTACACAGATGGAGCACAACTTTTCATTTCTCTGGTTGTACATGATGTAGAATCGCATCATATATGCAGTCATACATAAAGCTAGGGCTATGATGTCCATCTCATTCCACCATCTTTACTGTCCTCATGCCCCCTCCCACTTCCCTCCCGTTTGACCAAAGTTTCTCCATTCTTCCTGTGTCCTCTCCATTATGAATGGACATCCACTTATCAGAGAGAACATTCAGCATTTGGTTTTTTGGGATTGGCTTACTTCACTTAGCATGGTATTCTCCAACTTCATCCATTTACCTGCAAATGCCATAATTTTATTCTCTTTAATATTCTTTTGTGTATATATATACCACAGTTTCTTCATCCATTCATCTATTGAAGGGCATTCTCTTTTAATATTCTTTTGTGTATATATATATACCAGTTTCTTTATCCATTCATCTATTGAAGGGCATCTATTGAAAGTTTGATTATAATGTGTGTGGGTCTCTTTGAATTCACTTAACCTAGAGTTTTTTAAACTTCTTGGATGTTTATAGTCCTGTCTTTCATCAAATTTGGGGTTTTCAACCATTATTTCTTCAAATACTGTCTCTCCCTATTTTTCATTTCTTTTGGGACTCCTTTAATGCATGTGTTGGTCTACTCAGTACATACGTTGGTCTATTTGATAGGGTCCCTTTAATCTCTATTTGCTTTTCTTCAGTCTTTTTCTTTCAGTCAGAAATAATCAGACTTGATTATTTCATTGTTCTATCTTGAAGTTTGCTGATTCTTCATCCTGTTTTTTAAAGCCTTTGTCTAGTAGACTTGCCATCACATCTTTTTCAGGGACAGTTTCTGTTGACTAATTTTTTTTCCCCTTAAATGGGCCATACTTTCTTGTTTCTTTATATCCTTTGTGACTTTGTTGTTGTTGAAAATTGGACATTTGAATCTGATAATATGATGGTGGTGAAAATCAGGTAAATCAGATTCTTTCCTTCCTCTGGAGGCTAGTGTTTTTCCCTTTTTCTTATTCTTTTCTTTTTTTCCTTTTAATTGTTGTAGCTTGGCTGGGTACTAAGGATCAGCCTTAGGTATGAACTTAAGGTCTTCTCAGATTTCTTCTGAGACTACATCTTTTCCTAGGTATGCACAATTACTTTCTAATTTTTTCCATATGTGCAATCACTTTTGAATACTCTACTTTTTCATGTCTGGCTCTCAAAGGGGAAGAAAATAAGCTGGGAATGCTGGTCATATAAATCCCCTGATAGTCACTTCAGCTAAAGGAAGAGAGACTTGCACTAAGTGGGGAGATGCAACAGTGGCCACCCACTTCTCTGCACTTTTTTGATCAGAAGCAGCAATTAGTAATCAGAGCATAGGTTCCTAATATTTATGATAGGATCCTTTCTGTCTACCGTGGCTCCCAGAAGCTGTGTGTGTGCAAGTTGTTCTGGGAGCACATATATGGCTGCCTGACACAGGTTTGGAAATGGCAAATAAGTAGTTGCTACTGTACTGAGCTAAAAGTGACTAAAATAAACTAAATTTGATCTGAAGCCTTCAATAGTCTCTAGAGTTCCAAAATAGTTACCTCAGAAACATTCTGCCAGTGGAATTGTTGTCTAGGTGGGGAGAAAGATTCCTGTTACTACCCTACCATCTTCCCAGAATCCTAAAGAAAGGGAGGGAGACAGAGTGTGCATTAATAGGAGGTGGCTTTAAGGATCAGTTGGTTGTTTACAATGTCTTAAAGACACCTTCTACTCCTTCAAGAACATGCATAGGAATCTAGTGGAGTCTTTAGGCTTGACGGTGGAAGCATGAATCCTAAACTGGGCAGCTGGTAATTCAGAGGTTTGTGGTTTAAGATACCTGTTTAAGATACCATTTTAGGAATAACTGAATTCTCTTGCTAGTTTATTACATGGAATATATGACCAGGGTCCCTAAAAGAATAGATAGCTGAGACCTTATTAAGCTTATAAACAATTTCCAGGAATTTCTTTTGTTGTAGTTTTTTTTTGACCTTATTTTTGCTTTTGATATTTCTGCTTGACAATTAATGTCCTCAGTGGATCCCATTTGTTTTAAGATTTCCTTTCATACCTGGTTGTGATGTCCAGGGAAAGGAATCTACACTCATCACTTATTTGTGGTTGCCAAAAAAGAACTTCAGGGTTACAAATGGCTAAATTAGATAAGATTGCATGAATCAGAAATTCTCATCTCTCTCATTTAACCAACTGTGTGATAAGTTTTTTAGCATTTTTGGATTTTTTTTTCCCCCAGTTGGGGTAACCCAACTGGTGATGGTGATTAATGAGGTAATACGTACAATATCCTCTTTATACTTCTTGGGACAATGGTTAGAATGAAGGGAGAGTTTGGTTGTGATTAGATTTTGCCTGGCACATTTCTGCCTAGGCAGGTGTGGAAGAAGCCAGTGATATTAAATGTGAACCCTCTGTAGTATAGGAGACACAGAAACTGCTGATGTGGAAACATGGCTCAGGCTGGGACAATAGGATTATCTTTCTTAAGGATTTGATTGTTGATCCTGCAACTGGTCTTGATATGAAGGTGGAACTTTGCAAAATGTTGAAATTTGACAGCTTATGGCCACTTTTCTCTATCATATGGTTCCATTAACACTCGCTTGATTCTCTTTCAGTTCCATCCCATATCCAGTCCATCAGCAAGAGTTTTCAGTTCTACCTTTATAATTCATCCCAACTCTGACTTCTCCTCATTTTTACCACTTTCTGGTTATTGCCACTGCCCACCAGTCTCTGAGTAGCTGATTTCTACTTCTGTCTGTGGTCTATGGTCTCTTTTCTTTTTAGCAATTGGAATGATCCTTCTACAGTGTGTTCTCTGATGTCCTTGATCTACTATAAACCTTCCCAATATCTTCTCATCTCACTCTTAGTAAACACCAAATACCCTTAAGATGGCCCATGGGGTCATGTGTGATCCAGCCTGTGGGTATCTCTCTGTCATCTATGATGTTCTTTCTCTCTTCTTTTAGAGATGTTTGGTGTTCAAATATGTATGCCTCCAGGCTTTTACATTCACCCTTTGCCTAGAGTGTCCTTCCCTTGGATAATTATGTGGTGCCCTCCCTGCCTCCCTGTAGTTAGAACTGTATAAATAACACCTTTTCAGAGAGACCTGTCTTGACCAAATGCAAAATATCCTTCCTTCCCCTCATGCTCTCTTTTTCCTTACCAGTTTTATTTTAACTTGTAGCAGTTACATTTAATATTTATTTCTCTCCCACTAGGAAATGTAAACTCCATAAATAATGAATTAATAAATAAAACCAGGGAAAAATCACAGATGTTGAAAAATATGCAATTTTGTTATTTATAAGACATATATAGCATATCTACTTTATTTTAAGGTGATTTTTGTTTTGTATTTTACTATTTAAAATCCAGTCATATCATACAGTTGATATCTGCATTTCATATGGTAAAATAAGCTCTTGAAATGTTATTGAATAGCTTTATCAGCATCTCATTCTAGATTATAGATTTTCAGCAAGGTATTGTGCATACAGGTGGTAAGGTAACTACCACATTTCCTTATCAAATATTTAATAACCATAGATTTGTATTTTGTTGATTAGATCACTGGGCAGAGAATTTTGCTTGTTACTCTGTTATTCCATAGACATTAGCTGCTTCTTGGACATTATTTTCAATGTACTATAAACTGTAAGTCATACTACAAATGCTTTGTGGGTAGTGGTTGTGGTTTTTTCAATTGTATTCATTTATCAATTTAGCAAAATATGGTGATAGGTAAAATGGACATATTTTCCAAGTCATATAAAATCAAAATCATATACCATCTTTTAATTACTCATATTTTTTAGAACTTATTACTTATTTACTCTCATTTTCTTTTTTTTTATTAGTTTATTTAATTGCACTTCAAGTCATAGTACATATATAGAACTCAGTTTTTCCATTTCTCTGGTTGCAAACCAGGTAAAGTCATACCAATTGTGTCTTGAGTTCAGAATTTATCTAATATTTTCCTAATGTTGAACTTCAATGGAAAGAAAAAAGAAATATACAACTTTTTAAAAAGTATGTTTTATAACCTAATAAGCTTTTCTGGAAATAAGTTATTTTGAAAGTGTGGTTATAGATGGGAAATACATTAAACATGCATGGATTTTGTTTCTAATATGGCATAACTCCTTAATATTTATGACAAATAGACATTTAGTTAGCCTCTTAATAATTTAGTCTTTTCCCCTTTAACTTAAGCTTTTACTTCTTCACAGACCATTTATGTTCCGGTATCAGTGAACAACTTTATGTATCTTAAGTGAGAAAATATTTATATTTTTAGAATTATAAATACTACTCAGTCATTTGGAAAATTTGAAGAACACAGAGTAGCCTTGAGGCAGAAACTCCTAGGTTCCTTCCTCATTTATTCTCCTTTCTTCATTAAACAACAGCAGCAATAGCAGTTAGACTGCCACCCATGCAGAGACCACATTTCCTTACTGTGCAGCAGGAAGCTGTGTTCTAGCTAGACATATGTGTGGTGTTTATGGAAGATCATCTGAACAAAAAGGAGGTGCCTTTCTTCCCCTTTTCTCCATCTTGCTTACCATAATGGATATGTAAGGAGAAAGCTCCTCAGCCACGTTGGACCAGGATAGCAAGTAATGAACTGGAAGGAGCCTGGGTCATGAGTAACTTTGCAAAGTCTTTATTGCAGCTGTGGGCTACCTACTTCCAGACCTTTTACAATAATGTGATATAAAAATAAACTTCAGTCTTGTTTAAGCTACTGTTACTTGCAGGATATCCTTGTTATCCTGCTGCAAAAGGATAAAAGTTGCTTACCTTCCTCCAGTCTTTACCCACATCTTTATATCTGATACACATACATGTGCATACCATACTCATACTCCCATACAGAGCTGAGGTCTAACTGTTTTTAGTGTACTGTATTGTATTTATAAATGTTTAGCTCAATAATATGTGTGTTGTTTTTCCATATTGGTAAATTAGTTTTTTTATTTCTGTTTAACATGTGTACATGCCATAATTTGTTTAATTGGTCCACTGTTTTTGGACAGTTATTTCATTTTACTATATAACAGTCTTTTATCTGTCCTAGGAATAATTTTATTCATCCTTTAATTCACTGAGTGTATTTTTTTGTCCCAAACCCTGTTGAAACATGACACGTGCAATTCAACTTTATCTTCTCCAAGAGCTCTTTCCCTCAATGATCCCTTGGCTTCACTGCACCTTCGTTTTCCTGTAATCCCTTGCAGGGAGCAGTTGACATTTCTACTGTGATTATTTGTTTTCTTTCATGTTTCCCTCAATTGCCCTGAAGAAGGTCTAGAGCTGCATTTGGTTACCTCAGTATTTGGTTCACTTGTTTACCTCAGCCTCTCCACAGAAGAGCTCTATGATTTCTCTAAGCTTGAGTTTCCTTATCTGTAAAATAGGTACATTTTTCCCACTATTAGTATCTTGAGGATAAATGAAATAATGATTATCCATATTGCTTAGTACAATACTAGAATTGTGGCTAATATTCAATGACTTATTGCCTTCAGGTCTTTGCCCAAATATCTTTTTTAAAAAAACATACCCTGAAGTTGTATTTAAGTTGCAACTATACTTCAACCTTTGCTCTTAATTCTACTTACTCTTTTTTACTTGATGGCATTTATCACTTTTTAACATACTGTATAATTTATTTATTTATTAGATCTTTTTATTGCTTGTTACTGTCTATCAGAATGGAAGCTTCAATGAAGCCTGAAATGTTTGCTTTTATTCGACAAAGTATCTCAAGTTCATATAATAATACTTGGCACATATTAGGTAGTCAGTTAATATTTGTTGAACAGATGTGTTCATTTAAGATGCACTGAAGACTGAGGATGTAGCTCAGTGATAGGGCACTTGCCCCGTACATGTGATGCCTTGGTTTGATTACTAGTACTACAAAAACAAACAAATAAGATGCATTGAATGACAAAAATGTTTGAGAAGCAATGTACAATTTTCTCACAGTTTGTGGTTTTAGAGACTATGAAAAGCAGGTGTAACATTTCCAGGCCACAGAGGACACTTTTTAGGCTGTGTAATCTGTTCTTTGTCAATGTCTATTGCTGCTTTGATCTGGAGTTTCTAGTTTCCTTGTACTTACATTTTATATTAGTTTTCTGGGGCTACCATAGAAATCTACAGACTGAGTGGCTTAAACAACAGAATTTCCAAGATTGAGGCAGGGCTGATTTCTTCTGAGGACCTCCCTCATTGGTTTGTAGATGGGCTATCTTGTCTCTGTATCTTTATAAGCTCTTTCCTGTGTACTTCTTTCTGTGCTATGACCTCTTTTTCAAGGACACCAGTCATATTGGATTAGAACGTAATATGACCTAATAATCTGCATTTATCTTAATTACCTCTTTAAACCCCCACATCCAAATACAGTCATATACTGAAGTATTAGGAGTTAATACTTATGAATTTTGGGGCACACAATGCAGTTGATAACACCTTCTTTCTCTGAATGGCCCTTTCTGTGACCTGCTTGCGACCCGTCAGTCTCACTTTCCCTGTTTTACCATGTTTGTTGCCTTTTTGATGACCTTTTTCTCAAAGCCTTGAGTAGTCATTCCTTCCTCCTCATCTCTTATTCCTCCATCTAATCCTCTGCCCAGTCCATAATTCAGAGAGTCCTTCATAAAAAAGAGATTCAGAAAGACTGTTTCCATACCTAGCAGCTCAGTTTTGTGGACATGTCAGTTTGGTTTGGTTTTGGAAGACAATGTGGTTCAGAAGTAGGCAATTAGCATACTGAAAAAAGATTATTTTATTATATGCTAAACAATTTGCCAGAGCAGTAAAATATTTATATGTTGTATGTATCTAAATAGCATAGCATCCAAATAGCTAAACAAGACAAACAGAATTATAAGGAGAAACAGACAAATCTACAATGGGAATACATGAATTTTTAACACACTTGCTCAGTAATTGGTAGAGGGAAGCAGTGTTTTCCAGACTTTATCATGCATCACAGTTACTTGGAACACTTGTTAAAACAGACTTCTGAGCCCACTCCCCACCAGGTCCATAGGTCTGTTGTGGGGTTTAAGGATTTACATTTCCATCATTTTTTCAGGTTGTTCTGATGCTGCTGGTCTAGTGGTCACAGTTTGACAATCACTGGATCAAACAGCCAGAAATTAGAAATTTACTAGTGAGGACATAGAAGATCTTAAGAACAATTAGCAAACTCGATCTAATGGCCACATATAGATCCCTGAACCCAATAAGTAGATCATAAACTGTGTATTTGAGTATGAGTGGATATTTACACAGGACAGCAAGTATGTGGCATAAAGCCAACTAAGTAAGCACCAAATGTTGATATAATACAGGCAACATTTGTGATCAACTGTACAATTAAATAAAAAAAATAACAAAAAGCTAACTAAACTAACTATATATGTTTGGAAATCACATTAACAAAACCTTATACTTCTAAGTAACTTCATGGTGGATTTATGAGTCCTCAATTTTACCTTATTTGCTTAATAAACAAGAGATTTACAGCTCATATGGCACAATGTTAAGACTGGACAAATTTGGATGGTGGTTCCATGGATGTTTATTTTATTCTACTCTGCACTTTTATATTTTAAAGTAAGAAAAAAGATAAGCCATTTGGAGACCTGTACTCATGTCTGAAAACTTTATGTAGGAGGGTAAAGTAGAGACATTTTCTTATATCTAAGGGTCCAGACAATTTGCCACTCACAAACCTATCTAAAAGAGAATTACGAAATCAGAAAAACCTCAGAATCCATTTCACTTTACAAAGGATTCTTAGGTCTCCTCTTATGAAAACTAGTATGTGGATACGGATTGTTGTGCTCTGCTGGGAAATCCGTATAGTTTTTAAAAGCCAGTAGCAATGTGAGAACAGATAGTATGTTCTTACAGTTGGTGTACTGATAAGGTAAATCTAGCATACCCAAGATTAGTCGGAAAAGCTCTTTGCTACAATGCTTGAGATTTAGTCAAAATTTTCTGAAATATAGGTGTGTATGTCATAGTAATTATAGGTAGAAAAACTTAATCTTACTGATGATTGAGAATATTATTCACATGAATTACCATTAGTGTATATATTACTGTAAATAATGAGAATTCTTTACATTTTATTTTACTTACATAAACTCTAGGCATAAAATGTCGACCTTGTACTAAATTTATACTTGAAAACACCATAGTTTATAAGTGCCCATTAAAAATAAATATTTTCTGTTACTCTATTTCATCATAATTTGTCTTTCTTGAAAGTAGGTTCTTAGTCACTCAAGGGTTTATACAAATGGATTTGATTACCTCTCTACTTTTATAGTATTAAATATTAAACTTCTTTATACACACATAAGCTGAATAAACATGCTTAGCATTAATAGCTAATACTGATTAGAAAACAGTTGATTGAAAGTACAATGATTTATGTATTATGAACCCAATTACATCTTATCAAGGCTGACCAATCTATAGGGAAGCAGGGAGACCTAATATTAGTGTTTTTGTTTGTTTATTTTTGTTTTTCTATTGGTTTTGGAAATGATTTAATTTTTTAAATTTTTATTTAGTTATTTATTCGACAGGTATACATGGTAGCAGAATGCATTTTGATTCATTGTACACAGATGGAGCACAACTTTTCATTTCTCTGGTTGTATGTGATGTAGAATCACATCATATACGTGGTCATACATGAAGCTGGGGCTATGATGTCCATCTCATTCCACCATCTTCACTGTCCCCATGCCCCTTCCCAATTCCCTCCCCTTTGACCAAAGTCTCTCCATTCTTCCCGTGTCCTCTCCTCCATTATGAATCAGCATCCACTTATCAGAGAGAACATTCAGCATTTGGTTTTTTGGGATTGGCTTACTTTGCTTAGCATGATATTCTCCAACTTCATCCATTTACCTGCAAATGCTATAATTTTATTCTCTTTTATTGCTGAGTAATATTCCATTATGTATATACACCGCAGTTTCTTTATCCATTCATCTATCGAAGGGCATCTAGTTTGGTTCCACGGTTTAGCTCTTGTAAATTGAGCTGCTATAAACATTGAAATGACTGTGTCACTGTAGTATGCTATTTTTAAGTCTTTTGGGTATAGACCAAGGAGTGGAATAGCTGGGTCAAATGGTGGTTCCATTGCAAGTTTTCTAAGGAATCTCCATACTGCTTTCCAGACTGGTTGTACCAATTTGCAGTCCCACCAGCAATGTGTGAGTGTGCCTTTCCCTCCACAACCTCGCCAACCCTTATTGTTGTTTGTATTCTTGATAATTGCCATTCTGACTGGTGTAAGATGAAATCTTAGAGTAGTTTTGATTTGCATTTCTCTAAGGCTAGAGAAGTTGAACATTTTTTCATATGTCTGTTGATTGATTGTATGTGTTCTTCTGAGAAGTGTCTGTTCAGCTCCTTAGCCCACTTATTGATTGGGTTGTTTGTTTTGGAAATGATTTAATTTTGAATTCTTTAAAAAGAATCCTATGAGAAGGAAAGGTACGTAGTTGCCTTTCACTTTGTTTAGTTGTATATTTATTGGAATTATCTATGGTGTGAAAGTGCATGATCTCTCTTTTCAGTTTTTAGGGTCATTCAAAATCTTAATATAAGCAGGTATATGAAGATCTCTTACTGTGCAAGGAAGATAGATAGAGTTGTTTTAACTGCATTTGCAGGCCAGAAGCCAAGCTAACCTCCTGGTGATGGGCCTATGGTTGTGACCTTATCTTGGTCTTAAAGAACTTCCTGGCATCACACAGCCTGCCCTTTCTTCCTGTAACTTCCTTCCAGATGCATTTCATTCCAATCTTGTCCAGTTCACCCAGCTTTGGCCTTCCCACTTATAGGCCTTTCTGTTGGCCCTGAGCCAAGTGTGTTGCATTACTAACCTCATAGGGCCTTCATGACCCCCATCTGCTCCCATCACCTGAAGATTGAGTCCTCTGAGGAGGCTGGTCTTCCTCGCAGAATTCTCTCCAGGGGAGGCTGTCTTGTCTATGGCTTCTGACTAAGGGTGAGGAGGAGGAGTAGACAAACCACTTCCAGGGACAGGCTTCAGGCTCTGGTAATGTGATTTTTTTTTAGCAGTTGTAGTTTCAACTGCTTCCCACTTACACCAGCTGCTGCTGCTGCTCCCCTTCCTTAGTGTGGTCTGGGGACCTCTATAGGTATTGTGCTACCAGCTGAGATTGCCAGTAACTACTTTCAGCTCTCCTTTTTACCTGCTGCCTGCCATCTGAGGAGCTCTTTGCCTACAACTGGACTTAACAGTTCCTCAAGCTCCTCCATGCCAGTAGCCACTTTATCCCAACCTTGTAATAAACTCCCCAGGTTCCATCCAGTTATATTTATTTTCCTAGGTCACTGCACTGGCTTCAGATTTCATGGTTTAGATTCTTCAATGACTTCTCAAGGTTTACCAAACAAAATACCAAAGTCTCAGTCTTGAAAGTTCAGCAGCTGCCCGGCAAATCTGCTCCAGTTTACTTTTCAAACATCTTAACTTGCTAGCTGGCTGGGTGTGTTTGATATTTGCAGTAAACTCCTTTTTGTTAGAAATCCCCGCTTTCCTCCAGTCTGTTTCAGTTGAGCCTTGCTCTCCTCAGAGCCTGGCATCATTGACACTGCTTCAGTGGAGTCTGTCAGATTGTCTATCTGGGGAGTCCGCTCTTTCTTCTCATCCCCCATGGCACTCACTTCCTACCTTATGAATGATATTATACATTTTCATTTTTAATACATTATCTTCAGTTTTATCAGGATAAAAATATGAAAAGAAGTCTTGGACTACAGGAAAGATATATTCTTGGTTACAGCTGGATTTTAAAAATAATTTGTTCAAAAGCTGAGCCCAGAGGTGGCAAGCTTTCAGAGTCTTGTCAGTGGGGAAAGGAATCTTCAAAGGAGAAGCAGCAAGTTTTGATCAAGACTGGTTTATAAGAACAGCTTGTTTTTTTTAGATCTACACTGTTAGGTCTGTTGTGGTAACACGTGCTATGTTCTTATAAGACTTTTTACCCAATAAAAAGGCCAAAACTAAACATGTCCCATTGTTTTTAATTATTCAAGCCAATAAAGGCAGGGAATAGAATATGAAATGGAAAGTATTATTAGTGTCTATTTGCATAACCAAGGTACTAAGTAAAAGCTATGAGGAGTTTCGAGCTTCTCAGTTCAACTACTCCACTATTTCTACAAAATACGTTTATTTTTCTCAGTGCACTGGAACATTACTTACAGCATATGACACATTTTTAATTAAAACGACTTGTTAGTTGATTTGTTTGTATTTCTTTGTATGTTAATTTTAACATATCAGATTGTGAACTCACAAATGGAGAAGAACAAGTTTGTGCCTTAGAAAGGGGGAACTCAAGTCTCAGTTCAGCTGTGTAGTAAAAGGTAGAAATTCAAGGCATTTAACATTGTCTCTAGAATTTGCTGCCCAACACTTCACCACCTTTATCAGTACAATCTTTGACTAATTACTTAACAAGTATGAATCAGTTTCCTCTGTCCTAAAATGGGGATATTTACTCAATAGTATGTATGAGCATTAAGTGTAATAGCCCTTATAAAATGCTTAGCACAGTGCCCAACACATAATAACTGCTTTAGAAATGTTAGTGGTTTATTGTAGTTTGAGCACTCCTAATCTGAAAATCTGAAACTCCCAAATCTGAAACTTTTGAGCACTAACATGATGCCACAAGTGGAAAATTCTCACCTCTAACCTAAAACTTGACAACTTGCAGTCCAAACACAGTCATATTAAAAATATTGTATAAAGTCACCTTCAGGTGACTACGTGTGTAGAAAACATAAACAAACTTCATGTTTACATTTGGGTCTCATCCTCAGGACATCTCAGCGTGTATAATCAAATATTTCAAAATCCTGAGAAATTCAAAGTTCATAACACTTATGTTCCAAAGCATTTCAGATAAGGGATACTAAACCTCTGTTGTGATTGCCATTTTAATAAGTCTCTTAAAAGGTAGTGTCGCTAATAATTTGTTCAATAGAAAAAAATGTGTAAGAGAAAAATTATTATTATATTTGTAATCTATAAACTGGAAAACCAAATAATTGTGTATGATTCTGTTAATTTGCTTTGTTTCTAAGATTTTAGGCTAGCTGAATCCAAAATTAATTATGTGTGAGCATTAATGTTAATGAAAAATAATTATTTTATTGAAAAATTAGTGATGCCTGCACTATATGAAAGAAGCTAGACAGAATCATCTTAAAGGGAAAATATGTTTTAAAAAATCACCTCTGTTTCAGACAAAACAAGAAAAAATCAAAGTTAGAAAATGGTAGGTCAACACAAATTTTAGACATGTGGTACAGCTATATTTTTGCTCAGATCCTACCTCAGATGAGTGAATTCTTCCACCAGAGCAATGAACCAGCTTCTGTCTCTAGTAGAACCAGTTTGATAAAACTTTAACTAAAGTGATTTCATTGAGAAACACTGCTTGACAATATCCTTGTAGTTTAAAACAAAGTTGTCTCTACATATATAATTTAATATTAATTTCATATAATTAGAGTAGATGTATGCAGTAGGAGATGTGCAGAGGGATCCCCTCCAGCAAAGACGAAGGACATGTTCTTTAGGAAGAGAACTGGCAAGGGCTGTCTTTGCTTGGTATTTTGCCTGGAGAGGTTTGAATATTTATGTCCTGAGAGCTTTTCTTCTCCCTTGTTCCCTCTTTTTCTTTCTTTCCTTCCTTTCTTCCTTTCTGAGATTCACTGCTGTTCAGTCAGTAATGGGTCTTATGGTTAGAAAATAGAGGAGTAAAAGGTTTTTTTTTCTCTAAATATGTGAAATTGAAATTGGTTGAATTCAACAAACAGCAATTTCAATGTGTAGGAAGAAAATCAACCAAAATAAAATTGGATATAATTCAGAAAATGGATATGAAGTCAATTTTGAAGTAGAATCCTGTTATCCATGGAAGTATGATATGTCAAAATACATTATACTGTCATGTATAACTAAAAAGAACAAATAAAAAATTATTAAAACATAAATATTCTTATACTGAAGTGTTTCCTACTTGGTAGAAAGGAAGGACTGTTCAGTTCTGTCTCTTCTGGATTCAACAGTAAGTATCTGACATCATCAAAATCCATTTCCTCTGAGGCACGCTGCCTTGGGTTTCTGAGTAATAGTTTTTATTTCCGTGGATACATTAACAAAAGGAAGTTGCTCATCCCATTTTGGGCAGCTAAAGGTTAAAATGAAATTTTAGTTTCAGAGGTACTGTAAATATGCTTTTGGCCTTTAAGAATAGATGATGTGTGTGATGTATGTGTAGTTTGACAGATATGTAGATTTGTTACAAAGGAATAAAATTTTCATGGTCATTTTTACTAATGATAATATCTTACACAGAAGGAAAATGAGGTTGAGAGATTGAGTGATTTACCTGCGGTTACATAAGTAAATGCAGGTTTTTTAATAGTGTAGAACTACGTAAAGTACTATTTACTCTTCTCCATTTCCAAAAAAATAATCTGGGATAAGAAAACATTAAAATTAGATTATTTTTCACCCTCTGTACTTTAGAGATGTTTTTAAAGAAATCTGTGTAGATAATAAATTTTAGGAAAAATTGATTTAGTCCTTTTCCTATGTAATATTTTCTTAGGATATTTACAATTTGTATTTCTAACTTCTCTGAGAGCTTAAAAATATAGTTTAACTTTTAATTAAAAAACTGACTTTAAGGAAGGAGAGGGATGTATGGCAAATGTGATGTCAGGTACAAAAGGAATAACAAAATATCACAAATGAGCCAGCTGATAAAATTTATAGTCATATAATAAGTTACTGGAAATCTTGTGATTTTCATAAAAGTTATAGATATCAACATTTTTATTAAAAAAATAAAAGGATAATTTTACCTAACATGAATTTTGAATTTTATTAATATTGTCCCAAGAGTTTAAATTGTTATTTTAGGGTATTTTGCTCAGTACAAAGAAGGAATTAGTTCAATTCTTGTTACTCTCTTAATTTTCTCTAAGAAAGGTAAAAAGAAGGGTGCCCATTTATAGAAATTTTGAATCAAAAATTATATACTCATATGTTTGTATTTTATCATGCTGAACAAGAGGAAGATGTAGATAAATTTTACTATCTTAGAATTAAATTCCCTGTATAATAAAGGATACTATGAACAAAGGTAAAACCCAGGTTATTCTGAGAGAAAACAATATATATAAAAGACAAATGGAAAAAAATTTTGTATCTCAACTAGAAAATACCATCATACCAATGGAGAAATGGGTGAATGATAAACAAATTTAAAGAAGAGGACATGTACACCATTAAAATTAATGTTACTTAGGGATATGCATAAATTAAGAATGAGAATACCGCTGAATACATCCACCAATAGAAATTTAAGCATTTCATACACTAAAGACTTGGTAGTGGGATGGGACCTGTCTGTGTAGGGGATGATACTGTGAGTTGGTATAGCCACTCTGAGAGAATATTTGGCCCTATATAATAAAGCTGGTAATACACATATGCAATGAGTGAGAAACTTCTTTAGATAAACCAGGGAGACATGTACAAATATATTCACTGTATAATTGTTATGAAGAAAAATGGAAATAAGTAAATAGTTATATGGTATCTGAACCGGATAGATATAACTAGGAATTAAAAATAACCTGGATGCACATGCATGGTTAACATGGATAGATACACCCCCAAGCAGAATTTTGAGTGATAAGGCCACATACCTGTAAGATATGATGTGCATAAATGAAAAATAACTCTATATATGTTGGTTATGAACACCATAACAAGTGAATATTAAAAGCTAATTGAATGATTGAAGCATGGCCTCAAGAAACACCCAGTAAATTTGGAAGGAATAGGCACAAGTTGGGAAAACAAGAGGGTAAAACATTGAAAAACATATTCAGAATGAGAAATAAGTTCATTTGAATGACTGTTGGAATGTGAGGAGAATTGATTGTATCAATTCAGTTAGATCTTGTTCCAATACTGAGTTAACTGTAATCTGAGTTCTGGCCTTAATTTACAAAATGAGGCCATATTAAATGTTTCTTCCCAACTGAACAACTGTGTAAGCTTTGTAGCTGTGTAACATTGGGCCTGTTTTGTAAATAAGCTTTGTCTCAGTATCCTCATTTTTAAAATGGAGGCCATTAATAGTGCCTTTTTAATAGGGTTGTACTGAGGTGTATATGAAACAAACTAGGTAGGGTATTTAACTCTGTGCTTGGCAGATATTATCACTAAATAAATGTTAGCCACTAAAACCATGGCTATAAAATTGAAATTTATGAGACATATGGGATTCATTAATCATAAAGAGTAATTTTCTTTTCAGATAATTCTCCTTAGATAACAAGTCTCTCCAGGATAGTACAAAAAGCTTGAGATATTTATTACTCCCAGGTGTGCTACATGTGATTTTTTTTCTGTGTATTGATTAGAAGGTATTTTATGGCTCTATACATAAATACACACACACACATACACACACACACACACACACAAATAGGCATTTGAGGAAACAGTACTTCCAGGGTAGACCTGAATTAATTCTTAGACATAATTCAGTAAAATATAGATTTCTTAAATGAGAAGATTTGACAATGTGTATAATTCAATTGTACAAAGACAGACTCCACTCTAAATATCTTCTTGGCAAACGAAGTCCCATTAACCATGTTTCAGTACACGCTCTGGGGTGGAGGGTGGGGAGGGAGGGAGGGACAATTTGTAGCACACTGTGTCTACTTTATGGCTACTGATTTTAAACAAATTTCAGATTACCCTTATTGTCTAATCATATGTTTGGGAGGATGGGCTATTTATGAGATGTTAGCTTTCCAGATGCTCAAACAATGTGTTCTAAGTGCTGTATTCATAAGCCAGCCCCCAAATGCAGCAGATTAGCTGTTTCTAATCTTTGAATTCAGAACAAATGTTAGAAAAAGGAACACTTGCAGAGCTGTGTAGTCTCTATTACCTCATTAAAATGTATTTATAAATGAAGTAGACAGAGGAGCAAATGTCTGCACAAAACATTGCTACTTCATTAATATTTTTTATTACAAAAGCGCTTTCTATGAAATCTGTCAGCCTAGAGAAAATAAGTGAATCAGTTGTCTTTCATTTTTGTGTTTTGTTTATTTTCCCTGATATGCAAACCAAGTTTAAAAGGAATATTTTAGCAGTAAATATGAACTTAGTAGAAAAGAAAAAAAAAACCCTAAAATCGTAGCATGTGACTAGGAACAACATCTGGTCCAAAATATGCATAATGCTAGGATTTAAGTCTTGAAGTTGTCTGGACTTGAACAAGGTTCTGGTTTTCTTGGATGTGAGGTTTCTGTGCTATTGGAGAAATATGTTATAATAGGCTTAGTGTCTAAGTGTAATTCCTTTAAAGAAGGTCTCTTACCATATCAAGAGTAGCTAGAAACAAACAAACATTTCTCCCTTCCAAATTGGAAATTTAAAAAATACTTATGATTTAAAGGCATATCACAGTGGCTGGGTTGTAACTCAATGGTAAATTACTGTCTTACATGCAGAAGGCCCTGGGTTCATCCCCAGCACAGGGAGAAAAACACATTATAAAAAATGTTAAAAATTAAAAATATCCAGTGGTACTCTTCCCTATTCATTGTATAAAACACTTTATTTTAGATCCTGTTCAAGGAAGATCTGGTGCCAAGATACCTAAAATAAATAAATAAATAAATAAATAAAATAAAAATCTTTTAATAAATTCTTTTAAAGGTGGACCTTATGCCGGTATTTATTTGCTATGAAACAAATTACCCCAAAACTCAGTAATATGAAACAACTTGTGTTGTATTATGCTCATGAATTTTGTAGGTCAGAGATGAAGAGAGGTTATAGGTACTCTTTAGTCTCGCTTCCATGATGTGTGGGATCTGGGTAGAAAGATTTGAATGGCTGGGGTGGAATCATCTGAGGGTTTTTTCTCTTCATCTCTGACTTGTGGGAAGTGATGATGGTAGTCTTGGCTCTGCTGGGGCCATCCAGTGGACTGCTTGTATGTGTGTCCACATTGTGTGACTTGGGCTAGTTACCAATAGTGGCCCTCCCAAAAGGAGGAGAGTCCCAAGTAATGCTAGGGAAAGTTCCATTGTCCTCTTCAGAACTAGCCACAGATGTTACATACCATTATTTCCACTGCATTCTCTTGGCTGAAGCAGTCACAAGCCTGTCCAGGTTTCAGGGATGCAGATCTCTAAATGGAAAAGTGTCAAAAATTTTGTAGGCATTTAAAAACTTCAACAGATGATTTCATGGTGTTTATATCTGATTCAGTACATTTTTTGCCTGGTCCTATTCTGTAAAACTTATATAATGAAGCTATAAGAGTGTATGCACGTGCCTTTTAAACATTAGGATAAGTTTTATTAACTGTTGAATTTCTTTATGATTGTGTAAATTCAGGAATAGAGGACCATTTTTCTGTTACTAAAGATCCAAGGACAACAAGGTCTTCTGTTAGACAAGGAGATTAAAATATATGAATATGATTCATCATTATTAGGTAAGAGAATTTGCAGGACAAAACTGGAGAGAGAGAGAGAGAGAGAGAGAGGAAGAATAAATGGAGGAACAGAAGAATATCAGAATAGTATGGAAAGAAAAGGAGAAAATAAAAAGTCTACAAAAAGGAGTTGTGGAAGAAATGAGAGTGGAAAATGATGCTATGGGAAGAAGGAAACCAAGCAGGAGGAGGTATCAGAAAGGATGTTCTGCAGACCATCAAATGAGTATGAAGTCAATGGTCATACTGCCATTCAGACTATAAATGTGACTTAAATCTAGCTTTCTCTTCCAGAAATAATCCTATTGCTGTACCCTTTATTGTTTTAATAACTCCATTCTGGAATGAGAAACCAGAGAAGTTACACCAGTGTGGAAATTGTTTTCTGATGGTTATGCTGTCTTCTAAGATAGTGCTTCTCAACCCTTAATGTGCAAATGGATCACACTGGACTCATTAAACCAGGGAATTTGAATTTAGTAGGCCTGGCTAAGAGCCATCCCAACATATTCCCAGGTGATATTCACTGTTGTTGGTCCTTGACCCATACTTAGAGTACCATGATTCTAATTTATTTTTTTATTTTTATTTTTTTGTGGTACTGGAGATGAAACCCACCGGGCTTAGTGAATACTAGGCAAGCTCTTTGCCACTGAGCTCATTCCCAGCTAGGTTGTTTGTTTTCAAGTAAAAATTTTGACAGATCATTTGCTACATAGGTTATAGTTGGAGAACTTCACGTTTTTTTTCCCCCTGAGAATTGGTTTTGGGCCTAGATTTTAGAAAATGATATTGAGTTGAAATTGACTTCCAGTTGACAGATCTCATTTAGCAAGGAAGGAAAGGGGGCACCATGCTGCTATTACTGCTACTTAAATAATGGTGGTTAGGGTCTGGAAGGAGGATGGGAGTTAAAAATCAAATATGTTCTTCAAATCATTGCGGTCATTTGAAATGGCAAAGTGTAGTTCTTACCTTAATTTTCACAAATGGAAAATTGTGAAAACTTATTTTGGAAACTTGGACAAAACATTATTTAGCTTAGTCGGCTACCACTCAGTTTGATCCATGTAGACTTTGGCAGAAGATTGCAAATGTGACAGAGGCTATTTCTCTGAAATGAATAAAGGAACATTAGAACATTTGGGTCCTATTATTTCCATTTAAGAACTTCCCAAGTATGGAATTGCTGCACCCTCACCATGGCTGATAACTCACTTAAAATTCACACACACTGTTGAAAAAAAGCAAGGGCCTCAAACACTACATTCCAACTGTGCATATTCTGATTAAAGTGAATGCCTGCAGTGTGTGTCCAAAGAATGTTTCAGCTTATGGAGCATGGAGGGAGTTTTTAAGGTTTGCCTTAGCGTTCTCAAATTGAACATTTGGAGAGCCAAAACACACAATGGAAAATATATTCAGTCTTGCAGTTTCCAATTAGGAGTGGGCTCCTGTTTCTTTAGACTTCAGCAGGTGGCTATTCATCATTAAGATGAAAAGTGTTTATTAGTGTGAATATGATGTTCTGGAATCTTCACAATTAGGAATCAAAGATGCAAAACCCTTTTTTCTCTGTTATGAACAGCTTATAATTGTCCCATCCTAATGTTTCTGTCCTTTGACCTGTTACTGAAGAACTTTACAAAAGTGGATTTGACCTTTTTCCCTTTCATGTCAGCAGCTAGGTTATATAATGAGGACAGTGTCTCATTAAAGAGTGTTTTTTATTTGATCCAATTTACTAGGTAGTACAAAGAAGTGGTAATATGGTGCTTATTTAGTGATGTTGTTATTTGGAACAATCTACCCAATGGGGTTAGGACCCAGGGTATTTTTAAATTATGAGCCTTGTTTATACTTAGTAATCGAATATATACTTTAATATGGCTGCAGTTGAATGGCTTTCTCTTTTGCATTTTTCTGTGACTACATAGGTTCTGCAAATAATAAACATTAAAAATAGCAGCTTGTGAATTCACTTGTGTTAGTAACTTAACATTTATCAAAATGGAATATTTGTGATATTCTTTTTTTATAGGCTGACAAGTAATCATTGAAATGTAAACCACACACACATAATGGAAAATTATGGAATTCCCTAATGATGTTGTCATTTATATTATCAAAGTGAAAAGCTAAGGAGGAAGGTAATATTTAGTGAGTGCCTATGAGTACAAAATGCTAGGCTTAGTTTGTTCACATGGTGTATTTCTTTTTTTCCATCTGGAGTCTCAGCAAAGTCAGCAACTTGTCTAAGGTCACCTAGCCTGTTAATGTTGGAATTTCATTTCCTTTGATTCAAAATGTGACTTTTAAACTTAACGGTACTGTTTCCATCTTGAATTAATTAATCTTTTGTTTAATTTACTTTTGGCTCAACTTTGAAATTTCCTTGTTCTTTTTTTTTTCTTTTTTTTGTATAGCCATTCCTCACAGAAATGTCTAGCTCTTCTTTAGTCAAATGTCCCTTTAAGAATTTCATAGGACTGAAGCAAGAATCAGGACAGTATTTTCTTGGTAGGAAGCATGGTAGAGAATGTGCTTTTGCATCCTAGCTTCTTGTGGGATATTCCCTGAGCAGAATACTTTCCAGATATGCGTGAACAAAACCCAGGATTCTGTACTTAGAGCAACATTTTGAAAAATGTTGATGAAAATCTAGATATTATGTACCTAAAGTAAAGGGCAGAACATTAACTGTCTACAGTGATTGTTTTCTCCCTTTGGAAGCTAAGGATCTCTCAGCTCGAGGTTTTATTTGTAAACAGTACTGTTTCTCTTATAGGAGGTTCATCATAAGGTCATCTTTTTGACTGTCCAGATTAAAGCACTAAAATAATTATTGCTCTGTTCATATGCTAGACAAATGGTAAAGCCATTTTGGATCTGAGTTCATTTGCTGAGTTAGAAAGGCATAAAGTGAATATTGACCCCAGAGAAATAGTCACAAAATGCAACAAAGAAGATTGTGCAGTGTCTATAGGATGAAATTCAGATCGGTTCTGGAGAAAAAAAAATTCAAAGGATTCTGTATAAATCATACCTATGTCATTTGTTTTGAAGCTACTAAACTTGATCTGAGACTGATTATTTTCTATAGCTCATGGTAATGAATACTTGTAGTCGGATGACTGGGTATTATTTATTCAAATGATTGTATAAGAAAAACAGATTGCTTTCCGTAGTGACCTGGGAGGTTAAAAACATTGAGGATCTGGGTAGTACATTAATCACGAAATTTAAAAAGGAAAAATTTAAATATAGAACAAATTGATTCATGGAGTTAGTTGTAAAACCTGGTTGCTATGCTGAGTTACTGATTACAGGTATCACTGTTTCAGGGAGAGGATAGATGATTGCACCAGACTGGTGGTCGCTGTGGGTGATAAAGGCAAAGTGTTTAAAAGGTTGCTCTAACTGTGGAGTCTGACTGTTTGAGGAGGTCGTGCGTGGGTGTGTGTGTGCAGGCACACATGCTCTCACTGTGCATCCACACACATTCCATGTGGAGGATGCTATTGTTTAACCCAGAATCGCCAGGCATTGCTGTGTTGCAATTGGAACATTTGCACTATTTTAACAATGGTTTATTGTAATATTTTGCCCATCAATAATTTCTAAAAGAGGGGTGGCTGTATTCAAGAATTCTTTTGTGAACATTTTTTCCTTTTATGAGCCTGAATGTTTTTGTAAGCCTCTAGTGTGATCATGATCATGTTTCCTTTTAAAGTCCTTTGTTTAATTCTGCAATTCAGTGTGTAAGAGAGTGAATAGAATGATAGCTTAACTGGAACTCTCTATCCAAACCTAAAAGTTGCATGTCATTAGGATAGAGCAGAAAACTAGGACCACTTGAATGGTCAGGATCAAACAAAGCATCTGGTGGCTGGCAGGCCACAGTGAGATGTCTTGAAAGTTGGCTAGTCTGGGGTCACTGGATGCTTGGCCCATATACAAGGTACTGGTACTGTGGGCCACCATGTAACTGCTGCTTCTCCTTCATCTCTCTGGCTTGTTTTCTTTTTTATCATCTTCAGATATCTATCCTTAGCTGTCTTCTCAGTCTCTAAAACCTTCCTTAGAGAAAACAAGAATATGATCTTGTGTTTGCTCGTTATCACTGACCTGAGGACTGCAGCATCTTGACATTTACTCTTACTTCTCCCTGGAACTTCAGTGCATTTCCCATAATTCTAAATTCTTTATCTGATGTTTCTAAGCACACTGTACCAGAATCTTAAACCCAGTATCAGCATATTCAAAGTTAATTTTGTCTTTTCCTCTTTTCCTTTATCACTTAATGACCTCCAGAGTTTGGAGTTACATAGCGGCATCATCTCAGCCTCCACCCACCATATCTCATTGGACTAGATCAGTGGTGGCTGAGCCTTACACATCTATCTCATTTATCTCCCTTTCCTTGTTCATTTTGTTTCCATTCAAGCTCTGATCTCAGCATTTGAAGATGATTGGAATTACAAGAAAACTGTTAAGCCTAACTTCTGTCTTAATGATTCACACTCAACATTTCAATTAGAATGGTCTTTCTAAAACAATTTCATCACTTAGATTTTCCTGCAGAAAATATTTTATCATTATCTTCATAGGACTCTCTCATTATTTATCCTAATTGGTTTTATCTTCTCATTATCCCTAAGCTCAGGAGATGCTGTTCTCATAGTCATACTAGCCCCCTTACTATTCAGTGGCAATACTTTGGACTTGCAGGGCTTTCTGCCATTTTCCTATGTTATTGGTGGATTTCACCACCAATAAGGGAGAAGGGATTCCCTTCTCACTTCTTTTCATGTCGGTTGGTGGGGGCATTTACTTGTGTCTTAAGGTTTCTTTCCTTTACACAGAGTAAATATTTATTGAATAAAGTTAGTCTGTTCTCCTCACTGAAGACTTTCAGAGCACTTGGTAACTCACTTTCTTCACAAGTGCATTTCATAGATTCTATTTATTCTATTTCAGAATTGTGTCCTTTTCTCCTTTAGATGGTTGAGTGCCTTAAGATTAGTGCCAAAGTTTATTCACTTTTTGTCTTTGTAGCATATATTTTAGTGCCTGCATATAATAAGTTCACTAAATGAGTATTTGAGTCAGACTGATAGAGTTGTATCCAGAGGGCATTGATTATGAATTCCCTTATTATTACCAGGGCTTATATGGTAACCTAACGACCCTGTATTTAGGGTGATAGACCTCACCTTCTTGTCATGGGGGCTGAAGAACTGGGATGTATCTGGTATTGCCCTGTGGAGAAACTTTACTGTTAGAAATAACTGGCATACTCTATGGACCAGGGTTTTTGAAACTTGATTGTGATAGTCTACAACATAATATCAGTATCTTTAGGGTAGGTGTCGGAGACTCTAGGCTTCTATGATTTGCAAGGACTGAGCTCTGTCCCTGGGTAATGCCTATTGCTGGTGCAGGACAATAGATTTTTATTGTTTTTTTTACTTTTTATTTAGAAATAATTCCAAATTTACAGCAAAATTTCCAATAATAAAAATAATACAAAGACCACTTCTCTCGCTTTGATGCCGATTCACTTAAACCGTTTACCCCATTTTCTTTATTATTTGGTACTCTGCTTTTCTCATACTTTTTCTTCCTGAACCATTTGAGGATTTTGCATACCTTGGCCCTTTGCACTTACCTCTTTCAGTGTGTATTCCCCAGGATCAGGTATCCTTGAGTACAATCAGTGTAATTATCAATCTCAGTAAATTTATCATTGATAAAATACTTTAGACTGTCATCTGTGGTTCAGTTTTATCAACTAAGCCAGTAACTTCTTTTTAGAGCATTTTATCCTCTTCCAGTACAAGTTCTAGCCTGGGGTAAGGTATTTTATTTGGTTGTTACATCTCCTGACCTTCCTTTACTGTGGAAATGTTCAAGCCTTTTCTTGTTATTTCTTGACATTAACTAATGTTTTTAAAGAACATGGTGGAGGCTTCCTCTCCCTTTTTTGATAGAACATTCCTTACTTTGCAGTTGGGAAGTCTATAGATTTTCCTTAATCATTTCTTTTTCTTAAACTAACAAGTAATTGAATTTGGAGTACTAGTAGGCTATTACTGTATCCAAGTAGAACTAAATGAAAATTACTAATTTTATGTGAGTAAACTGATCCTATTTGTGAAACTTCACATAAAAATAAAATAAAACTTTCAAACTGTATGCAAAAGAAGTAGATTGAATATGTTAATATTGATAAATAATAGGCTCTTTTTCCTACTGCAAGAAGAAATAAAATATTATTATTGAATTTCCATCAAAACTAAAACTACACAAAAGAGCTATACCAGAAAAGAGGTGACAGTTGTTTTTCTCAAATGAAATATATATGTTTTTCAGTGTTTGAGATCTTAAATGCCAATAAGATTGAATTCTTCTTCAGACCCATGTTATGACCAAATAATTGATATTTTAAGACTTTGAATAAAAGCTTTTGTTGTTATTTTGAGAAAAGTGTGCTATTTTGACTACAGGTACTTATAAATTAATTCCTTGGAGAATAAAACCCTGAAGGTATTAAAACACAATGCATGAATATTTAATAGATAGCAAATATTTAGACTGGTTAAACAAGGAAGTAAATTAGCTTTGAATTAAATAGGCTGCTATGGATATTTATCCTCACTACTGGAGAGAACTGTGTGGAGTGGTGTCTCTGTTTGCTGTTGTTTATCATCTGTTCTGCCATCTCAGCTAAACTCATGAATTGAGAAGCAGCCTGGGCTTATTTCCACAACATTCAGACCTTACTGTGCATTTACACTTGCTTACAATATGCTTCTCTTTTCTTTCCAAGCATGGTCATCCTTCATTTTCACACTGTAGGGTGCTCAGTGAGGCCACCACACACAGGGCAGTCTTTTGTCATAGGCAGTGAGGTAGAAGGGATGCTGTCGGATGCCTTTTTTTAAAACTTCAATTTGTTTTTCTCTCTTCATTGTTTATGATAACCTTCTAGAAACTTGAAAATAGCATGTCCTTCCCTGCTGTTTTTGTCATTTGTGTTTGGAAGACAGTTTTGTTTTTTTTTTAAATGAAAAAATAGTTGCCTTTGAGAAGGGAAAAAAATACCAAAGCTATACACTTTCCTTTTTCTCTACAGTTAGGATGTTTTCTTTTCTTTCTTTGTTGGCTTTTTGGGAGGAGCTTATGAGAATCATGGAAGCAGTGGCCAGCAGAGGCAGAATCAGACAGATGTTGTGAACATAGACTCTAGTGCCAGGTTCAAATCCTGACCCCAGAGTTTACAAACCCAGTGATTTCAGGCAAGTTTCTTCTCTCTGTTCTTTATATTCTCATCTGTAAAATGGAATGACACAACAGTACTACCTATACAGTTATCATGAGGGTTTATTGAGTTAATACTTGCAGTATGAAGACAGTGCCTATAATAGTAAATGGTATGTGTTTGTTAAGTAAAACTAAAGCTCTGCCTGCCTTCTGATCTCACAGTGCTCATCCTTTTCCCTCATGGTATAACTTAGTGGAAACCAGAATTCACAGCTCTTCTGAGGGTCCTCTGCAGAGCTGGAGGACCCTTTGCTTAAGGAATGTGACTTTTTTTTTTTTTGAAATTTAGTCTTTTTGAAAAATCAAGACATATCAATTTGCCCTTCATGCTTGTGCCTTGGCTTATTTGAGGAAAGTACTAATTACAAATGGCTAAATATGTTTATATGCCCTCAAACCTTTGATCACTCACAGCATTCCTGCCCCTTGGTTTGGCAGAAGCCCACTCTCTTGTTCCTGTGTAACACATTAATTTTAGTTTATAATTCAACAGATGTCAGGTATATAAACTTAAAATAAAGCATATAGTTGAAGATGACCCTAGGAAGCATGTTGTTACTTAAAAAATGTTCCAGCTTGCAGAAAAAGTCGAGTATATAAATATATATTTGGAAAACAGTATTGTAATCCTTCAAGCTTCATATATCTTTTTTATCAAAATGAAATAGAATGAATCATTTTGGAGCCTAGTAGGTCACTGGTAGTTTTCTTCATTCTGAAGGAAGGAACAGAGAAAACATAATCTCTTGGACTTCCAGGAATTTGGGAGCATTTTAATGTGCAGAGACATTAGGTTTCAAAGAACAGATCATTTACATTACTGAGAACATTATATCCTTGATGACAATTTTATAATTCATTGAAATAACAAATTGTCAGCAGGGCTAAAGAAGCTCCCAAACTATATATATATATATATATATATACATATATATTTATTTTTGTTTTGTTGTAGATGAACACAATATTTTTATTTATTTTATGTGGTGCTGAGGATCGATCCCAGTGCCTCACGTATGCGAGGCAAGGGCTCAACCGCTGAGCTATAGCCTCAGCCCCCCAAACTATATTTTCACAGAGGGAAAAATCAGGATAATTGTAAACTTCTGATGATTAACAGTGATACAGCTGAGGATATATTTCAAGAGAAAAAAATCACCTAGCACTTAATGATAATAGACAAAAGAAGTTCATATTTTGGACTTTATATGATGAAAACTTAAGTAAATAATTTTCCAGATTATATAAATGTGTACACAGGTAATAATTTTAATGATGTTATATAGATTTCGTAACAATAGATTTAAGTAAATGAGGAAATGTACTTTTAAAAACAGTGAACGCAGCTGCCAACCACCATGTTTCTGGTGTTGTTGATTAATGTGTGGTACGTGATTATTCCTCTTATTAGGCAGTGCTGATAGCCCAGGACATCTGATTACCTCTCTGTAACTGATTTCTTATCAACTGCTGATAAAAAGCTTTTAAGAGGAGTTTTGATTAACTGTTGACTATGTTCTGTTTATTAGTGTTCTCTTTGCTAACACCTACACTAGAGGCAGAAATATTTTCTTAAATTAATGAAGAAATTAGTTTTATTAATGTGTAGAAAAGATGTGCCACTTTATACTGGTAGGCATAGGTGCTATTGTAATTTCTGTAGTTTATCAGATAATAGAAACAGGGGCTGGAGTTGGGAAGCGGAGTTGGAAGTGTTCAGTGAACTCTAAATCCACTTAAAAATTTTATAGTATGTACATTCTTACTGGCGGCTCAGGAGGGACACTGAGGCAATGAGTCGTATTTTACTATTCAGACAGAGTGGGCGTGACAAGACATGTTAAGCTGAATTCCATTTTGACTGTTCCATTTTGTAGTTCTGTAAATTGTTCCAGGATTTTAATGGTTAGATTGTTATCATTGAGTGTCTCCCCATGTTTTCCGTCTTCTCTATTCATATTCAGACTTGAGTTTGTGCCAAACACATGCATTTTATCCTTAGATTTTTCCTCATATTCTCGTGTTCAGCATCTTGGTTTGGATAGTTTCCTTCTAGGGACATTTTAAAACAGAATTTCTGGAATGGAGGGGTGAGAATATACTGAAAGCATATAAACCACAAAACTCCATGGAATTCATGTTAACTATGATTTCCTAGTGGGTTAGAAATAAATAACTGATTATCATATTTGATTATTTTAAATAATTAGATACTCCTAAAGGTAATTTTATCATATCAGGATTAATTATTTAATGTTGTATGAAGTCCACTGTGGTAATTTTTCTTTGATGATTAAAAGGTCATTTGATGCACTTGTTATTAAAGTAACTTTTGAGTTTTAAAGCTAGTCAGAAACCTTTTCACTAGAGCTTGAATTAACCAGGGAACTTGGAATTGCAATTGATTAATTGACATTTTAGAAGACTTATTTTTAAGAATAAACACAGGGATTGGGGTTGTAGCTCAGTGGTAAAGCGCTTGCCTGGCACGTGTGAGGCACTGGGTTTGATCCACAGCACCACATAAAAATAAATAAAATTAAAATAAAGAAAGCCCAAAAGAATATGTGTAGAGGAAAAATAACAATAATTGAAAATAAAAAGGAAATAAAAAATAAAAAGAATCAACACAAAACACTTTGTATTGCTCACCTGTAAAACCATACATTTTGTCATCCTGGTTTAGATTGGTTTATTGGTTTATTTAAATATTGGTTTATTTAAATATTTAACCATCCTTTATGCATAGTGATACAATTCAGGTTGGCTCTTGCTTATATTTTGCTTAGTTGTTAAAAGTTTTGTCTATAGTCAATTAAATTGCATGAAATATAATTAGCTTAGTTTTGAGTGCTAAGGAATCAATGAGAGAAGAGAACAGATTCAAGGTCTTTTTGGTAGTAGATACAAAGCTGTATTTGTGTTGGTGCCAGCAGTAGAGATGGCCGGGAATCGCTGAGATAGGGCATGCAGCCAGCCTGGGATCTGAGCCTAAGCTGAGTGGAGAGGTTTTGAATATACCTTTGAGAAAGTGCACTGAAGTCAGGTGTGCAGACTGTGGTGAGGGCACATGCAGACATAAGAGGTGAGCTATTCAGAACTCACAGGGACCAAGATGAGGCAGGGAAAAGCCCACTTCCTTTATACCAGGAGTCTAGACATTTATAACAACTTGTAAGTATCAGAACCAAATGGGGCACCACTAGCAAGGAGTCCTTGATCGTCTGCCAACACTACTCTCCTGCCTTAGGAGGTTCTTTAGTGCTTTTTGTTAGACTTCCAGGCGCAAATCTTGGCTAGACGAAGATGCAATAATTTGCCACACCTGGCAAACCATGACATAGAGTTGTTGGCATGCCTACACCTGACTGCTGTTGGCAATGATAAATTATGCAGTGGGACCACATGATACAGTCAAGTGAGGTCATGAGCACAGTGCTGTTCTATCTGGGGTCCTTCCCCTTCCACTTTGATATTTTAACTAAAATGAAACTGCATGGGAATTTAGTGAATAAAGAGAAGAGAAGAACCAGGTTGCAGAGAAGTCTGCGCATACCATTCATTAATTCAGTCTTTCATTCAACAAATACATTCTGATGCCTTAGTATGTAATTACTCAAAGTGAATGAATATTCATTCATCTTTGAAATTCAAATTCCATTTTGCTAATGAACAGCCCCATATTTACCAGAAGTACAGAGTTAGCAGTGGCAAAATTAATTTGGATCCCAAACTTCTTTCTTTTTGTTTTTTTTTTATATACAGTTCTATAGGTCTCTGTATGTAAAGTGCTAACTAAAACCAAAGGTGGGCTGATCTGGGCAAAGAGCATCTTGTGACAGAACAAGAAATGGTAAATATAGTCAATGGGTGCATAATTTAGACTGAAAATTGGTATTATACACTTGGAGGGTCAGTTTGGAAGCATACTACAGTTATTGACATTAATTGCTAACTATTGAATATTGCAAATATTCTGGGCTATGTAGTATTAAGCATCTTTATTTCCCTACCACAATCTAAGTAGGAATAGGTGCCTTTTGGGTAGTCTAAGTCTCTAAGGCCCTATAGACTTGGCCGTATTGTTGCCCTAGGATTGTAACAAGACTGATCCCCTTTGGGCATTTGCTCACATGCACAGTCATTAAAAAACAAAACAGAATTCTCACCTAGCCCAGGTCTGGGAACTCAGCTTTAAAAATTCAAATGTTTCTTAGTATACTCTAGTGTTTTACTGTCTGACAAGATATTTGTTCTTTTATACAGAAAAGTAACTGTACCCACATCAAATATGTATTTTCAGTTAGAAATGGCACACATATCAATTTCTGGTTACATGAATTTAACATTTAAAGTTTGACTTTGGCTCTACCACATGAGATTGTCTTCTTTTGTGAACACAGGCATGCTTTTGCACAGACTACTTCAGAAAGTATATTTCTAGTTTCTAGAATGCATATTTTCTTTTTTTGTGGGGGTTGAGGGTACCAGTGATTGAATTCAGGGGCGTTCAACCACTGAGCCACATCCTCAGCCCTATTTTGTATTTTATTTAGAGTCAGGGTCTCACTGAGTTGCTTAGTTTCTCGCTCTTGCTGAGGCTGGCTTTGAACTCGCAATCCTCCTGCCTCAGCCTCCTGAGCCGCTGGAATTATAGACGTGCGCCACCAGGCCCAGCAGAAAGAATGCATATTTTCATGTTAACTTAAATAAGTAAGAGATGTTTTAACAAAAAATATAACTGAATATATTCTTCATGAGAGGAAGAATTCACATGGTTAATATGGTGTTTGGAGATTTTGTATTCAACAAGTTATTTTACGGATTGCTCTTTTACACCATATCAATGTGAAATTAATGTTCTGAATGTCTCTCTCTGTTTAGATAGTTTGGATAATAATTGCCTGTAGGTTGTACATGCCCATTTAATAGTCTTTGGATCCTTTTGTAATGCAGATAATTACAATATTCTCTTAGAAGAAATAATACAGAGAGATCCTTTGTGACTTTACACATTTTCTCACAACCGTATTTTACAAACCTACAGTGTAAAATTACAACTAGGGTGATGAGATATATCCAATTTTAGTGTATGTGCTGCAGAAGTGAGCACAGGCCTTGGATTTTTACATATATCAGGGCTGGCTTCATCACTCAGCATGAGAGTAGTTGACTTGGGGTTTAATGCTTTGACTTAACTCTCTTGAAACCCTTAATTTTTTTTGTTTGTACTTGTTCTTCGTAAATGAAGCTGGATGGGATAATGGTGTCTGCCACAAGACTTGAAGTCTTGTTCCAGGTGCAGTTTCCTTCTGATGGGTTCTCTGCTGTCTCTGATGTTTGCTCCTCTACCTCCTAGGACCCCAGCCCTATCTGGCTTCTTCCTTCCCTGCCTATGTCTAACAACTACTGCTCTCTTCTGCCCCTGGCAGGGGTCTGGAGCATGAGCCTTGCAGGCCTCAGAGCAGGGCATTGATGTGGCTGTCTCCATTTAGGAGTGCCACAATGGTGCCTCAGCTGGATGAGTCTCTTGCCTATCCCTGGTTTAGATGCCCAAGATATTCTTGCTTAGGTATGGGACTGCTTCAGGGCTCCTCTATCTGCCTCTGGCTTTGGCAAAGGGCCTGTGCGTGGGAAGTGCCTGATTGGACTTCCGTACTTAGTACAAAGTATTGTTCTGGTGGCTGGTGGGGGGTGGAACTCAACAGTTAGTGAGTGGGCAGTAACTGCTGTGGGCATAGGGTGTGGAGGTGGACCCTAGAAGGTCTGCACTCACTGTGTGGGTATCCCTGTTCCTGAGGAATCACATCACCACTGAAGGAGAAGCTATGGAAGAAAGGAAAAAGATGGATATTTTAGTTCCTTTAATGGTACTTTCCTTCGCCTTTTGAACAAGGGGCCCTGCAAATTATGTCATTCTTTCTAACAGACATGGTGTTATCTTCAGCAATCATTTACTATACACACTGCCCACTTGTTTTCATTGCATCATCCTATATTTGCTTCAAATCTCAGTGACATAATAAGAAGATATTCAGTGAGACTGTGTGGAGACTAGAGCAGCACAAAACCCGTAATGATATAAATATGTGGTGGAAAATTACAATAAAACCCTTGCATCTTCCACTTTAATTTTGCCTCAAGGAAATGGCAAAATGCCCAGCTGGCAATAACCAGTTCCAAATGAGCTGCCAAAACTACTAGGTGCTGAAATATATAGTTTGTTGCTCTTCCCAATTTTAGTGCCTGAGTATAGGTTTTGGGGTTGGGGTTTCAAAGCTGGAGCAGGTGCCTGCCACCTGGAAGCATTTTCTTAAGTCCTGTGCTAATATCAACATAACAAGACCTAGTGAAATGTATTTTAAAATAACATTGAAACTGCTTTACATGTGTATACATGTCTATTGAAATAAAATCATAAATAGGCCTAAAATGTTTTCATCTGGAATTCAAAAGGATATGATTTGTGTCTTGGAACAATGAAGGATTTTTATTAAAAAGGAACATGCTGGTGGAAAACATTTAGATAAAATTAAAATATTTGAGAATTTGTAAATGTGGGTTGAAGTACTAGCAATACAAAACTAGAATGCTTCAACTTAGAACCTTACAAAGAGAGGCGGTGAGGAGATGAGGGATAAGTACAGATTCTGTGACAGGTTTCAGTTTTTGAGGTCAAAGGACCTATCTTGTTTTATTTGCATGAAGGTGTGTGTGTTCATTTTGGTGCTTGGAAATATATTTACACAGTAATCACTGCAGGACACTTAAAGAATTGCTTAAAGGCAATTCCTTGTCTCCAATTAAATTCTCCTTTTCCTTTAGCTTACGCTAAAGTTTCCCAAGAGCACCTCTGCATATATATTGCATTAGGGATCTGTGAACTTCAGAATTTTCCAAGATCACTTTTTTTTGGTTTACAGCTTGTCTGAACAGTTTCCCAGTGCTCATCTAAGCAACTGTGCTGTTTATCACTCTGCCTAATCTGAAATCAACTCTGTGTGATGCACTTACTGCTTTCTAATTCAGACCACAGAATCCAGGCTGGACCTGCTCAGTGTGTTTCTTCCTTCAGCAACCTGAAAGCCAGGCAAAGAAGGTTCACTGAAATGAAGGATTAATGGGAGTGTATTTTCATCATTAGTTTTATTCCTTAACCACCTTTTCCCAAACCTATTGCTAGATGTCCAAGTCAGAGCAAAATAAGCTGCTTTGATCATCAGCTGTTCTTCCTACTCAGTTTCATGAAGTTGCTCTAGGAAGCAAGATGTCCAATCAAACATTCCTGTAGAAAGAAGAAAGAGACCCCCAAAGGGGCCTCAGATAATCTCTAAATTGGGTAATGAATGTAAGAACAGTCATGACTCTGTTGTCATTGAGAACTTTTTTTAGTGTATTTGAGAACAAACTGTTGGTGTCCTCTGGTGGTTGAAGATTTCTTGGACTTGACTTGCTTTTCCCCCTGGGTATTTTCTGCCAAGCAGATGGATCTTCAGTGTGTGTGGGATGATGTCTCCACCACCACAATGCATCTATTACTTCTCCAAGAATTACTTATGTTTTCCAATTTTTCCTTTCTCTAGCTCGTCCTCATGCATTGTCTTCTCTCCACTCCATTGCATATTCCCATTTATTGGCACTTTATAAGCACTTTGCTTCACTTTGTGGTGATTCACACTTCGCATCAGTACTGCAGCATGCTTACTTCCCAAAGAACAGAGCCCATGCTCCGAGAGGCTGCCAGTTCCAGAGGAATTGAGTCCTGGCTTCACCCCTCACCTACTTAGGTAGTGCCTCTGGTCAAGTGATTTTACCTCTTCTTGCTCCCCTTTCCACATCTGCAAAATGGGAATGATTATATAGTTCCTGCCTCATAGAGTTGCTGTGAAGATAGCTTATTCTACATCCTGATTCAGAACAATGTGGGGAAAGGAAACTGCTTAACAGCTGTGGCCCTTATAATTGCTTGATTTTGTTTAATTCAGTCATATGACCATTGAGCCTCCTATTAGCATTCCCATTTTTGGTAACACCTATTCATATCCCAAATAACTAGGGTTCCTTGGAGTAAGTTTAAAAACGGCTACTTTTGGAAGTAAATTTAATCTTACCATGTTTCTCTGTTATTTTCCAAGAAGAGCAGAGCAGTTTCAGGTGGACGACCTACAAGTAGAATCTCCCTTATAGTAAAAGCCTACTTTTATTAACATCCTTCAGCCATTGTGTATGACATGTACTCTTTCTGCTGACTAGTCCAAAATGGTATCTAACATATTGCTACTTCAAGTGTGATCTGTTGATTGGTAGCATGGGCATCATCCACAAGCTTGTAGAAATAGAGATCTCAGGCCTCATCCCAGATCAGCTGAATGAAACCTGTATTTTAACAAGATCTCCAGGTAGTTCTTAAGGATGTTGAAGTTTAAGCAGCATTATGCTGACATTTCTGGGTCTAGAACACTGTAGTCCTCCACTAGGGAAATGGGAAGAGACCAAGCTGAATCCTGTTTTATAACACGTAACATTGACTATTTCTACAAGTATAGCATGTTAAAACCTGTGAGATTTCCTGGAAAACCCATGTTGGCATTCTCTTGGGTGTAATTGCTATTGATTAATGTCACGATTAAAACTACAGCTCAGGTCTACTGGGAGCTTTAGCTCATTGAAAGGAAAAAAAAAATCATCTCATTGATCCGAAACAGTCAGTCATTCTTACCTTTTCAGAAAACATTTCAGATAAATAGCAATAATCTTAGCAGTGAGAGATTTGTCTCAAGGGATAATCTTTCCAACAATGACTTGCATTGATTAAGTTCATTGCTTTTTAACTGTTCACTTGGTTGCTGTGGTAACTGTTTTAAACATTGGGATGCATTTTCTTAGTTGGGATTGTGCATGAGGGAGGTAGCACAAAGAAACACATTTGGGCTTGTACTATTGGTGAATTACTTGCTGAGATTCTGGTGCTCTTGTTGTTTTCTAAATATTGCTTTGTTGAAATAAGGTTCTGGTTGGGGGAGGCATTGGACATATTTAAAAGGTAGAAAATATTCAGAAGAGTCAGTCTGGTGTTACGGTTCTTGGTATCTATGTCAACTGACAAGAAAGAACAAGTACTATTTGTTGAAGAAGTTTGCTTTTTGAATGCTTACTTTTATAAACTCTTCATAACAGTTCTGTGAGATTGTACCCTTGCCTTTTGCATATGTCTGTTTTTATGGATGGTTGGAACATTTGGAGAAGTCTTCAGCTCACTGTGGTTGTTGAATAGCAAGAAAGACAGTGTTTATACATTTTGAATTAGATGTTAAATAGAACAGGATATCAATAATTAAGAGGCAAAGAGCACTCTCATACTCTGAATTGCTAATGCTGGGGTATGCATGAACCTTTTTAGGTCCCTCACCTTTCACTGTTCAGTTGCTCCGTGAATCCCAGCCATTGTCCTTACCTTAGGGTCCCACATTCACTACGTTTGTTTATATCACAACACCTATCTTTCCAGCTAAGATTATTACCTCCTGCTTAGATTGTTGCAATATACTATGTGGATCTGTTACTTTCTCAGAGTTATCCACTATGTTTTTAACAAGTTAATTATGCTACTATAGAATTACAATTTTCATATTTACAGGTTCAACAAGAGAAGTCAAAACTTGATGGCTTCCCTTTGCCAGTAAATAAAAAATCTTTTTCCGAACTGGTTAGTTAAAATTCTCCAAAATAGCCAAAATTCACCTTTACAGTTACCTTGCTCAATCTTCCCATGTACAGACCTTGGGTCTCATCAAAATTGGACTTTTTAAAAAAATATCTTTTAGTTGTACATGGACACAGTGTCTTTATTTTTGTTTTACCTATTTTTAGGAGGTGCTGAGGATCGAACTCAGTGCCTCACAAGTGTGAGGCAAGCACTCTGCCACTGAGCCACAACCTCAGCCCCTGGACTTTTTATTCTTACCCATATGTACATTGTAGTTCCAGTCTTTGGACCTTAGCTGTGATTTTCTTCATGTGAAATCCTCAACTCCTGCTCATTGAAATATTTCTAATCTTCCTTTGTTTTCTTGAAGTCTCTGAATCCTTTCAGCTTTCAGTTCTTAGGTCTGACCCAAAGACCAGCATTTGGGAGGGGCCTAGAGGTAGCAAGCCTGCCTGGCCTGCTAAGCTGGGCCTCTCTTAACTGACTCCCTGAAGGGGAGTGCCTCTCTCCTAATTCACAGGGTGATTTTCTGGCTTTTGTAGGTTTTGCCTCTCCATAGCAGGATGCCTGCAAAACAAATTCAGAAACTGGGAAGTTTGCAAATTGGCTCAGAATTGAAACATAAGGAATTGTGTGGTCATGAAGGATATTCCATCTAGGTTACGGGAAAACCTTATAGCCCTATTGGTTACCCGATAGGTTATTTTCCTTTGATAATTTGATATAAACACTGATCGTTTCTTCAGGTTCCAACCTCTTATCCTTACTCCAATTAACTGAATTACACTTCTCCTTTACAGCATTTTCCATTATTTTTTTTTATTTTTTATTTTTTTAAATATTTTTTAGTTGTAGATGGACACAATATCCTTTTTTTTTTAATGTGGTGCTGAGGATCGAACCCAGTGCCTCACGCATGCGAGGCAAGCGCTCTACCACTGAGCCACAATCCCAGCCCCAACATTTTCCATTATTATAGGGTCATTTTATTTTATATTTTTGTTGTGCTTGGAATTGAACTGAGGGCCTCCCATATGCTAGGCAAATACTCTGCCACTGAGGTAAATTCTAAGCAAACTTGTTTAAAGTTAGCAATGCTTATAAGTTAATTTGTTAAGTATTCCAGGTGTACAAAACCACATTTAGATCTGTCTACTGTGATGCCTAAATCTTTGGAAGTCTGATCTCACACTCACGTGTTTGTTTTTGACCTGTTATGGTCTCAGAATGTGCCTTTTGTTTGAACTTACACAAGAATTCTTGTTTTATGCATTATATATATTCACTTCTGTATTTGTTTTATGTCTCTTTGTAAATTGAACTTATTAACTAGTCAGGTCTAAATTGCTTAAAAGCAAGGATTATTTTTTAGTCAAGTTTTTGTAGTCTTAAGAACAGTGATTTTGTTTTATCCAGTAGTGAAATTTGACATTCACTTCTCATTTACTTATCTTTTCCTTCATTTCCTCTCTGCCTTTGTTCCTCCCTTCCTTTCTCCTACTTTCCTTGACATTTTTGAAATACCTCCTACCTGCTAGGAATACATTAATATTTGAGAATACCTTTATAAAAGACATAGACCCTAATAATGTAATTACTGCCACTCATTGATTACCTTAAACTCTTCATATAATCATTTGAATGACACCAAAAGGTAAATGTTAATACCACATCCCTCCCTTTTATTTATTTATTTTTTTGTTTTGCAAATAAGCACACTGAGTTTCAGAGAAGAAAGTAACTTTCTTAAACCACAGTTAGTGAAACAGCTGGGTCTGAAGACCCAAACTGTTGCCTCAGTTGCCCCGCCCCCACCATTGCCTATTGGTGTTCATGGAGGCAACTTTATGGTTTAAGGTATCGTGATGATTGGTTATATGTGCCAGCTGGCTGGGCTCTGCTACCTAGTTGTTGAGTCAACACGAATCTGGACCTGGCTATGGAGGTTTTGTAGGTGTGGTTAATATCTACTATCAGAGAGCTTTAAGTAAAGTCATTAGTGTCAATAATTGTAGATGGGCCTTATAAAATTAATGGAAGATCTAAAGAAAAAAACAAACAAAAATTTTCCCTCAAGACAGCAGTGTCAACTCCTGTCTGAGTTTATACAGTTTACATGTATACATGCACATACACATACAATATTGAGTTATCTTTGGAGAACTCAACTAAATGCAGATTTTGACAATAAAATAGATAAAACATTGTCCAAAATTATTTAATTATTTAAACTAAAAAATTTAAATACTATTTTAAAGTTTAAAATATATATAGCATATAGTAGTCTCCGCTTTCTTAAATAGGGAGGATTGGTGCAGGAGTCTCAGATAGGGAGCACATGTGCAGAGAAGGAAAATGATGTGGGATTGTATTGTGTCTTTGAAGCAACTGAAGAAATAGAGGGCTGCAGCAGCCTGAAAGTGCTCATATTTTAGCTGTCCAGGAACAGATTTATAATGTTGCTAAAGGTTTTTGTTTCAAGGAAAACAAATAATAACAACAACAAAAACAAGCCTCAGTTTTCTCCCTCTCTGATTTAAAGTTAGCATGTGTCAATGTGTTCAGTCTGTGGTATTCACATTTTTACTTTTGGGTTTTAAAAGGGGGAGCAAGTGAGATATTTTCCTGCATATGGGGTCTTACCAAATAGAAAGACATTAAAGAAGAAAGGAGTAGTGATTTTGGGAATTTGGATTTGAGTAGAGAAATAATTTCATTGTCAGGCCCATAATGACCAATCCACAGAAATGTTTTGTTTGTTGTAAACTGGAGTTATCCCTCCAACAAACCCCAAGGTCTAAAACTACAGGATTTTATTTAACACAAATGGACAAATCAAAGAACAGAGTTTAGACGAATGGGAGTGCTCTGCTTTACCCCCAGTCCTCCCTCGCCTTAGGATGGTGTATCACAGCTGAATTGATTAGAGGTATGCAGTTGATTGTCATTATTATGGTAGCTCTGTTTTGTAAAGTTACCTCAAACTCAGAATAAGCAAATGGTGAATTATTACTACTAGGAGAAATATGGTGTTAGTTCCTGTGAGCCTCTTGTCACATTTTTTTCAACTGATCAATACAAAATATTGTTTGTGTGTGTTTCTGTTAAAAGACACCAGTAATATGCCAACAGCAGTATAATTAATGCATGAACCGAGGCACATTGAAGCCTTCTTGTGCTTTGGAACAGTAGACAGCTCTTCTGTATTATGCTTGGGGTACCTTATTTTAAGTGGCAAAAGTCACCAAAAAGAAGTACAAAATATAAAACAGGTGGCACTAAATAGAATATGAGCAAAACACTTATTGAGAGTGTGAGACTGAAATCAGAAGGCATGAGTCCATTAAGAACAACATGCATCAGGCAACTCATTTTTGGCCACTCTGTGCATGCCTGCAAGTGTCTCCAAAAGTGCTATAGATATTGACATTGGGTCATAGATACATTTTCATGAATAAGTGAATTCTGAAATAAGAAACTAGCAAATAATGAGGATCTACTATAGTAATCTGAGTCTTTGTAGGAGATAAACCTATTTGTAGTGAAATAGCCTCCCCAGAGACGCTCTTGTCTGAGTATAGAGCTGTTAAATAAAGTTGTTTTGCTTTTCAACATTTAATGTTCACTTGCAAGATTCCGAAATAAACATTTTTTAATCCTTGCTATTGCAACATTTTTAGGGGAAGAAAAATATATGCTACAAATACTAAAACTTCAACTATGGTAGTAGGACTTCTCTAGGAAACCTTGAGCAATTTCTGTGTTTGTTTTGAACCACTGGAATGATTAATAAAATCAACACAAATAAACTAGTTATTCAAACTCTAAGCAAAATAATTTGTCATCTTTTCCAAAATATTAGTGGATGAACAATTTAAAACACCACTTTTTTAACCATGTTAAAACAATTACTAGTTTAAATGAGGGTTTCATTTTTAATGATTTTTGTCATAATGAAATTTGCAAAGAAATTAGCAAGTCTGAAACATTGATTCTTGCATGTTATTATAGTACCTTTAGGTTGATAGTAATTCTTTAATTTTTTATTTGTCCAACATTTACTATATGCAGATTTGTTTGTTTGTTTTTTTTTTTTTTTGCTTAAAAATTCTGAATTGATAAACTCCGGCTTTTCTTGATTCAAGCACTGGCCAAATAAATCGTGGAAGTACTCCCACCAGGAAAGAGGAGTCAGGGTAAGATCTACTCTTGATGCTACTAAAGCAAATTTGGAACTCAAGGGCAGAGGGAGCAGATCAGTTCCACTACTATTGAAGTTACTACAAAGAAAAGGAAAAGAATCAGTTACACAGAAGATTATTTGAATTTTTTTCTTGTCAAGGTTTCAACCAATAGAGCCCTATACACTGAAAAAAAAGGGTGATGTTTTTCTATATTTTGAAAAGTATTACAAGCCATTTTTGTCAGTCATTTCATAAATTAGAATGGGAACAATGATATTTATATTATAGCAAGTACAATTTAGTTTAAATGAGTAGAAGGGTACACTACCAGAGGACTTTGATTATGAATATGTATAACCTGATACAGGTATAAGAAGCAAATTAGAGAAATTAGCATGGGCAGTAATCAGATTCATATAGTGATATTGGCTTGGAGAGAATTATATTAGGTAGTCAGAAGACTTTATCTAATTGCTGCTTGAAATTAAGTATACATGGATCCTTAATGTTATGGGCTTGAATTTGAAAGACTCACTCATCAAGATTTTTAGACACATTATATTTGCTTTTGCAAATTAGAAGCTCCAACCACAGATGCAAGTATACATTGCCATGTGTGGAATTAATGCTTCAGACAGCTTATGAATATGTATGTGTATTTTGGTGGCGCTTCTGCCACACGAGTCTGAAAAGCAGTGGGAAGTGGGTGGAACTGCGTGGAAATGCATATTGCTGTCAGAAAAGTGCAATTTTCAAAGAAAAAATTATAGGGGCAAATTTTCGTTTCAGACGTGTCTTCAAAGACATAAAATTTTCCAAAAGAAGAATGCTGATGTTTGTCCATTTAAATTGTTGAAATTTCTGTTGACATTTTCATAACTTGGAAATCCTCTGAGGACAAGCCTTTGTATTAAAATGTGCATACATCTTCATGATGGTTTCTGGAAGACCTTAAGTTTTAATATGTGGCAATATTTGTATGGTATTTAGTTCTGAAGTTACTGTTGTACTGGATTGAATGTCTCCATACTGATATGTATTAGTTGGGTTCAGTTTGAATTTTAGTGCCAGATTTTATGTCTGTATACTAACCATTTTGTTCTTGGCAAATAAATGCAAAGTACATGGCTGTGCAGTTGCAATCCGCTCCACATATGGCCACTACTTCTGGGTCCTGGTACCAGGTGAGGAGAAAGATTAGGAAAACTAAAGAGCTTGTCTTTTAGTGTCTCTACAGTAATGAAGTATCATAAGATCTTTGGGCCTCGGGTGGATGAAGGAGCTACACCAACTGTGATCTCCATGAGTAGTTTGAATTAGTTACATGTTGAAATGAATAGAAAGTAGCCCTTTTTCGTTTAAGACATTCCAGAAAATTTTGTCACATGGTGATAAGCAGGTGGAAGGATCAGGCAAGGGCAGAATTACATCACCTGTACCAATTCATATGCTTTAACAGTACAATTCTGATAACTCCACACAGACCTGTAAACCATTCCTTCCAGGGCACATTTTTGAACACTGAGTTGAACCAATGACAGTGACATCATTCCCACAGTTCTATTTTATTGAATTAAGCTTACTTAATTTGACCAGTTACCACCATAGCTTTTAATCCATAATTTACCTAAATTTGTTTATCAAGCCCAGTAATTTCTTCCTAAAAGATCACCTGATTCAGCTTTGTTTTCTCCTATTCTTGGAGTAGTGTCACTGTGGGGATTTGATATGTAAGTATCACGCAGGAAGGGGAGGACAGCGCTTACTGCTGCTTTTGATATGCAGTTAGAATGCCTGTACATTTTAATGACTTTGATATTAGGTGTGGCCTGAGAGTCAGAAGTTTTCTAGGCAAAAATGTTTTCCTTCTCCTAACCCATTTCACCATTTCTTAATGACCTTTCCCATTATAGCGTTAAGTTGGATTAAGGAAATATATTGTTTGGAAAACATATAAAGAATTAAGTGTTATATATTTTTATTTACCTTAAAAACAGGCAACAACAACAGAAAGCCTTTTGCCCCTTGACCTCTCTTGCCTCTCTAGCTTCTGTGGCATTCTTTGTTGCTCTTTGTAAAGAGCCTCAATAAATCCATACTTGGATTTAATTCTTCTTTAATTGTCTCTTTAACATGATTTAATCAGATACATCCCCACCATTCTACTAGGACCATGGTCAGGTTCGGCATTGGCCTTCAAGTTACTGCACCCATTGGTCAGTGTTTGCTTTTCATCTTCCTGGACCTGCTCCAGGAAACAGTTTATCTTTCCATATATCTAACTCACTTCTTCCTCTGCATTTTCTAGACCTCTTGCTGTTGGGAGTGCCTGAGGGATGAGTACTGGATTCTCTCTATTTGTCCTCATTGTTAGGAATCTTATTCAGTCTTGTGACATTAAATATCATTTATAGGCTGATGAGTACCAAATTAATGTCATTAACCCAGAACTCTCTGCAAAACATTCAATTTTTCTATTTTAGAAGCTATAGGAGTTTTTGGTTCTACATCCAAAATTCTTAATAGGCAAATTCTGTATCTTTCACCAAAAAGAAAATGCATCTATAAAGTGATAACTAAAGAATACATTTAAGAACTTTGATATTGTTGTAATGAAACATTCATACTAATTTCCATGTTTAGGAGATAGGGAATTTAAGGTACACAAACTAGAATCACTCAGTTCAGGAGATCACATCATATATATTTAAATGATTTTTATGCATACTTGTTGATTACTATTTCATATTTAAGGATATTTACCTAACAAACTTATTCCAACATAATATACCATGTACTCCTATTGGGAGATATAATTTAGCCAGAGAAATCATTTAATCATTTAAAAGACTGTTACAAATATGCATATTACCATTATTTATATGTTAATAGATGAAAGAAAAGTATACAATTTGTAATTAAGGAAGAAACTAATAAGTATACTAATATGACCAGATAACATGTTTAAAGTGATCTTAGAAATTACATTTGTAAATTTTTTTCTTCCTTCATAAACTTTGTCCTTTGCCTACCTACCAATAAGCACTTAACTACTTTAGCTAAGTTGAAGTTATAACTAAAACATTAGAAAGTAAATATTTCTTATTTCATGCTTAAAAAAGTCCAAAATTTTCATAATATAGAAAATCCTAGAACAATTTGTATTCTGTTGTCTTCAAAGATTGTTTTAATATCTGGAACTTGGGAATATTGTTGTGTTGACCATTGTTGCTCCATTGATCTGTTTTGCTATAGTTTTAAATTAGAAAAGAACTCTGACTTGAAACTAATTTCAGGCTGGTTCATTTCAACCTGAGTCACCAAAGTGTTTGTTCTCTGAATAACACTAGTACTACCCATGTTGGAGAAAAGATAATATTCAATTAGGGATTCCATAAATGTTTATAGTAAATGCAAATTAAGTGAGTAAAATAAGAACTTGAATTGAATTTAATATTAATTTTTGTGTTGGGTAAGAATATAGAGGATGGTAAACTTTCCCAAAGCTCACTTGATTTAATAATGGAATGACATACTTAATATGTAAAATATAAAATTAAATATGTTCATATAAATAACATTATATTTAAAATATATTAAACAAAGAGAAACAAAACTGGTTTACTGACATTTTCTGCTTTCTCTTTATAATCTTAAAACATTTAATGGTTTGAACTATTGATACATTTAGTGACTAGAAAATTGATACTGATGTCATTTTGAGAATTAATGAAACAATGATAGTGGTATTAAAAAGACATGTTCAAGCTGGGAGCGGTGGCTCAAGCCTATAATCCCAGCATTTAAGAAGGCTGAGACAGGAGAATCGCGAGTTCAAAGACAGCCTCAGCAACGGCGAGGTGCTAAGTAACTCAGTGAGACCCTGTCTCTACATAAAACACAAAATAGGGCTGGGGATGTGGCTCAGTGGTCGAGTACCCCTGAGTTCAATCCCCAGTACCAAAAAAAAAAAAAGACATGTTCATAGAATTTAAATAAATGTTTGTATAAATGAAAATGTAAATTGCAAAGTTGAAAAGAAAAATGTTCAACTTAGTAACATTATAGAAATGTAAATTAAAACCAGTATAGTTCATCTGCTAAATTACTAGGTCATAAAATATTCATACACTTGGTTTTTGGCGAGTATATTGGGAGAAAAGTGAACCACGTATTGCTGCTAGCATTTTAAATTGGAAGAATTTATCATCATATTGGGAAATCATATTGGAAACCTTTGCCTCTCTCATTTGGCTTCACTTTTGAGACTTTTCTTCAAGAAATAACTCCAAAATAAAGTACAGCTGCAAAGACAGAAGACAGAGACACATAGGCACACATACAAGAGGAAGAGAGAGAAATACAAATATATATTCTTTAGCATCAAGAAATCAGAAACTCAGTATGTAAACTTTTATATACATTATGAAGGCATAGTATAATCCAATGAGAAACTATTTGAAATAAGTAAATCAGTGTACAACAGTTTATCTGTATAATTGTTATAAATATTTGTTTACCTGTACAAGGGAAATGAATAGGCCAGGAAAAAAAAAACTATTCCAAACCAAATAATTTATAGGCATTATTTGGAGACACAATTACTTTATATTTGAATTTCTTTGTTTATTTCTTTATTAATATATGTTCTTATGGGTTTTTTATTTGTTTTTTTGTTTTTCGTTACCAAGGATTGAACTAGAGGGCACTTGACCACTGAGCCACATCTATAGCCCTATTTTGTATTTTGTTTAGAGACAGGGTCTCACTGAGTTGCTTAGTGCCTTGCTTTTGCTGGGGCTGGCTTTGAACTTGTGATCCTCCTATCTCAGCCTCCTGAGCTATTGGGATTACAGGCATGCACCACTGTGCCTGGCATGTTCTTATGTTTTTACTTACAATAATTTTTGCTTATTTTCTACTTTAAGAGGAATACAATAATGCAGCATACTGACGTATGCTTTTACTACAGTATGTAGCATTCCAATGAATATTTTTAATTATGGACCTTGTTTGTGAATAAAATGAAGACTTGAAAATAGTCTAAATAACTCTTTGAAATTCTTAACTACCTTTTATAAAATCAACATGCTAATCTTTTTTTTTTTTTTGTACCAGAATTATTGAACCCAGGGACACTGAACCACTGAGCCACATTCCCAGTCCTTTTTTACTTTTGAGACAGAGTCTTGCTAAGTTGCTTAGGGCCTCACTAAGTTGCTGAGGCTGACTTTGAATTTGTGATCCTCCTGCCTCAGCCTCCTGAGCTGCTGGGATTACAAGTGTGTGCCACTGCACTCTGCTCAGCATGTAAATCTTAAATTACAGGTGGAATTTTAACCTAAAATATTCATTAAAACATCTCTACTTTATGACAACAAAACAAATTTTAATCATCATGCAGTCTAGAAATTTGGCAAACTGCTAATATGTTTGATTTTAAATAGCCATTATTTGCGCGCATGTATGAATATGTAACAGCAAATCCCACTATTATATACAACTAACTATAAGTTACCAATAAAAAATGTGGAAAAAATAAAATGGCCACCATAAAGGTCTGTTTGTGCTGGAAAGAACATTTCAATCTAAGTAAGTTCAGAACACAGCCCATGAATTGCTATGTTTAGAAAAGATACTACCTAAGCTTGCTTGTTTTATTGTCTATCCTTAGTTCAAGGCAAAATATGCCTATACATGGAATAAAAATAATATCATGTGAAAATTCTAACCAAATTTTCAGTTGACAGTAGCTGTGGGTGAATTAAAATCCATTGCTTCAGTACAGTTATATAGAAGATCATTACTTTTTTAAAGCCTAAGAAATTAAAAAAATATATTAAATATGTGCTCATCTTTTCCTGTTTGAATCAGACATGATTCAGACATGGACATGATTATTTTGAACATTGCTCCTATTTAAATCTAAGAAACAAAATTGTATAATCCAAATTGCGTTTTTACCTCCAACTTCCCACAGAACACACATTGAAAAGATAGCTGTGACATTCTTTCTAGATTGTGGGACCTAGTATCTTAGAAGAAATCAGTTCTTGCTAGAGGTTTTTGTTTTCTTTCAGGAAAATGTATCTCAGATTTACCTGAAGGGGAAAAAAGTGAAAACATGAAGTGCTTATTTGGTTATTATAGCTTGGATGATTTTAAAATAAAAATCCTTTTATTTTTTTCTGTGGGCATTTTTTCTTGGCAACATTTTAAAGATGACTACTATATATGAGGTATAGAATTGGATGTCTTTTCAAAGTGCAATTCCATTCTCTATTCTGCAGAAACACCTACCATTTAAATAAAATTACAGTGCTCCTTCAAGCAAAAAATAGTCTTTTGTTACTCGTATATATTTATGCATATTTTGCTTTTATTTTAACCACAAGAACTTTCTCCAGTTTTGGCAGCACTAATAATCTGCATATTGTCAGGTTTCTATTTATTTATTTTTTAATGATGCAAGTGTGAAGTCCTCAAGAGAGAATGATTTTTGTATTTTTTGAGTGCTTTTTATTTTCTGATTAGCTTTTTGTATTTGTGATTACTTTGATCCAATGAGCATTAGAGGAATGTTCGCTTTTTTAAGCAGTGGTTTTAAATCAGCAGCAATTGAACCCTGGCTATTTTACTAAAACCTTGCTAAGTGAATTTGAATTATTTCCTGTCTAGTTTGCATCATGTTCTTGCTTGCTTCTCAAGTATTGCTGTGCAAGGTGTTTGTGGGTTGCAAGTTTCTATATAGATAATAAACTTTGTCTTTTTGCCTGAGTTCTTCAACAATGCTATGCTCTGGCATTTATGACATTTTAGCATTTTTCCTGGCTGCTACTGTCACTGAGATGGCAAAATTATTTCCTCCCCATTTTTATTGACTTATTGGTAATGGTCACCCAATTTCAGCATCCGGGTTGAAATGTCAGAAGCACAAATTGTGCCATGTGTTGTCCTGAAAACTTCAGATGTTGAATAAAAATTCTTCTCTATAAAATAATCACTTAAAATAACACTTGAGATAAATTACTATATGAAAAGTTCCTAATGTTTCTAATATTTGATAATTATACTAAAAAAGTGTCTTGTCTTGCCCAAGTCTATAGGATTATAGGGCAAAATTTGGACTTTCTGATGTTATAAAAGTATGTCATATATTCCTCTGTGCTTGGGCTTAAAACTCATTTTTGTAAGTCGGGTGCGGTGGCTCAAGCCTGTAATCTCAGCACTTAGGGAGGCTGAGACAGGAGAATCGCGAGTTCAAAGCCAGCCTCAGCAACGGCGAGGCGCTAAGCAACTCAGTGAGACCCTGACTCTACATAAAACACAAAATAGGGCTGGGGATATGGCTCATTTGTCAAGTACCCCTGAGTTCAATCCCCAGTACCAAAAAAAAAAAACTCATTTTTGTGTGGTGTGTGTGTGTGTCATATGTGTGTTTTGTTTTTGTTTTTGTTTGTTTGGTACTAAGGATTGAACTTAGTGGTGCTTAACCACTGAGCCACATCCCAGCCCTTTTGAGATAGGGTCTCACCAACTTATTCAGGATTTACTGTGACATATATATATATGTGTGTGTGTGTGTGTGTGTGTGTGTGTGTGTGTGTATATATATATATATAAAAATATATAGAAAGGAAGATTATAGTATTAAATAACATAAGAACTTTGACTTTTTAATATTTTTATATTAGATCACAATTTTGGGTTCTTCTAAGGGATTTTTTTGTAATTTACCTCATTGAGAGGAAAACATAAACAGAGCTTCACTTTTTTGATCTGTGCCATGGGAATTGTTTATCATTACTATATAGAGAGAAGTCAACAAGGGACACCTTTAAATTGGCTTATACTAAAATGATTGGTCATAACCAGTGTCACTGAACATATGATGAAGCTGGAACTTTCACATGCTGCTGGTGGGACTATGCAGAGGTGCAAACACTTTGGGAAACATTTTAGTAGTGTTTTTTTAATCTAAGCAAATTTCTGACAATATGTTTTAGGTATTCTACTCCTGAATATTTACCCAAGACAAATATACTATACCTTGGTGTGTTATGCCTATACCAAAATTTGTATTCAGATGTCTATTATAATAGCTCATTTACAGTAGCCTAAAATTGAAAAAAAAATACAGAAATATTCCCTGGAAAATAAAAGTAATAAAGTATTGATATGTGATACAATATGGATGAATCTCAAAATAATTATTATATTGAGTAAAAGACTATACACAAATCTACACAATTTGTTATTCCACTTGTAGAAAGTTCTATTCTAGAAAGTGCAGTTTAATTTCTAGTGAGGAAAAGTGGATCAGTGGTTACCTGGAATTGGATGGTAGGGAGGAGATAAGGAAGGGAATACATAGGAGCATGAGACATAATGCATGTGTTTCTTTTAACTAAAACCCATACATCTATTAATTTTGGTGGTAAATTCAATAACATACTCATACACCAAAAGTTATCCAGTTGTCCACTTTAAATATGTGTAGTTTATTACATGTGGAATTATAGCTTGGTTAAGAGGTTTAAAAATGAAACAAGGTAACACATATGAAGGCACTTACTGTTTTGTTTGGGAAGTGATTATCTCACAATGCATGTTACTAAATTAAAATGATTAAATGATGAAGTGAGGGAAATCAGAGACAGTCTGACTGCAACTCCAAGGAAAGCCTAGTTAAACAATAGTTTCTCTTTCGGTGAGAAAATTGCTGTCATATTGTATATTGATTTATGCAAAGGTCCATACTCATTTTTGTGTGTGTGTTCCTTGAAGTCACCTTTGCCCTATTGTAGTTACCTGGTAGTCCACACTTGTGAATGAATACAGTGGCTGATGGTGGGTTCTCCAGGTGGCTGGTGAGGCCAGGCCCTCTGAGAAAGCCCAGGCTGAAGAGCAGCTATGACTGAGCAATGTGGAGAGATGGAGGACTGTAGAACTCCTCAGGTTGAATGAGGCCAGGTACCTCATGGCTTCTGACAAACTGGAGGAATGAGAGACCTAAATACAGCTGGTGATGTCTGTACTCATCATCCCTAGACATATGACACAGGCGCATGGCAGCTCCCACTTGGATCTGAAATAACCTGTGTGGGGAAGAACAGCCAGGAATGGTACTGTGAGGCATATAGTTTAAGCCTCCAATGAGCTGGTTCTGTGCTCTAGTGGAGAACAATGAAGCTACAAACTTTGGATGCCCTTTGTTGTCATTCCTAAAAAAAACAGACAGCTCCTGGCACATCTGATTCTAAATGTCTGGAGGATAGGAGAGATCTTGTATTGCACGATTTGAACTGTGTAACTATTGTCATTATGATCATCATCACCATCATTATCATTATCATTTCATTGGGTAGCTGCCTTGTATGCTGGGCTCCAGTGCTGTTAAAATATTTAATTTTCCCAGTAACCTTCAAGGCTTTCCTGATGCCTTTTCTCCCATTTCCCTTCCCCAAATGAAGTCAAAACTTCATTTTTGCATGGTTTTACAGCCTGTACACTTCTCTAATACTTGTGATTATGGCAATCATATGATGGGCTGCATATTTAGTAGATTTTTATCCATCTCCCCTTCAAAATGCACAACCAAATATGTCTTGTTCACAGGGGCTTGTTAAAAGTTTAGTACTGTCTGTTGAGTGAGGCAATGAACAGAACATCATTGAAACTTAAAAGTTTCATGGGCAATGAAGGACCTGTGATGTAGTAATTCTAGGTTTCATATAGGGATATTTACTCTGGATATAATTCTAATTTAAGCAGTGAAGAAAACTAAACAGAAATGTGAGCATTGAAAACTAGATGTGAGATTGAAAACTAAAATGTGAGATTGAAAACTAGTCTTAAGATTGGGAAATCATGTCGTTATAGATAGATTAAATCCCATACAAAATACTCTGAGGTTGGTTAAATCCAGAGATTATTAAATTCAATGAGTTGATGAATGCCCTCATCAATACCAGGTATCAACTCTTTTTAAAATGTGAGAGTAAAGACCTACTGGTATTTATGGTATATGATTTGCATGTGGTTGAATAAATTATGAGTCTCCTGTTACAGCTGATGATGAAAACTAAGACTGTATCCATAATATATATTTTTAATAAGTTGCTTACTTAGCCAAGCATACATTATTAGCAATATGACTTTTATGCTGTGTATCTTTAAGTGCAACTTACTTAGGTGATGCTTCTACTATTTTACAACCAAAAGAGTTAACAAACCAAATATTAAAAAAAATTAAGTATTTAAAAATAATAAATTATAAAAATAATTGTTCAAAGGAAAGATTCAAGGTAATAACTCATTTCCCTTACTGAAAACAAAATTATATGTTGTATTTTTCTGAAAACGTTTTGTTTATTCTTGCTAGTAACACTCAAAACTTAATGGAAATTGCCGAAGTAATATAGTCTCCAAGATAAAACAAATGGCCCCAAATACATTCATGCATCAAACTAGAACATACTGTGCAAGTGCTCTTGAAAGCAAAACATTGACTGGGACACAGAGAAGTATCAAGTGTTCAGATATACACCTAATTCAACTGATAAGACTTATTTACTCAGAACCTTTTCAAAACAAGTAGAGTCTCAGTATTCATCTGATCTGAGCATATGGTACACTGTCTTAGGAAAACAATGTTTTGAAATATTCAAGTAATATTAGGGTATCAAGAATATATTATAGACATGTCTCTGAAAACAACAATACTGATATTCTTTTTTTTTTATTTAAATGCATTTCAAGTCATAGTACATAAACAGAGCTCAGTTTTTCCATCTCTCTGGTTGCAAATCATAAAGAGTCACACTATTTGATATTCTTGATAAGGCAAAAGAAAATGATATAATCAGGAAGAATACAAAACTTTTTAGAAGTAACAGCAGAGCTAATTTCATACTTTAGTGCATATTCACATTTAATATAATTGTCTCCCTTTAAGTATTCTTTACAAGGAAAACGTCGATTGCTTTTTTTCCCTTGTCAAGTTACCTTAGTGAAAGTGTATTCTGTGGCTATATCTTTAAAGTGTTTTATGAGCTTAAATATCTGAAAATACAATGTATGAAGTAAACTTTCAAGATATTTCTGCTGTGACTGATGATGGATATTTGTCATTCTTCTGGATCCTCCTATAACTTGGAAAATCCCTTGCCTTTTGAAGCAGAGCTCTCCACCATTACCAAAACTGAGATTGCCTTTCTGGTCTTCTTTGTAGTTTGGTGCAGGCCAGATAACTTAGACCTTGTAGAGCAGGGCTCCCTGACCATCCTGGCAATTAGTGGCTAAACTCTGGTAGTCTGATTCAGTTGCCAGGGAGCAGTGGCAGCTGGGCTGATGGCAGTGTCAGAATCTTGTCTTGAGGTGTTATTGACCAGAGGTAGGGCCTATGTCTTGAACTTCCAAGCCTGCTTCTCCAGTCCTCCCAAGACTCTGCACACTATTTATTTCCTTTTCAGTACATTCTTTTTCTCTATACATAAGCCAGTATTGGTTTCTGCTCCTTCTGACTAAGAACCCTCAATAATACTAACCCTTGCATCCTCAACTGTCACCAACTCTTGTCATTTCCATGCTTTGGAATGACCTGTGCCACACCTTCTCCTCATCTTTTCAGTTGAGAACTCGGACTCATTAGGACTGTAACTTCTTGGTAGGCTTTTTTCTCCAACCTTCTCCTGCAGTTTACCTTTCACAGATCTCTTGATTTCTTGTGGAAGAACCCCCATAACCCTTCCTTAGTATCTCCAAAATATTGTGAAGCTTTGGACCAGATGGACATGAACTGATACTCTCATTTTCTTTATATTAGACTATGTTGCCACAAGCAAGGTAATTCATCTGTCCAACCACAGCCATCTTTAAATGAGGATAATAAATTATAAAATGTATAGTTATCATGGGAATTTAGTTAAATGACATAAGAGAAAGCTGACTAATGCGGTTGCTATTCTTTGATAGTTCTGAGAATTCTAGCAAGTAACTCAACCTCACTGTGCCTGTTTCCTTAACTGCAAAATAGTGATGGTAATAGTACCTAAGTCATGTATGTAAAATGCTTAGGAGAGTGGTGGGCACAGTAAGCCCTCAGAAAGCACTTTTATTATTATTACTAAGGATAAAATATTCAGGTCATGATGACACTAATCTCTTCCTCCTCTTCCTCTTGTTACACTTCTCTTCCTCTTTTACTTATTAACACTATAGAATCCACTGATGTACACACTTTCTGGAGGTGCAATTTAATAATAAAGAAAAAAAAGAAGAAAGTCATAAAATTCTTTCTTACATGCAATCTTGTTGCATCTCACTCTTCCATAGCCCCATCCTCTCTGGTCAGGTGTATCTTATTTTCTCTGTTGCAAGCAGGGGTCTTTCTTACCATTCCTTTGTCATTGTCATGCTCTTTCCCACTTCTGATGCAAATGGAGAAGATGTTTAGTTTCCCAAGTTGTTTTCCCATGAGTTCTGGCTTGGGTGTGAAGTCCCAGAGTTATGACCTTGTTACTGGTCATAACAATTTGGTTTTTGTGAAACACGTGGTCCAGAATGAGTCACTCTGGAATTATTTCCAGATTGTGTGGGTACATCTCATTGTATCCTGGCTTGTTTGTAGTCCTTTATTAATGGTCTTCTCTCAAAATAGTCAAAGTCAATTAATGAGTCATGGTCAAACTAACAGAAATTTGGAGGAAGTTTTTGTGTTCCTTTCTATAGAAAAAGTATTTCAAAAGAGATTGGATTATATGAAATTGTATATTTGTATTTTTAAAAGGAAGCAACAAACAGCTCTGATGAGCATAAACAGCTTATCAGAAAACAGATCTGAAAGTAGTTTATGTGTCACATAGAAACCGTATTTACCTATATAATGTGATGCTCTTGAGTTCTCTGTATTCTTCTAAAAACGAATTACATATGAAAGGGTTATGTAAAACTAGGGTTGGCAGAAGGATTTATCAGAAAATTATCTTTGTTTACTGACCTTTATTTTAAAAATATTTAAGCAGTTCAAAAAACTTCACATTTTATAAAGACATTTTAACAACTGAGAAATCTTAAGACACTAGATACTGGGAAAATTTGAAATTACTTGAACAAAAAATGAGCCAAAACACCATGAAGTGAAGTATAAAGAATGCAATCTCTGGCATTTCTGTGGAATAAAATTGTGTGAAGAAACTTCTTGTTATCAGTTGTGCTTCTTAAGGAATGTGTGGGAGCAGAGATTGTGAGGATACACATACAGGGAGTGGCCAAGAGAAATGGGCATTATTTTTGCAGAGAAGGTGAAAGAAGTTAAAATTTCTGAGAAACTAAATCCCATAGTCTTTGAAGACATGGAAATATGTGATCTACTGTTGATCTAATGTGCACATAACATTTTATGTGACTTTTTATCATTGGCAGATCTTAGCAACCTATAGACAGTTGTCAAATGTCAATAAATGTAGAATTGGTATTAAGAAGGTTTTAGGAACTTTCCAGATGATAATAGAAGAAAAGATATGTATTCACAAATGCAAACTCACATGAAATATATAAACACAAAATGTACTGTCTTAGTTCTTTTGGGTTGCTATTCTAAAATACCTTAGGCTGGGTAACTTTAAACAACAGAAATGTATTATTTGTAGTTCAGGAGGCTGGGAAGTCCAAGACCACATTTGAGTTTAGTGAGAGCTTTGTACTTCATGGGTGGCATCTTCTAGTGACATTTTCACATGGTGGAAGGGGAGAACAAGCTCCTCCAGGCCTCTCTTATAAGGGTACCAATGAACTCCTAAAGGCCCTACTTCTTAACACTATTGCATTGGTGGTTAGTTTTCCAAAATAAGAATATTTTGGGGGACACACACATTCAGGCCATGGAATTCCACCAGTCATTCCCCCAAATCCACATTCTTTCAGGCAAAATACAATCCATCCCAATGGTCTCCAATGTTTTAACTTCTTTCATCATCAACTCAAAAGTCTGAAGTCCAGAGTCATCTCCAAATAAGATACAGGTGAAGTTAAAGGTGTGATTCATGCTGAGGCCAACTGTTTTTCAGTTATGAGACTGTGAATTCTACAAGTATGTGTTTCCCAAATGCAGTGATGGGATATGCACAGGGGCGGACATTCTCAGTGCCAAAGAGAGAAATAGAAAAGCAGAGTAGTAGGCCCTAAGTAAGGCTAAAACATGACAGGACAAGCAACATTAAATTTTCAGGCTTCAGAATAATCTTTGACTTCACATCCTGCCTTTAGAAGGATGGCATAGGGGTTGGACAACCCGCTGGCATAGGGGTTGGACATCCTCACCCTCATGGCATGGATCCAGCCAGCCACAGCTCTCGTGGGTAGGAGTCCTGTGCTTTTATTCTGTCTCAGGCTGGTGTCATATACTGGTGGTTCTGTAATTCCAGTGTCTCTAAGGTGGCCCTGCCCCCATGGCTTCACTAGGCATTCCCTTAGTGGATGCGCTGCCTTCACTTGAGGCTCATCAAGGCATCCTTTGATATCTAATTAGTGGTACCACACCCTCAAAATGTGTGCATTCTATGTGTCAGTGGAAATGGCACCATGCAGGCATCACCAAAGTTTACCACCTATGTCCTCTGGAAGAGCAGCCATTGCTGCACCTGTGTCTACTGGAGCCACACCTGGACTGTCTGAGGAGCACTGTGCCAGAATGTGGGAGCACATTCTGGAGAAGTGCTGGACAGTGAGTGCTGAAGTCCTGGAGATACCTGGGAGCCCTCTTTTGGTGTAGTTCTGTCTCTCAGGCCTTGGCACTTTGGGCTTTTAATGGGAGTGGCAGCCTCAGTGATCTTCTAGATGCCTTTGGTCATTCTTCTTTTGTGTTGATAAATAACACTTGGCTTCTGCAGATCTGTGATAATCTCCTTCTCAAGGGGTCACTGGGCATACCGATGGTGTTCTCTCCTGAACATGCTGTTCCACTTTTTTATGACATGGCCAGCCTGAGAATTTTCTGAATCTTTACGTTCTTCTCCCCTTTTGTCTATGCAGTCTGTCTTTAGATCTTTCCTATCTTTTCATATATTGCTAAAAACTTTCAAGAGCAGCTATACTACACTTTCAACACTTCAGTATTTCTTTTACTGAGGGTCCTGTTACATAGTTTACAAGTTCAACCTTCCACAAAACACTGGGACAAGGACATAATGCAGCCAAGCTCTTTGTCACTTTATAATGAGAATGACCTTTCCCCAGTTTCCATTTCCATGTTCCTCTTTTCCATCTGGGATCTAATCAGAATGGCCTTTATCATTCACATTTCTGCCTAGCATTGCATTCTTATGACCACTTACGTAACCTCTAGGAAGACAGAGTTCTTTTCTACAGCTTTGTTCATTTGAGCCCTCACTAGAATCACTCTTTATGTTCCATTCACACCAATGCAGGTGTTGTCTAATGAGCACTTCAGGACGGCCCCAGCCTTACCCATTGCCCAGTTCCAAAGCTGCTTCCATGTTTTTAGCTATTTATTATAGCAACACCCCACCTCTTGGTGACAATTTCTGTCTTTATCCCCTTGGGCTGCTGCTATAATAAAACACCTTAGACTGAATAATTTATAAACAACAGGAATGTAATTTATAAACAACAGTTCTGGAAACTGGGAAGTCCAAGATCCCATTGTTAGCAGATGTCTGGTGAGAGCCTTCTCTTTTCTTCATAGATGGTGACTTCAAGCTATATCCTTACATGGCAGAAGGGACAGACAAGCTCCCCCAGGCCTTATTTGTAAGGGTACTAATTTCATTCATGAGGACTTTATGCTCTAACTTAATCTGCTCTAGAAGACCCTTCTTTTTAATACTATTGAATTGGGCATTAAGCTTCAACATGTGAATTTTGACAGTATACAAACATTTAGGTCATTGCAAGTATAATGTATGATACATTATTTGTAATATGTAATGTGATACAGGCATACTTTGTTTTATCATGCTTCACTTTATTGAGCTTCACAGACATGTTTTTTTATTTTTTTAAACAAATAGAAGGTTCATAGCTGCCTTGTGTCAACCAAGTCCATCAGGGCTGTTTTTTCAGAAGCATCTGCTCACTTCATTTCTCCATGTCATATTTTGTTAATTCTAATAGTAACTCCAACTTTATTCCTTTTCTTATATATTTTATAATGATCTGTGATTAGTGATCTTTGATATTACTGTTGTAATTATTTTGGGTCACTACAAGCCACACCTACATATAAAGAAGTTGAACTAATTTGATAAATATCACGCGTGTTCTCACGCTTCACTGACTGACATTTTCCTCATCTCTCCCCAACTCCTTGGACCTCTCTAGTCTCTGAGACAACAACAGTATTAGAATTAGGCTAATAACTTGACTAGCCTGTAAGTATTCAAGTCAAAGAAAGAATTGCATATCTCATACTCTAAATCAAAAGCTAAAAATGATTAAGCTTGGTGAGGAAGACATATGGAAAGCTGAGACAGGCCAAAAGCTAGATCTGTTGTACCAGTTAGCCAAGCTGTGAAAGCAAAGGAGAAGTTCTTGAAGGAAATTAAAAATGCTATTCTAGCAAACACAAAAATGACAGGAAAGTGAAACAGACTTGTCTCTGATATGGAGAAACTTTTAGTGGTCTGGAGTAAAGATCAAATCAGCCACAACATTCCCTTAAACAAGGCCTAATTCAGAGCAAGGCCCTAACTCTCTTCAGTTCTGTGAAGGTTGAGAGAGGTGGGGAAGCTGTACAGGAAAAGTTTGAAGCTAGCAGAGGGTGTTTGGTGAACTTTAAGGATCTGTCTCCATACCATAAAAGTCCAAGGTGAAGCTGCAGGTGCTGATGCAGAAACTGCAGCAAGTTATCCAGACCATTAAGCTAAGGTGATTGATGAGGATGGTCACACTAAACACCAGATTTTCAATATAGATTGAACAGCTTTATATTGGAAGAAGATGCCATTTAGGACTTTCATAGCCCAAGAGATCAATGCCTGGCTTCAATTCTCCTTCCTAGTCTTCAGCAACCACTACCCTGATTAATCAGCAGCCATCAACACTGAGGCAAGAGACTCCACCAACCAAAAGATTATGACTTGATAGAGGCTCAGATGATCATTAGCATTCTGTAGCAATAAGATATTTAAAAAAAATTAAGGTACATGCATTATTTTTTTCAGACATGATGCCATTGCACACTTAAAAGACTATATAGCATATAGTAAATGTAACTGCTATTTGCAGTGCAAAAACAAAAAACTGAGCCGGGCGCAGTGGCTCACGCTTGTAATCCCAGCACTTAGGGAGGCTGAGACAGGAGAATCGCGAGTTCAAAGCCAGCCTCAGCAATGGCGAGGCGCTAAGCAACTCACTGAGACCCTGTCTCTACATAAAACACAAAATAGGGTTGGGGATGTGGCTCAGTGGTCGAGTGTCCCTGAGTTCAATCCCCAGTACCAAAAAAAAAAAAACCAAACAAACAAACAAAAAAAAAACAAAAACAAAAAACTGACTCACTTTATTGTGATTTTCACTTAATTGTGGTATTCTGGATATGATCCTGCAGTATCTCTAGTGTATGCCCGTTTGAGATTTATAATATGTAATAATCGTTCTTTGAATATTCAGTGTTTAATAATGTATTAGATGTGAATGTTTATATTCATTTATATTTATATATGTATATATAATTTTTCTTTTGTAACATCTCATACCACTAGTTTCCTATGCAGTTTTGTATATGTACATGTAGAGGGGTATTGTTAGATTGTTAATTTCCTAAATAAATGAAGAGGTGGGTTGGGAGTTTAAAAAGTTAGCTTCTGCTCTTTCCACATGAGAGAAAATATTGGCATGAACTCTTTCTGAAGACATTTTATTATAATTTCCTGAGAATTATAAAATATTCCATATTGAAAAAAAGAGGCAAGAAAATATCTGCAGATGGAAGAGTCATTTTCTGGGTGTGTCCCCAAAGGCCTGTGGTGCCTTGGTTTTCTCCAATTGGTGATTTGTGTAACTTCCATGACCTGCATTTCTAGCTCCACCCCCGACTCCCAGGACTCTCTTTCTGTTGACTCTACTGTAATTTCCTGGTATTTGTATAAGTTGTTACAGTTCTTTCAGTTTTCTTATTGGCTAGCCTTAGGCCCAGATGCAGAATATTCGGGTGGCATTGGGAGTAGGAATGAGGACATGTAGCATTTAGGGATGACAAGTGACTTAGGCTCCTTAATGCAGGATGATGCACATCTTGTTGGTTCTGAGAAGTATGTAACCAAGAAGGGTTATATAGTATATATAGGAAGGGGATCATTTTAAACTGGTGCTGAAAGTTTAAATGATATAGCAATCTGAAATATTCAACACCCTGCCTTTCCCCCCAAAAGGCTTCTGAAACTAGTTTTCTTAGTAAGAAGATCAAGGAGAAAGTAGGCTTATGTTTGAGGCCTGTTATAGAGTGTTCATAGATGGTAAAGAGAAAACACACTATTGATTTTTTTTTTTTTCTTTTTGGTAATCAAGGAGAAAGGGCTTTCAATTCTAGAGGTAGAACAAACCTGGTTAACAGGAATTTGATCCCTTACGAAATGTGAAAATAGTGAACCCTTCAGTGATGAAGTGGTTTGTTCTTGAGTTTAGATTTATCATTCAATGTTCTTGGAAGCATCACTGGTTATTTTTACTGATTCAAAGAACTGAAGAGGTTCTAAGAGATTAAGGGTAATTTTCCAGAAGGAGTAATAGAAGAGTTTATAAATGAATAGTCAATATAACCTCATGAAACTTGATGAGCACTTAGAAAAGTTAACAGGAACATTTTATTTGAAAGAGAACATTGACAAAAAGAAGCGAAGGATGAAATCAGTGAGAGATCCTAAACTCTTATCCTGTGAAAAACATTTGAATAAATGAAATATGTTTAACCTTGAAAATAAGAAAATAGATCCTTCTTCAGAAATATATAATGGACGATATAGAAAGAATAGAGATGCTTTGAATGGTTTCAAAATACATGATTAGGGGCAACTTGTACTACTTACAAGAATTAATATTACAACTTCTTTTCAGTTTAAGATACATAGATAATGGATCCTGCCTTGTTGCAAGTTGAGTTCACCATTGTCAGAGATGAATTAGGTGGCATTACTGTATGGGTTGGGGAGACTCCTATAGGATTGTTATTCTATAAATGGATAAAACAAGAATTACAGAAACTGAATTGAATGTTTAAGTGGAACAGAAAAGCTGGGCAAGTTTTTTGTTGTAGTAGAAATTATCTGGGATTCTTTGGCCTTGTGAAATCAGGATTTGGAGGTGAGATTTGGGAACTGCAATTGAGAGTAGTATAGCACATTGTGCATGTATAGTAGAATGTCACACTGCATCCTGATAATATATAAAATTACTGTGTCAATTAAAATACTGTGTTTAAAAAAAATAATACAAGAGTCACTGCAAGTAACTACAAATTTACACACAACAAGGAACCTAAACATAGCTTTTTGGTGAGTGCATTCAGTTGAAATAAGGAACAGATTTCCCCACCCTTCAGTAGAATTTCTCCCTCGAGACAGTCAAAAATTAGTCAATTTCTGAAACTACCCCATTGAGTGATACCAGTATTCCCAAAAAATGTGTAGAATATTGACCAAATGTTATAATAAAACTTTCAGTTTTTCCCCCTGCCCACTATATATCCATAATCTTAAACTCTGAACTTAATCTCTGTGTTTAAAAGAATGTCTTATTTGGTCCCTCAAATGCCATGTTAAAATCTCCTGGAATCTAAGGATTGAGCTATGTTTGGCATTCACATTTTCCAACTATATTTTTTTTAAGGTTTGTATAAAAGAAGTCCAAGGGAGAACACACATGTAAATTACAGGTAACTGTTCTCCATGAGGCTGAGAACATTCGTGTGAACATGATGTTGATTGTCATTTTATCAACACTCTTCAGTACTGGTGAAAGCAAAGCCATGGTGGAGGTTGTTTTCATGCCTGTGAGAATCTGTCCAGACGGTCAAGCAAGGCTGAAGGAGCATTAAACAGTTGTCATCCTGTGTTGTCCTGACCAATCCCTTGCTTCCTTGACTCTCGTTCCTAGCACATACTGTGTCATAGAATTTTGCTGATTGAGAAAACCACCAAGGAGAACCAAAAGTCAAGATAATAGCCAAATTAAGACTATGATAAACAGTCGGATGGCAGGATGGTTCACTGAAAGGCACTGTACAGTAGCACCTGGGGAAAGATACTGGCAGGGGGCTGAGGACTTAATCAGTGCTGCTTGCTGCTTCTCCTGGTCTCCTCTTCCTCTTTGTTCTTATCCTTCTCTATTCTCTTTTCCTCTTAGTCCATTTTTTCTTCTAACATTGTTTTCAGTATGAAACATAATATACTGCTGGGAAAGTCTAATGCTGAAAGATGATTTAAGGAATTACTACAAAACACTGTCATCATCACCAAGTCAAGAAAAGGACCATGGCTGACTCTTCTGTTTGTCTTCCCAATTAGAACCTCTCCCACTCCCAAATTCCTTTCTTTCATTCTTTTTTAAAAATTTTACCACCTTTGTGTGTGCATACCTAAAAATATTGTTTAGTCATTCTTATTTTTGAGTTTTACATAAATGGACTCATACTATAAATACTGACTTTTTTCATTATTATGATGGTTTATTTATGTTTTTATGTGTAGTTGTGATTTGTTTATTCTCATTGCTGTGTTACATTATTACATTACATTGTGTTCTTGAACCACACAATTTATCCATTCTACTGTTGATGGACATTTGAGTTGTTTCCCATTTGGTCTGTATCAAATGTGGTGCTGCTATGAGCATTGTTATATGTCTCTTGATGTTAGATTAGAAAAGGCCAAATTATCTATGAAGTGGTTTTTAAAAATTTTTATATTTATACTGGAGGTGTATGAGAATTACTGATTCTCAAACTCATCAGCATTTCCTGTTCTCATGCTTCAGTACTAAGCATCCAAGTGGCTATATAGTATAATCAATTATGGTTAGATTTCTCTGATTATTAATGAGATTGAATATCTCTGCATGCGACTTTTTGCTAATGGAGCTTCTTTGGTAAAGTGTTTTTGAGTATTATGCAGGTCTATCTTCTGACTACTAGTCCTTTGATACATGTCTTCACATTCTTCTCCCATTCAGTGGCTTGTCTTTTCCTTTTCTTTGTAATGTCTTTTAAGGAAGAAAGTATTATATTTGAATATAGTCACATTTGAGTCAAATTCCAGAATGGCAGTAACTTCCTCAAGAAAGAATCAATATTTGCTCCTGTGAGGCACCCAGAAACATTTTGAGTCTAGCACCAACCAAATTCAAGGTTTGAGTTTCTTTGGGGGATTCTGGTAATGCCAGTCTGAGCTGTAAATCCATTTGTTCTGTTTTACCTGTACCAAGTTTAAGCTGTGATTGCAAGAAGGATCTGTATTTGTGTCTGTCAGAGTAGTATGCTGCTAGATCCACCACTCTTTGTCAGCCCTGGACTTTGATTTCAGTCACCCTCTGCTAATGAGCCAATAAAGGCAAAAGTTGAGAGCCACAGGGATTTCGAAATTTGTAAAAATTGGCAAATGCAGTTACTGGTTGAATATTTTTGTTTCCTCCAAAATTCATTTTGAAACTTAATCCCCATTGCAACAGTATTAGGAAGTGTGGCCTTTAGGATGCGATTGAGTCATTAGGTGCCCTTATAAAAGTGCTTGACAGAGGGAGTTCACCTCTTTTCACCCTCTGTCCATTCTGCCAGGGGAGGATAAATCAACAAGGAGCCATTGTGGTGCCTTTTTCAGACACCAACCCTGCCAGTGCCTTGGACTTCCCAGCCTCCATAAATATAATACATTTCTATTATTTATAAATTACCCAGTCTCATGTGTTCTATTATAGCAGCACAAACAGATTCATGGAAAGGTGTCTTCCATGCTAATTAATCTGCCTGAGAACCTATTGTTCCTTAGCTTTAACCTTATAATTCCTTATTGTCTTGTTAGCTTTCCAGTATATTTTATTAAAGAGATTAGGTTTTTAAAAATATATCCAACATTTTTATTTGACAAAAATTTTTTTTCCAGTGGAGGAGAATCGATCTGAAAACCTAATTCATCATTACTGGAAACTGGCATTTCTTCAGTGATTCTTCACCAGAAGTGTATATCAGACCAAATAGGAATGCTCAACCCTCAAAAAACACATGCTTGAGTTCTCCTGCAAAGATTCTGATTCATTGTATTTGTGGGATATGAGACATCTATTTTTAAAATTCTCCCCAAATGATTCTTTCAGCTGTATTATTTAAGTATCATTGATATACACAGACACACACACACGCACATACATATATACATCAATAATATTAAATCAGATATATATCACATGTACATTATATATACATTTGTAGATATATATTAAATATACATATATGCATTTATATATGTATACACACAAACAATAATACAGACTATTCTAATTTATGCAAATTTTGAGTAGATTAGAGCCAACAAATTAGAGGATGGAGGGTTAAATTAGGTTCCTGGATTGTGTTTAGATCAGAATAAGCCCAAATCAAACAAATATATCTTAAATAAAGTAGGAGTTACTTCAATGAATTCTCTGCTCAGTACAGATTCACAGCCCAGGAAGAAAGAGGCAGAAGCAAAGAGAGAACAGTCAGCAGGAAGAATCACAACAACAAATAGGGAACTCACAGGTGCTCAGTTCCCCATCCAGTGTCCTTCCCCATGGCTCCTGTGAGGCCCAGGCAAAATTGTCAGTTACTTTGAACATCTGTGGAAGTTTTGGGGGCAGCTCACTGGCGACGGGAGCTTAATTTCCAGATGTGAAGCTACTTTCTGCCTTTCATTTTCTGTCCTTCACCTACCACCAGAAACACAAAATTAAAAGTAATCACAAAATCTCCCCTTTCCTTCTATTGCTAATCTGCTATTTGCCTTTAAAAGGCTTTAAAATAGCAATATGTGTACACAAGTTTACTCTCTAGCATATGCATGGTCAGTTATGTAAGGAGACCTTTGTGGATGTCTGCAATCTGGAAGTGGGCACTAAGAACAATGAAAACCCCCAAAGACACACTCTGAAACCACAATCTCAACTGTTAAAATTCCAAAATGTCAAAATTCTTGAAAAGATTAAAATTCCTCAAATCATAGTCCTGAAAGATTGTAATAAAATCCTAAAAGCTGAATTCTCCAAAACTACAATTCCTATAGGACAAACAAAAACCCCACAACTATATCAGAGGGGTAGAAAGTCAAACTCTGGGGACTAGATGTATTCTTTCAGTTGTTTGCAAGATAGTTGCATCATGATAGTCAGAATATGTACTTAGAAACATAGCAAAGCACATTTAGTGAATCTGGGGATTTTTAGTGAGTCAGTCTGAGCAGACTAGGTGGGGAAAACCTGCTCTTAAGGTGATGGACACCATCTGGTCACCCAGGACCCCAGAGAGAACAAATACAGAAGACAAATTGTTTTATGTCTGAGAACTGGGACAATTTTTTCAGCCTCTTTGGACATCAGAACTCCAGCTTCCTTGGCTGCTTATACAACTGATCACGTGGTGGTGTTACAGTTTTTGATCATTCTTGTCCAAAACTTAGGTTGTCCACCAACAGATGACCACAGTTATAAAGCTGAGTGCACACAATTTCAAACCATGGTGATGTGTTAATAATATGTTTTTTCTTTTGAGCTACTTCTTTGTGAATATGGTTCATCTGCTCAGATGGTTATAGCTATGCAACTGTTGTTAGTATAGCCAACTGTTTGTAATTATAAACATTTTATTATTATTGCCTGCTTTCTTGTATAAGGTGGCCTATTAAGTGTTCTGTTTCTCAAATTCCTTTCAAAAATGTAAATACATTCCTTTAAAATAATTTTAAATTACTTTTTCCAGAATTATATTTTCAAGACTTTTTACCTTTTAGGATTTCAACATTTGAGATTGTGTCTTTCAGTAACCTGAACCCAAACTGGAACACTTCAAACATTCCCATATACATATGGATTACTAAATTCATTAATTAGCGAAATAATTGTTGGAAATAATTCTTCAATGTTCTGATGAATATGAGTTATTGGGGATTATACAAGTATCGCTGTCCTTTGTGTGAAATGCATGTAAGAATCTCTCAGGTAGAACAACGAACACCTTCAAAGTGAGAATTGCAATGAGTCTTCTCGAAAGAGCATTTTGTCTTCTGATTTGGCTGGAAGATTAGAGGATCCTTCCAGAATGGTGAATCCTTCATGTACAGTGATGAGTGGGGTGCCTAAAAAAGGGGAATTCAAGAGTCTATAGTAGGGGGCTGGGACTGGGGCTCAGTGGTAGAGCACTTGCCTAGCATGTGTGAGGCACTGGGTTCAATCTTCAGCACCACATATAAATAATAAATGAAAAAAATAAAGATCCATCAACAACTAAAAAGAATATTTTAAAAAATCTACAGTAACAGGTGGCATGTTAGTATTTATGCCTTCTTTTTAATGCACATTTGAACGTGCATCCAAGTTTAACTTTGGGCTTGATTTCATTATGAACATCTTTGCAGATTATTCGAGGCTAGCATTTTTATCAAAATAATTGAACATTGTGATTGGACATATTGGCTTAGTTCAGTTGGGGGCACCTCTTCTTCCTCCATCTTCATTTAGTAACCTTTTTATTTAGAGAAACCCACTTTTCTTATTTCCAGGGGTAGAGAGAAAACTCTTTCTGTTTTACACAGGAAGAATCTTTTCTTTAAAATTGTATCCCATGCTCCCGTTTTTACTTGTTAGACCACCAGCTAACATAATGATATCAGGGATAGCATCTGTTTATAGCACAGGAAGTAGACAATAATAATAGAATCAGTCATGAGGACTATATGTGTGCACTCGTCTGTAACTGGTTAGAGAAGAGGTAGCATCTATCTTAGCAAATTCTGAGAGCATGCCAGCTTTGTAGATGGGTGACACAGATTTTGCTGTTTGAGTGTTATTAATAATCTAACTCAGTCATCCCAACAACCATATGAGATGAGCTGTTATTCCAATTTTGTGGATAAGCAATCTAGGCTCTGACAGTCCAAAGTAACATGGTCAATTTTGGAATTGTTATGGTTTGGATATAATTCCTGCCCGCCCCCCATGTTAATGCAGGAGATGAAATGATTAGATCACAAGAGCCGCAACCTAATCAATCCATTCTGATTTGAATGTGCTAAGTTGGTGTAACTATAGGCAGGTGGGGTGTGACTGAAGGAAGTAAATCACTTGGAGGTGTGCCTTCGCGATTTCTATTTTGTCCCTGGCACTTTGATTTCTCTATCTCTGCTGCCTGGCCACCATGAGAAGCAGCTTTCTTCCACCATGTTCTTCTGCCATGATGTTCTGCCTCACCTCAGGCCCAGAACAATGCAGCTGGCCAACCATGGACTGAAAGTTTAGAAACCGTAAGCCCAGATAAACTCTTCGTCTCCTCTAAGTTGTTCTTGTCAGGTGTTTTGATCACAGTGATGAAAAGCTGACTAACAAGGCAATGAGCCCAGGGATTTAAAGTGCTTATGCTTTTGATGCTGTACTGTGTTGCTTCCAGTAATTACTGATGTTCATTATGATGGCTTCAAACTAATGTTCAAAATTTAAATTATATTTAAATATGCCTAAGGAAGCATATTTCCTGTGTTAGAAAGGCTCTAATACTGGCTGTTTAAGAAATTAAAATGGTAATTGAAAGTAAAACATTATGAAATTTAGCTCACAAAGGTATACCTAGGCACACCGATTTTATAAGTGTTCTTTAAGATAAACTTTTACTATGTAACAATATAAATACAAGCTGCAAAACATAAATAGGCAAGAACAAAGTGGAATGACTTGAATTGAAAGGCTTGGTAGAGTGGAGCTGGTAGGTAGTAATCTAGAAATAATTCACAAGTATGTATTTTAACTGATGTGTTTAAGAAGGTTAGAAAATTCTAGGTGGTGAGACTTAGGTTTCACCTCAAAGTAAATTTGAAATCTAGGAGCTGTTCTAATGAACCACTGGTACAAATGGGATTGTGCTGTGTGTGGTCTCTTATTGGCATAACTCAGTGACTATGCAAACTAGAATGCAGAAGGATTTCTCCACCATAAATAAAGAGGGAATTTTGGGTTGGCTGCATGGAATGCTGCCTGTTAAAAGGAAAAATAAGGGAGCTATTGAAAGTGTCGTTATACAAAAATACTAAACAATGATTCTTGCCTACTAAGTGGACACAATAGCCTCTTATTTAATAACATTAGAGAGGTCCATGTTTCTAATGCTCTTGTATGTGTTTATAGGCAACAGTATGCATGAGCAGACTGTTTAACATTTGACCATAAACCTCTGAATATGGAAAAAGTTGACATTAATTTTATAAATAGAAAATATTTTGCCAGTGACTAATACTCAATTTCCCTTAGTCATATATACATAAAATTTTATATGCTTTAAGAATTTTCAAGTGGTGAATTTGGCCACAATATACCGTCTTTTCATTCATATGAGGTTGGTACCTTGTGGAACAATGCCAATTTCAACCATCATGCTTGGGGCTTTAATGCTAAGGAACTCTTATTACTTATATCAAAGTACAATGTCATACATTTTTATTTTATTTATCTATTTATTTATCTACTTAGGTATACATAATAGCAGCGTGCATTTTGATTCATTGTACACAGATGGAGCACAACTTTTCATTTCTCTGGTTGTATGTGATGTAGAATCACAACATACATGCAGTCATACATAAAACTAGGGCTATGATGTCCATCATATTCCACCATCTTTACTGTCCCCATGCCCCCTCCCCCCTTCTACCCCTGTGACCAAAGTTCCTCCATTCTTCCCGTCTTCCCCCACATTATGGATCAGCATCCACTTATCAGAGAGAACATTCAGCATTTAGTTTTTTTAATATATATATATGTTTAGTTATACATGGACACAGTGTCTTTATTTGGTTTACTTATTTGTTTATGGTGCTGAGGATTGAACCCAGTGCCTCACACGTGTGAGACAAGCACTCTGCCACTGAGCCACGACCTCAGTCCCTGGCATTTTGGTTTTTCAGATTGGCTTCGTTTAGCATGATATTCTCCAACTCCATCCATTTACCTGCAAATGCCATAATTTTATTCTCTTTTATTGCTGAGTAATATTCCATTGTGTATATACCACAGTTTCTTTATCCAGTCATCTATCGAAGGGCATCTAGGTTGGTTCCACAGTTTAGCTATTGAGAATTGAGCTGTTATAAACATCAAAGTGGCTGTAGCAGTTATCAAGAATACAAACAATAATAAGTGTTGGCAAGGTTGTGGGGGGAAAGGCACACTCATACATTGCTTGTGGGACTGCAAATTGGTACAGCCAATCTGGAAAGAAGTATGGAAATTCCTTAGAAAACTTGGAATGGAACCACCATTTGACCCAGCTATCCCACTCCTTGGTCTATACCCAGAAGACTTAAAAACAGCATACTACAGTGGCGCAGCCACTTCAATGTTTATAGCAGTGTTATACATTTTAATAGAAGCCCCCTGCCCTCATTTTGCCAAAATAACTCTCAACCTTATTCTATCCCTGAATTTTGCATCCTCCAAACTGTCTTTTCTTTCTTTCTTTTTCTTTTCTTTTTTTTGGTACTGGGGATTGAACTCAGGGGTGTTCAACTACTGAGTCACATCCTCAGCCCTATTTTGTATTTTGTGTAGAGACAGGGTCTCACTGACTTGCTTAACACCTCACTTTTTAAGGCTGGCTTTGAATTCGCGATCTTTCTACCCCAGTCTCCCAAGCAGCTGGGATTACAGGCGTACGCCACCACGCCCAGCAATCTGAATTTTTCTGTTAGTCTTTTGACTATGTTTAAAGTTATCTAAGTTATGGAAAATGCTTAAATACTTACCATATATATCAATCTGATCAGTTTAATGACTGAACATATTTTCATACTAATGAAAGATTTATTTATTTATTTTTTGGTTCTGTGAATTGAATTCAATGTCTCACATATGCTAAGGAAGTGCCTTACCATTTAGATACATCCCCACCCCGAAAGATTATTGTTTTTAAGTTAATTAAAAGCAAATTCTAAAATGTATCAGCCTATGCATTTACCTGGCCTACATACATGCTCTTTTGAGGTGAGTTAAATGTGTATTTACAATAGTCCCAATTACTCTCTTTATTTCATTGTATCTCTTCTTATGTTTCCATTCTATTAGTATGCTTCCTCTTACTAGAACTCAACTGAATTTCAATAGCATATGTTAACTATGATTGTGCAACCTGCAAAAGCTGGTGGTTAGAGCAGTGTCCCTAGACTGGGGAATCCTGTGATGGGTAAGACCAAAAGGATCACATATGACCAATGAATGCCATTTGTAAACTATTGCTCTCATGTGCAGCTTTATTCTTACATATGAAAGTTTACAAATTTGGAGTTCATAAGTACAGGAAATCCTGTATTTAAAAGCATTCCTTTGAAAGTGAATGTGCTTATATCAAATGAATATAATTGTAGTATGGCAAAGAATTTATGTGACAAAGGATTCTTCAAGTGTGATAGACTGAATCTTCAAAATTCACATGTTCTGTTATTTTGGTGTTTTGTGTTGCTGTAATGAAATACCTGAGGCTGCATATGCATAAAGAACAGCGACTTGTTTAGCTCATAGTTTTGGAGGCTGGATGTCCGATGGCATAGTGCCTGCTTTGTTGAGGGCCCCTTTGGCTGCATCACCTCATGGTGGATGGCAGCACAATGGAAGGAGTCTATTGGTAAGATCCCCTGGAGAAACAGGAAGCTAGAGTAAGCAGAGAGGCCAGCCTTGGCCTTTTAATAGACACCCTTTCAGGGGTCCTATGAGAACTATATTAATTCTTTCTGAGGACAGTTCCTCAGTGACCTAAGGACTTCTCATGAATTTCCACCTCTTAAAGGTGCACTCATCTCCTAACATCACGCTGAAGACCACACTCCCAATACATGAACCCTTGGGGGGACACACTCAATTTTTATACTACAGGCAAAGTATGGCTTTCTTCCTCTGAAAAAGGGAGACTTCCCTCTCAGTCCCAGCTTTGGATGTCATGGAGAAAAGAGACCTTATGTGCTAGATCTTTTGATTTATGAAAAGGAATCAGAAATTATACGAACTCTCCTAATTTTTAAATACTGGCAAAACAGAAATGCATAGACTAAGCCTCCTCCTTTGTGAAGGTTACTTTTTGTCTTCTGAACTTCTAAGTGAAGAAGTGACTTTAACACATGAGTAAATAAGTCCTCATATTTCAGTCACTTTCTCTAGCTGTGCATCTGCCAACTGTCCACATCTGTGAAGAGAGGACAGAGTGTGTCTTGCTCATCCTTTCTGCCTGATTCCCTCAAAGAGAGAACAGACATTTATAAACAAGAGGTGCTTGAAGCCTGCTGCTGAATTCCCAGCCATTCCCAGCCATTTTACTTTCAGGGTTTGCTGGGTCACAGGGAATTGAAAACTCTCACTGTAGCCACCTTGAGGTCAAGTCTGTACAGCTGCAAATGCTTGGCTTCCTCTTGCTGCTGCCAATCGTTCTCTCTCCATTTCCTGTAGTTATCACTTTCCTCTTTTTCTTCCACAGTGCACACTCCACTCAGTGAAGGAGCTGCTGCTTTTTTTTTCTTCTTTATTCCTCCTTCCCCTGCTTTTAAGCTCCTCTCTTGGTAGGAAGAGAGAGATTTTTGTTTACCCTGTAGGAAACTATAATTTTGGCAGAAAATTACCGTGCAATCAGATAGAGAGGCACACCCAGGAAACAGACCTTGCACCCTGCATCTACAGCTCTTTAGACCACATCTTCTAGCCTTAGTCTACACTGCCTCCGATAGTCTTCTAGTTTTAGGGGCTGCCAGATCAGAAGGCTGTCCTGTTTGTGCTGTTTCCCTATGCGCACTTGAGCCTCCATATCAAATCTCCTGTCCTTTGCTGTCAGTCTCCTGGCTCATCCTTCAAGGCCCTCAGCAGTTCTCATCTGGAAATAGTGTCACTCAACTTCATCTTCAATTTCCCTCCCTTTAAGCCAGTCTTTATAAGACCTCATTTATAGTCAAACCACGTTTCTCTTTAAAAAATTAGTCTAAAACTTTTGTGTCTACGATAAAAAGAAAAGTCCTTATTGTAGCAATTAAGGACATTTCCCTACCACTTTTGTTGTTCTGCTGATGGGATTTGTTCTAGCCATGCTCAAATATTATTCATTTTCATTGAGAGCTAAGTATTTGTTTGTGCTTCATTTCTCTTTACTTAGTGACAGCTCACGCTTCGAAACTCAGGTTAATAACTCTTTCTTCATGCAGTCTTCAGGTGGTTAGCTTTCTCATCTCTGCCTCTCCAGTACACACTGTGTAAGTACTTCATGGTTCTCCAGCTGTCTCACTACACTGTGAGTTTGTTGAAAGCAAGAAATATGTTTTGCTCCATAATTCTTAGCTTTAGCTTGATGTGTATTTATATGTCCAGGCACTGTGATAGATCCTAAGAATGGAGAAATAGCTATAGACTTCTTTATGTATTTCTTTCAGGCAAGGAGTTGTTCCAAACTAGAAATATGTTACATCTAATCTGTATTAAGAATCATTTATAAATTATTCCTTTAGCTCATATACCACAATTTTTATTTTATATGTAGTTTGAAATAATGTTTAACTATACAAAAATAATTAAAAACTAGTTTATCTACTATAAGTGACTTATAAGACAAATAGTGTATTCTACCAGAAATGTTTGAGTTAAAAGAAACGTGGAAATGGGTTCCTGGTGACTCAATCCTTTTCATCAAATTCATGAATACATAACTCAAAGGAGAATCTCTTCTGAGGAATCCTGAGCCTTTCAGATAATTTTGGAAACACCACATCCCCCAAGTCTGGGGCTAACCCTGTGGTTTTGCCACTGTGTAGACTCACATAACTGTGTCCATAGGACCTCAAGCTTACTGGTTATGCAATAGAGACCCTGGCCTGCAGTGAAGCAGAGGACAGGGTAGTACCCTAGTTCTGAAAATACAAGGGTACCCAATATCCATGATGGTCCTATATGTATTAAGAGGAATAAAGGAGAGGACAATGGGCAGTTTCCAGTGGAAATTTTGTCCTGCCTTTTATTTGTTACAGAGAGCCATCTTTGCTATTAATGTTTGTTTTTAAATGTTGCTTTTATTCTTAAAAAACTGTGGAGATGAACAACTACATGTATATTTAAAAATCCCCCACACACATTTTCAAAACCTTAAATATATGTTCATCACTTAGTAAATTTTGATTTTAAAACACAGAGTCTTTAGTACAGAGAGAGAACACCAAACAGACTTTGGCAGCATGTGTCATTGTTTCTAAATGTAAAGTTTTTAAACATAGCTTGGTACAACAGTTTGTTACACTCAGAATTCAGTTTGTGTCACTTTTGGAAATCTAAACATTGTTTCTCTGTCATATGTCTTTGAAATGATATCATATGTTCTGGGAACTCAATGGGGGTATTCAGAGTGCCAGAACTTACTAGAGGAAAATGCATATGTAGAACTATTATAGATATAGATATAACTATATATAAACCTGAGATATTTTGTCCTTTTTTTTTCTTTCCCATTAGGTTTCTGAAAGAGAAATGTCACAATTGGGGAATAACTATAGGAATTAAGTGATAGATGTGTGTGGTAATAGTAAATCTCTGTTTTATTTGCAGATTGATGGCTCTGTGACCAAAGGTAGCATGGGCCATGCTCATTGGGGGACAGCTAAAGAGAAAGCTTGTTCATAGGATCCCAATAAAGTCAAGATCTTAAACTGAGATCAAAGCTACTGTTTAAGATGCTCTGTCTTAGCACATATGAGAGTGAGCAGAAAATATGGGCTCAGTATCAAAGTAATTGCCCCAGAATCAGCAATTTCTTTCAGGTGAGAGTGAGGACAAGCTTTCAGAAGAGGTTAGTGATCCACAAAAAACCCCGGAAGATCCATGTTTATAGGCTGTGGTGTTAGAACCAAATGTTTAGGAATCCTGAGATTACAAATGATAGAAACTATTACAACATTTTTTTTTTCTTGAAGGACTCTCTTGGTATGCAAAATTCTGTCAGCCAGGGGTAGATTTGTTGTTTTCCAGAACTTGGGGTTCATTTTTCTCCTTTGTTGACTTGGCCTTTGGTTCAAAGTCTCAATACCTATCTATGTAAACTCTGTCTGAGAACAAAAGCATTAGATAGTACATTATCAATTTGAGAAATATACAACATTCCTAGCTAAATAATTGTGTTTCATGGAGAAATTTAATATGCATTTTTAAAACTTTGGAACAGGAAAAAGTAAATGCTAAAGATAACAGTTTAAAAAAAGAAAATGTAGAGAAATGGAAGAGTTGAAATGAGAAAGAAAAACAGAAAATCTGTAGACAGGCTATTAGAACTATGAAAGGAGTTAAGGAAGATCCAGGGTGTAAGATTACCTTTCATCTTTCATAAATCAATTTCATTTCTCCATGCCAGGGATAGTCTGCTAGAAATCATAGTGAAAGAAACACTGTCATGAAGAATGAACAAAAGGTGCACTTGAAGCCCATTATAGGGGTTTGGTTTGGGATGTGGAGGGAAAGATGTGGGCTGTAGAAATGGAGGAATAAAGAAACGGGGGCATATGGCAGGGTGGGGAAGGAATCAGACACATTTCCAAAGAAATTGAGAATGGATTCTGTATGGCAGAGATGGGAAATATGTACTGTCTCAGTATTGTTGAAGTCAGAACATCAACTCTAGACTCTTAAGAGACAGACTATGTAAGAACATGAGTAAAAACAGCCTGCTGTACACAATGTTGCCTTTTATAGTCCTTGTCAAATTTCAACCCCTACAAGGACTAGGGCCCCCAAAATATAGAGATAATAGCTAGCTTCTTAAGTTTAAGGAGAAAGTTGGCAAACATTTGCAGAGAATGGATGTGAAAATACTCATCATGCTACAGGAAGGCAGAAACTCTTATCATGGTGTGAACAGAAGTTTCTGTCTAGCTCTGGTACTATTTGATTCATCGTGACTCTTTATCGCTCATTTTTCTCTTATGGTTTCTTTCCCCTTAATTTTTCTGTCATCGTAGTTCACATCTCTTGGTTCTGTTCTTTCACTACATTCAATTCTATTTTTTTCCATATATATATTTTATATATATGTGTGTGTGTATGTGTTTATATATACATATATATACCATAACATTGCATATAAATGCATGTTGTTAAATATTAAACATATTGTCCTGTTACTTGTCTTTCTACATTTGTTTTTTTTGTTTGTTTGTTTTTGTTCCAATTGTCCATATAGCCTCTCCCCCATTTCTTTCTACAGGAAATTTTCTTCATCCTGCAGATCTACCATACACACCACCCACACCCTGTTTCTAATGACTATGGAAGGAAAATGGTAGGAGTGAATAAGCTAGCTTCCTCAATATTATTTTCATGCATATAATTTAGCAATAGAAAATAAAGGTTGTGAAAAAAACAGGAAAAGTTTATGTATAAACATGCTTTCTTTTACTTTTTTTTTTTTTTAGTTCTAGAGGTTGTTCTTTGATGATCTCACAAAAATGGAAAAATTAAATTTAATCACGGTGTCAATAAACATCATATTTTGGCTTTCACCTTGTATTAAATTGGTGATGTCCTCATGGATTCTCAATAATGAGGCTTAATAGGAAAGTGCTACCTGATTCCTGTCTGTAATTGGTGCAGAGATTTCAGAGAGTGTGAATATAACAAAATATATTTTATTTTTCACTCATAGGGAGGCATGTAAATGCTCGTTTTTGGAAATGCATCACCCACCTCCACCTCCTACATTAATCTACCTTTTCTTTGCAGGTTTAGGAGAGAAGTTGCAAAAAAAGTTTTACCTTTTTCCATAGCACTTCATTCTTGTTATCATTTAGATATGAGATGTCCCCCAAAAGCTCATGTGTGAGACAATGCAAGAAGGTTTAGAGGTGAAGTGATTGGGTTAAGTTGGTGGTGACTGTAGGAAAGTAGGGTGTGGCTGGAAGAGTAGGGTCTATGGGGGCATGTAATTGGGGTTTATATTTTGATCATGGTGAGGGGATATCTCTCTGCTTCCTGGTGTGATGTTCTGACCTGCTTTCCTTCAGTGTACTTTTCCATCATGATGGTCTGCCTTACCTTAGGCCCACAGCAATGGAGCTTGCCATCTATGGACTAAGAACTCTGAAACTTGGAGTTCCAAAATAAACTTTCCCTCCCTAAAATTGTTCTTGTCAGGTCTTTAGGTCCCATCAGTGAAAAAGCTGACTAAAACAAGTCTCTTAGGGTAAAATAATTTATTGCTTTTTTTTATGATTGAAAACTGGGGTTTAGGCCCAAATCCCCAGAGATAGAATCCTAAATGTCATTATCCTGAGTGATGAAATCAAGATCAATTTAGGGATCAAGATCCCTAAATTCTAAAACCCTTAAAGACCAAAATCCCTAAAATCACAATCCTGGATGTTAACATTCTGAGAGCCAAAATCGCAGAAACTGCAGTTCTCAGGAGAAGAACTGAACTCTGGGGAAGGAGCTGAACTCTGGGGAAGCAACTCATGCATTTTTGGTTGCACTCAGGACTGTGGCCATGTTATTCTCCCATGTCCCTTTCTGGCCTTTCACACCCATCCACAGACACCAGGGGTGGGGGCAGCGGTGCTGGTGATGAACAGCAGCACCATTGAGTGTATTTTTATTTTACTGTGCACACAAGTAGTTTTTAAACTTTTTGTTAACTTTTCAGGCTTCTTCAGGCAAATGTTGTTTTAATTTATTAAAAACTCTTGGAATTTCATCAGTTGGTGGAATGTGAATGTGGACAAATGATATATTTTTAAATTGGAGTTTTCATTGTTCCCAGTGACCAGTCTACTCATAATATGAATTTTCCAGCAAATGAATTAGTCTGACTGAAAAAAAATAACTTTATATTTAACACTTTTTAAAAATTCACTTTTAAAAGCCTTGATTGTACCTAATTCCATCTTTGTCATTATGGTTTGGGGGTTCAATTGATATGTATTTTATTCTATGAAGTCTACCATATCTTCAAATAAGCATTTATAAAGTACTTTGCTTTTTCCAGTGATTAATACACAAGTGAGCAAATAAATTATAAATTTTTCAGATATAACAGGAGAATGCTTTGCATATATTTGATAGAAATTTGGGGGGGTTAGTTTTGAAAATGCTGTATATTAGATACAGTGAAGCATATGCTTGTTTTTCTGTGTTAAGTATAGTGGTAAATATAGAAGTCTATCTACTTCAACATTCACATTCCTAAGCAAAGATAGTTCTCCATTTAATATGCTTTGTAACACCAGAGGAACCTCTGTGTACCAGCAAATGTCTTTGGTGAGTTTGTCTAATTTTTTTTTCTCTGATGAAGGGCATTTGTTGAAGACAAGAATGGCACTGTGTGTGAAGGGGCAGAAGTGGTACTCTTTCCTGCTATGACCAAGGGCAAGGATGCACTAATCCCTTCCCTTCCACAGAATTCAGCTCTTACCCTCTCATGTAGCCTTTTCTTTACTTCCTCCTCCACCGCCTCAATGAGAATTGGAATTTTCAAGATTTTTGGCTTTCAGGATTTAACATTTGGATTTTAATCTTTTGGAATTATGACCTCTGGTATATTTTTCCTTAAAGATTTTAGATTTTGGGGAATTTTGATCTTTCAGGATTTCAGCATTTGGGATTATGGTGTTTGTGTCTTTCAGGGCAACAGGAGAACTGGAAGCATTACTTCTTTGACTAAGCGTTAGTTTTCAGGAGTGTGTTATATTGTACTCAGTAATGTGCTAGTAAATGTTTAACAGCTGATTCTCTGAAAGTTGATTATAAATTTTAATGATATAAAATTATGTAGCATATCATTTATAAGCCTTAATAAAAATGTGGAATACCTTTTGTTGTACATTTCATATAGCTAAATATATCTCACAGAATATTTTTTTTTATTTTTTCTAAATTCTTACATTCATAGGCAACCTATGATTATAAATGATAAATAAGTATAGTTTTGACATGATTATTGGCTGATAATTTTGTTTATGTTAACAAATATGGTGAAAATAAAACACATGAAATATGTGTCAGAACTTAAAATGCTCATCAGCTAGCTTTTTTCTGAAATGAACACTAGTTTGAGCACTGGAAGACCAGTTTTTCACTTCGGTGTGTGTGATGTGCACATTATAGCAGCAAGTTTCAAGGGCAGCAAGAGAAACAGAGGCTAATCCAGGGAGTTTTTCAAGCCTCTGTTCAGTCCTCAGTGCTTCTATCCTATTGGCCAACACAAATCACATGGCCATTTTCAGGGTCAGACTGGGAGGACATTCAAAATTTTAGGGTGAGGGAACCAATATGGATATAGCAAAGGAAGTAATTGCTGGCCATTTCTATATTCATACTATTGCCAGTGTGAACATTCAGCCACATACCACAGAAAACCTATGTTGTGTTTAAGTGTAAGTACATGTAAAGTTAGTTTACATTTTAAAAATGTGTGTTTTGAAATTAAGAGGTTCTAGAATCTCTTCAGTTCTACAATCTCTTATTGCAAGTGTTACCTCTGATTTCCTTAGCTTTATCCTCTTGGATACAAGATGGTTGCCAACATTCTAGACATAAAGGCAGAGGCATCTAAGGGGTCAGGACAGTGAGGAGAATTTAATATACATCCCCAAAGCTACCAACAGTTTCCAAAGATAGGATAGGAACAGCTGATGAAGAGTCAACTAACAGTGTCTGAAAGGGACTCAGAAGTATCCCAAGATCCTATAGTTGGTCAAAAGTCAAGTTAGCCTGTGTTCCCTCCTATGCCCTTGTATCGCTCAAGGATTAGAGGCAAAGCAATGTTTAGTTTGCACAGCTTGGGTCAAATCATTACCCCTTTACCATTGGACAGAATTCCTTTTTTATACTTCCATGGACTAAAGATCAAAAGTAATTTTCTGCACCAGAAACTGATATGCTCTTACCCCAAACAGAAATGACTGCATAATTATGATAACAAATGTTCATCACTGTGGGGAGCATATCTTTTAAATAAAGATAAATTTTATGACTAATCGTGAATATCTCTGATGCTACACTACCTTCTCTCCTGACAAAAGTGTTTGATTTGGAATTATGGTAAAGTTAATTTTTAAAATACATAGATGATTATTTTCAAATTTGCTTTACTGGGATGGATGGAACTTTTTAAGGGGCTTTCCTTGTTGAACACTTGTTAGAATGTTGATCATACCTCTGAGGGAGACTTTTAATAAACTGTGATGCAGTGACCCTTGTTCTAGCAGTGCAGATAGGAGGAAATCATTCCTTTGGCTGTTCAGCAGACTCTGGTGCTGTTCTTCTTATAATCTTTTTTTTTTCATATTTAATTTATTTGTTTTATTTAGGCTTACATGATAACAGTGCAATTTGATTCATTGTACATAGATAGAGGATAATATATCAATTCTCTAATTGTAAGTTGTATAGAAGCACAACATATATGCAGTCATATATAAAGTTAGGGCTATGATGACCATCATATTTCCACCAACTTTACTGTCCCCATGCCCTCTCCCCCCTTACACCCTGGTGAACAGAGTTCCACCATTGTTGCCATGTCCTTCCCCACATTATGGATCAGCATCCACTTATCAACGAGTACATTCGGCATTTGGTTTTCTGAGATTGGCTTACTTCACTTAGCGTGATATTCTCCAACTCCATCCACTTACCTGCAAATGCCATAATTTTATTCTCTTTTATTGCTGAGTGATATTCCATTGTGTATATATACCACAGTTTCTTTATCCATTCATCTATCAAAGGACATCTAGGTTGGTTCCACAGTTTAGCTATTGTGAATTGAGCTGCTATAAACATTGAAGTGGTTGCAGCACTGTAGTATGCTGTTTTTAAGTCTTCTGGGTATAGACCCAGGA
>CM053401.1:61970086-61999068 GCA_028644305.1 Xerus rutilus
ATTGGTCTCCCCTTATATGTAATCTGGTTCCTCTCTCTTGAGGCCTTTAAAATTCTATTCTTATTCTGTATGTTGGGCATTTTCATTATAATTATAATTTCATTGGTGTAGATCTGTTGAAATTTTGTACATTTGGTGTCCTGTAAGACTCTTGTATTTGATTTTCTATTTCATTTTTTATATTTGTGAAATTTTCTGATATTATTTCATTGAAGAGATTGTGCATTCTTTTGGTTCTAAATTTTGCACCTTCTTCTATCCCAATAAATCTTAGATTCGGTCTTTTGATGCTGTCCCATATTTCTTGTATGTTCTGTTCATGATTTTTTTTACCATCTTTACTGTATGGTCAAGTTTATTTTCAAGACTGTATATCTTGCCTTCATTATCCAAGGTTCTGTCTTTCAGGTGATCTAGTCTGCTGGTGATGCTTTCTGTTGAGTTTTTATTTGGTTTATTGTTTCCTTCATTTCAAGAATTTCTGATTGTTTTTTTTTTTCATGATCTCTAGCTCTTTCTTAAAGTAATCTTTTGCTACTTGTAATTGCTTTCTTGTCTGTTTGTTAGAATGATCTGTGGTTGCCTTTATTTGCTCTCCTCTTTCTTTGTTGGGTTGATCAATTTTTGCCTGTAATTGTTCACTTATGTCATTGTTTAGTTTGCTGATCATTTTAATTATGTACATTCTGAATTCTTTCTCTGACATTTCATCAACTCTCCTGTCAATGCATTCTGTTACAGTGGTATCCAGATTTATTTGGGGCACTTTCTTTCCTTGTTTTTTCATGTTGATTTTGTATCTTCCTTTCTTGAAATACCAATCTGAGGTATTGCAGCTTCTATCCTATAATCTTGTATTGACACTCCAGATTACCTGTGACTCACTTTGGAGCTACTTCTGTTCCCCCAGTATCCCCAGATGGGCACTACTGCCACTAAAATTGGTGGTGGAGGTGGTGGATGTACTTCTAGAGGCCAGTGGGAGTGGCCTTGGCTGGGCTCCTGAGGCAGTCCAGTGGGCTGTTTTGCCTCTCTCTTGCACTCCTGCTGGTGAATAGGAACTCTGGAGTAGAACTGGAAGCGGGCCCAGGTCTTACTTAGGCAGGATCACAAGCAGGAGAGTCTGTGTGCGACCCTTACAGTGAGTGTGAGCTCCCCTGGTGCTGGAGGCTAGCAGGCTCTGGTCTGCCTTTAGCTAGGCATCCCTGGCATTCCCTAAGGGTAGTTTTGGGCCTTCTGTCTCGCCTGACCACAGGAACTCTGGAGTGGAACTGAGGCGGGCCCAGAGCGCACCTGGGTGTGGCCTCTTCATGCTGGGATCTCTGGAGGCCACTCTTACCCTAGGTGTGCCTTCCTCGTGGCTGGTAGCTATCAGTCTCTGGTCAACCCTTAGTTGGACAACCGTGGAGTTTCCTGAGGGTGGATTTGGGCCCTCTGAGGCTTCTGCTGGTCTGCAGGAACTCTGGAGCAGAATTGAGGTGGGCCCAGGTCACCCCTGGGTGGGGCTGCCTCGTGCTGGTGTCTCTGGAGGGACTCTTGCCCTGAATTTGTGCTCCCCAGTGGCTAGAGGTAGCAGTCCCTGTTCTCCCTTTGGCTGGACAACCGTGGAGGTTCCTGAGGGCAGCTCTGGCTCTCTGCAGCTTCTGTCAGTCTACAGGAACTCTGGAACGGAACTGATGTGGGCCCAGGCTGCCCTTGGGCAGGGCTGCCTCGCGCTGGTGTCTCTGGAGAGACTCTTGCCCTGAATTTGGGCTCCTCAGTGGCTAGAGGTAACAGTCCCTGGTCTCCCTTTGACTGGACAACCGTGGAGGTTTCTGAGGGTGGATCAGGGCCCTCTGTGCCTCCTGCTGGTCCACAGGAACTCTGGAGCCTGTTCTTCTTATAATCTTGAACAGAGTTGTCTAATTTTTGTGTGCCTATTTGTGTTTCTATGATATTCCCAACTAATTCTGCTGGCAACTTACTTTTTTTGTATAGCAACCTCGTAAGCGACAGGAGGAAAACAAATATTGGATTTGTGATTGAATAAAGTTTAGAGGTAGGGTTTCAGCAGGATCAGTTTTCATGCCATCACCTTATCTTATTTAACAGTTATGATAAAGTTGATTGCTTATTGAAGTTTACTATATGACAGACCCTGTACTAAAGTCTTCACAGCCACCTGCTCAATGTCACTCTAGGCAGGTGACACCCAACATGGGTCAATAATGACCAGTAAATGAAGTGTTTGAGGTAAGTGTGCCTGCCCCAGCTGCCTGTCCTTGGCTGGGGTCTTCCCATGGTTGCATCTTGGTGCTGGTGATTTTGCTATGGGGGAGCTAGCACTCCAAAAATATTGGCAAGAAATGAATCATTGCAAGTGACCCCACATACCACCTCCAACATAGCCATGCTATGGACATATCTGGCATGTTTTCCCCTGAATAGGCTATAAAACTTCTATCCTAGAATATGAATACCACCCATAGCCTGGTTCTTGCATATCTCTATAACTGTCTATGTGATACCTCTCCAATTTTGTTTTCTTTCATGTTTTTTCAAAGAATGCAGTTATAGTCAGCAGTAATCATGGGTCGAGCAGGTTGGTTAGAGAATGGGAGAGGAGACAGCATAGAATTTCTAAGAGAACTCCAGAATTAAGTTCTTATGCTGTACAATAGCTTCTCCCCTCTCCTCAATTACAAACAAATTGCATATATGTAGTGCAAACGTTGAAAATGTACAAAAACAATCCGGGCACAGTGGCACACATCTGTAATCCCAGTAACTTTGAAGGCTGAGGCAGGAGGATCACAAGTTCAAGGCCAGCAACTTAGCAAGGTCCTAAGCAACTTAGCAAGATCCTGTCTCAAAATAAAAATTAAAAAGGGGTGGGGATATAGTTCAGTGGTAAAGCCCATCTTGTTTTAATCCCTGATGCAAAAAACCAAAAAAAGTAATAATAATAATAAGGAAAATGTGAAAAACATAAATGAAAATAGTTTTTCATAACGCTTTTCATAAGTATGTTTACAGTTAATATTTTTGGTTTCTCTTCAAGTCCTCTTTCTATGAATTCATTTTTAAATAAAATAATTTCATTGTCTATACTATTTTATAGTCCTCTTTTTCACTTATTGGAACCTCTTGTCAAATTTTGTGTAACAGTAAGGATTTTATTTTTCACCAATCATTCATTTTTCATTCACTTAAAACATATTTATTGAGAATTAGTATGTGAGAGGCACTGGATGTTAAAGGTGGTGTGGTACATTGAGATGATTCATCTTAATTTACTTCTTCAATTTTCTATTGCCATAATTCATTCAATCGACAATTTTTATTTGAGCACCTGTTTGGATCCCCTATGTCCTGGGCGCTGAACTTAGAGCAGTGAATGATGTAGATAAGATTCCTGCTTCCTGGAGAATTATACCAAGGGAAATGTTGGCCTGAGTCTTCAAGAAACGTGTGCAGAAGTGAGGGCTCATGTGGGTTCCTTTTTCGGCAGATGTACATCTTCCTGATTTTTGGTTCTTTGACTCCCATCCTTCCCATGCTCAGGGGTGAAATGGATTAAATTCCCTTTGCACTTTACTTTTGTTTCAGTGAGATTTGTGGAGGTGAAATGTTATATTTAGGCTCCATGTTGAATTTGCAGGTTTTTTAGCTTATACAGTTTTAAGGATTTACTTCAATCAGGTAAATATTAATGCTCTTCTTTCTGACTTACGATTTAGTTCTGTTTAATTCAGTTACCATACAGTTTGGTTTACACATATAAATTTACATTTTCTCAAAATTTTGAAATCCAAAGCTACAGCACATTACTATAAGAATATATTTAACCATTTTATCTGTAATTTTTTTATTAGAATCAAAAATTGTTTTATTGAAGTTATCTCTGGGGAAACATTGCCAGTAATTCTTTAGTGAGATAAAATGGTTCATATAGATATGTTACATAAAGTATATGGAGTACATTTGGCATGTGTTGAAGAATTTTAATTTTTTAAATGTAATTTTTGGAGCTACATACCTTAAATTTTATATAGTGTATTGGTAATGGTATCTTTTCTTTTTTTAAAAAAGTTTTTCTAATTAGTTATACATGACAGTAGAGTGTATTTTGACACATCATACATAAATGGAGTATAACTTCTCATTCTTCTGGTTATATAGGATGTAGAATTATACTGGTTTTGTAATCATATACGCACATAGGATAATAATGTGTGGTTCATTCTACTATACTACCTACTCTCCTATCCCCTGTCTTCCCTTCACTCCCCTCTGTCTAATCCAAAGTACCTCTATTCTTCCCTACCCAACCCTTATTGTGAATTAGCATCTTCATATCAGAGAAAACATTCAACTTTTGGTTCTTTGGGATTGGCTTATTTCACTTAGCAATATATTCTCTAGCTCCATCCATTTACCCACAAATGCCATAATTTCATTCTTCTTTAAGGCTGAGTAATATTCCATTATATATATAGAATGTGTACGTCCCCGACCCCTGTTAGCATTTGATGTTGCTTGTGTTCTTGGTAATTGCTATTCTAACTAGAGTGAGATGGAATCTCAGTGTAGTTTTGATTTGTATTTCTCTTATTGCTAGAGATGTTGAACATTTTTACATATATTTATAGATTGATTGTATTTCTTCTGTGAAGTATTCAGTTCCTTAGCCCATTTATTGATTAGATTATTATTATTATTGGTTGTAGGTTTTTTGAGTTCTTTATATATCCTGGAGATTAATGCTCTATCTTAGGTGCATGTGGTAAAGATTTTCTCCCATTCTGTAAGCTCTCTCTTCATGTTATTGATGGTTTCCTGTGCTGTGAAGAAACATTTTAGTTTGATTCCATCTCATTTATTGATTCTTGATTTTACTTCTTGAGTTTTGTTAAGGAAATCAGTTCCTAAGCCAATATAGTGGAGATCTGGGCCTTTTTTTTCCTCCCCTTTAGGCACAGGGTCTCTGTTCTAGTGCCTAAGTCCTTGATCCACTTTGAGTTGAGTTTTGTGCATGTTGAGAGATAGGGGTTTAATTTCATTTTGCTACATATGGATTTCCAGTTTTCTCAGCACCATTTGTTGAAGAGGCTATCTTTTCTCCAGTGTATGTTTTTGTCTGAGATAACTGCATTTATGTGGGTTTGTCTCAGTGTCTTCTATTCTATACCATTGGTCCTCATGTTTGTTTTGGTGCCTATGCTATGTCATTTTTTTTAAAATTTTTTTGGACTTTTTATTCATTTACTATTTATATGTGATGCTGAGGCTCGAACCCAGTGCCTCACGCATGCTAGGCAAGCGCTCTACCACTGAGCCACAGCCCCAGCCCTGCCATGTCATTTTTGATACGTTGTCTCTGTAGTATAATGTAAGGTCTGGTATTATGAAGCCTCCTGCTTCACTTTCTTGCTAAGGATTGCTTTGGCTGTTCTGGTTCTCTTATTATTCAAAATTAATTCTGTGATTGCTTTTTCTATTTCTATAAAGAATGTCATTGGGATTTTAATAGGAATTGCATTAAATCTATATAGTGCTTTTGGTAGTACAGCCATTTTGACAATGTTAATTCTGCCTATCCAAGAGCATGAGAGATCTCTCCATCTTCTAAGGTTTTCTTCAATTTCTTTAGTGTTGTGTAGTTTCATTGTAGAGGTCTTTTACCTCTTTTGTAAGATTGACTCCCAAATATTTTATTTTTTGTTGAAGCTATTGTGAATGGGGTAGTTTTCCTAATTTCTCTTTCAGTGGATTCATCACTGATGTGTATGAACACGTTTGAATTATGGATGTTAATTTTATCTCCTGCTACTTTACTGAATTCATTTATTAGTTCTAGAAGTTTTTTGGTAGAATTTTTTGGATCTTTTTTCCCCAGTTTTTTTAAATTTATTTTTTTAAATGCATTTCAAGTCATAGAGATCTTCTAAATATAGAATCATATCATTGGCAAATAGTGATAATTTGAGTTATTTTCCTATTCCTATCCATTTAATTTCTTCTGTCTAATTGCTCTGGCTAGAATTCCAAAGATGTTTCATCAAGGATTTTAGGAATTTGTGTTTTCTCTCTTTGTTCAGATGGGTAAGGAGTTATCAATTTTATTTACTTTTTCTAAGAATCTAATTTTTGTTTTGTCAGTTTTTTAGAATTGTTTTTTTTTTGTTTCAATTTCATTGATTTCAGTTCTGATTTGAATTATTTCCTGTCTAATACACTTTTGGTATTGATTTGTGCTTCTTTTCTAGAGCTTTGAGATATAGTGTTAGGTCATTTGTCTGTTGACTTTCTACTTTTTTATTGAATAAGATACATGCAATGAACTTTGCTTTTAGCACTGCCTTCATAGTGTCCCAGAGATTTTGGTATGCTATGTGGGTATTCTTTTACTTCATTCCTGATTTGTTCTGCTGTCTACTTGCCACTCAATAGTGTATCATTTAGTCTTCAGGTGTTAAAGTACCTTTTTATTTTTTATTTTATTGTTGATTTCTAATTTTATCCCACTATGATCGGATAGAATATAGAGTAGTATCTCTATTTTTTTTGTATTTTCTGTGTGTAACTTGGTGGCATAAGATATAGTCCACTTTAGAGAAGGATCCATATGCTGCTGAGAAGAAAGTGTATTTGCATATTAATGGATGAAATATTCTATATATCTGTTAAGTATAAATTATTGATTGTATTATTTACTTCTATAGTTTCTTTGCTTAGGTTTTGTTTGGAGGATCTAGCCAGTAGTGAGAAAGGTTTGTTAAAGTCACTCAGTATTATTGTGTTGTGGTCTCTTTGATTCTTTGAAATTAAGAGGGGTCTATTTGACATACGTAAATGCTCCATTGTTTTGGGCATAATATTTATGATTGTTGTGTCTTGTTGATGTATAATTCCCTTAAGCAGTAGCAAGTGTCTTTCTTTGTCCCTTATGATTAACTTTGGCTTGAAGTTCACTTTATCTGATGTGAGGATAGATGCCTCTGCTTGTATATGTGATCCATTTGAGTGGTATGTTTTTTTCACATCCATTCACCTTCAGTCGGTGGATATGTTTGCCTATGAGGTGAGTCTCTTGGATACAGCATATTGTTGGGTCTTGTTTTTTAATCCAATCTGTCAGTCTATGTCTTTTGATTAATGAGTTTAGGCCATTAACCATTCAAGGTTATTATTGAGATATGATTTGTAATCCCTGTCATTTTAGTTTATTTCTGTTCTTTAATTTGAAATTTCTTCTTTGATTGACTCTTCCTTTAGAGTAGTTCTGTTTGCTGCTCCCACCTCCTTTTTTTAAATTTTTTTAGATTTTATCTTAACAGAATATTTTACAGAGAATGTTCTGTAGTGTAGGCTTTCTAGTTGTGAATTATTTTAATTTTTGTTTATCATAGAAGGTTTTTATTTCATTTTCAAATATGAAGCTTTATGTTTGTGGATATAGGATTCTTGGTTGGCATCCATTTTTTTTTCAGAGCTTGGTATATGTTATCTCAGGACCTCCTAGTTTTGAGTGTCTGGGTTTAGAAATCAGCTGAGATCCGAATAGGTTTTCCCCTGTACACAACCTGATATTTTTATCTTGCAGTCTTTAAAGTTCTATCCTTATTCTGTATGCTAGGAATTTTCATTATAGTGTACCCTGGTGTAGGTCTGTTGTAATTTTGTATATTTGGAGTCCTGTAAGCCTCTTGTATGTGATTTTCCATTTCATTCTTTAGGTTTGGGAAATTTTTTGATATTATTTTATTGAAAAAATTTGCATTCCTTTGGTTTGTATCTCCATGCCTTCATCCATCCATGGAAATCTAAAATTTGATCTTTTCATATTATCCCATAATTCTTGGAAATTCTGTTGATGGTTTTTTACCATTGTCTCTGCTCTGTTAGTTTTATTTTCATACTTACATATATTTTGTCTTCATTGACTAAGGTTCTGTCTTCCAAGTGATCTAGTCTGTTGGTGATACTTTCCATTGAACCTTTTTTTTTTTACCTTAAACACTATTTATTTATTTGTTCTAATCATTTATACATGACAGCAGAATGCTTTTTGATTCATTTACACAAATGGAGCACAATTTTTCATATCTTTGGTTGTACACAAAGTAGGGTGCAATCATACATGTACCTAGGCTAATGATGCCCATCATTAGCCTAGGTACATGTAATGAGATATTCCATCATCTTTCTTCTCCCTATGCCCCCTCCCCCCCTTTGTCTAATCCAAGTTCCTCTACTCATCCCACGCACCCCCCCTTTATGGATTAGCATCCACTTTTCAGAGAGAACATTCAGCCTTTGGTTTTGGGGGAATTGGTTTACTTCACTTAGCATAATATTCTCTAACTCCATTCTTTACCTGAAAATGCCATAATTTTATTCTCTTTTATTGCTGGGTAATATTTCATTGTGCATATATATCATAGTTTCTTTATCCAGTCATCTATTGAAGGGCACCTGTGTTGGTTCCACAGTTTGACTATTGTGAATTGAGCTGCCATAAACATTGGAGTGGCTGCATTACTGTAGTATGCTGATTTTAAGTCCTTTGGGTATAGCTCAAGGAGTGGAATAGCTGGGTCAGATGGTGGTTTCATTCCAAGTTTTCTAAGGAATCTCCATACTGCTTTCCTAATTGCTTGCACCAATTTGCAGTTCCACCAGGAATATATGCATGTGCCTTTTCCCCCACATCCTCACCAATACATATTGTTGCTTGTATTCTTGATAACTGCCATTCTGAGTGGCGTGAGATGAAATCTTAGAGTATTGATTTGCATTTCTCTAATTACTAGAAATGTTGAACATTTTTTCATATTTTTGTGGATCGATTGTATATCTTCTTCTGAGAAGTGTCTGTTCAGTTCCTTAGCCCATTTATTGATTGGGTTGTTTTTTTGGTGTAAAGTTTTTTGAGTTATTTATATGTCCTGGTGATTAGTGCTCTATCTGATGTGTGTATGGCAAAAATTTGCTCCCCAAATGAAGGCTCTCTCTTCACATCATTGTTTTTTGTTTTTTTTTGTTTTTGCTTAGAAGAATCTTTGTAGTTTGAATCCATCCCATTTATTGATTCTTGATTGTATTTCTTGTGCTTTAGAGGTTTTGTTAAGGAAGTTGGGGCCTAATCCGATGTGATGAAGGTTTCAGCCTACTGCTTCCTCTATTAGGCACAGTGTCTGTGGTCTAATTCCTAGGTCCTTGATCCACTTTGAGTTGAGTTTTGTGCATGGTGAGAGATAGGGGTTTAGCTTCACTTTGCTGCATATGGATTTTCATTTTTCCTAGCACAATTTGTTGAAGGGGCTCTCTTTTCTCCAATGTGTATTTTTGGTGCCTTTGTCTTGTATGAGATAACTTTATTTTTTAATTTTTATTTTTTTGGTACTAGGGATTGAATCAGGGGTACTTGACCACTGAGCCACACCGCAAGCCCTACTTTTTGTTTTATATAGAGACAGGAGTCTCACTGAGTTGCTTAGCATCTTGCCACTGCTGAGGCTGGCTTTGAACTTGCGATTCTCCTGTCTCAGCCTCCCAAAGTTCTGGGATTACAAGTGTGTGCCACTGTGCCTGGCTGATATAACTTTATGTGCATTAGTCTCTGTGTCCTCTGTTCTGTACCATTAGTCTATATGTCTATTTTTGTGCCAATACCATGCCATTTTTGTTACCATAGCTTTGTAGTATAGTTTAAGGTCTGGTATTGTGATGCCTCCTCTCCACTCTTCTTGCTAGGGATTGCTTTGGCTATTCTGGGTCTCTCTATTTTTCCAAGTAAATTTCATGATTGCTTTTTGTATTTCTATAAGGAATGACATTGGGATTTTTATGGAATTGAATTGAATCTGTATAGTGCTTTGGGTTATATGGCCATTTTGACAATATTGATTCTGCTTTTTTAGGTACATAGGAGATCTTTCCATCTTCTAAGGTCTTTGTTAATTTCTTTCTTTAGTATTCAGTAGTTTTCATTATAGAAGTCTTTCGCCTCTTTTCTTAAATTGATTCTCAAGAATTTTATTTTTTTTTGAGGTTATTGTGAATGGGGTAGATTTCCTAATTTCAGAGGTTTTATCACTGATGTATAGAAATACATTTGATTTATGGGTATTGATTTTATATGCTGCTACTTTGCTGAACTCATTTATTCTAGAAGTTTTCTGGTGGAATTCTTTGGATCCTCTAAGTATAGAATCATGTTGTCGGCAAATAATGATAGTTTTTGAGTTCTTATTTGTATCCCTTTAATTTCTTTCATCTAATTTCTCTGACTGGAGTTTCAAGAAATATGTTGAATAGGAGTGATGAAAGAAGGCATCTCTGTCTTGTTACAGTTTTTAGAGAGAATGCTTCCAATTTTTCTCCATTTAAAATAAAAAGAAGGCATCTCTGTCTTGTTACAGTTTTTAGAGGGAATGCTTCCAATTTTTCTCCATTTAAAATAATGTTGGCCTTGGGTTTAGCACATATAGCTTTCACAATGTTTAGGTATATTCCTACTATCCTAGTTTCTAGTGTTTTGAATGTGAAAGGGTGCTGTGTTTTGTCAAATGCTTTCTCTGCATCAATTGATATAATCATGTGATTCTTGTCTTTAAGCCTATTGATGTGATGAATTACATTTATTGTTTCTGTATGTTGAACCAACCTTGCATTCCTGGAATGAACCCCACGTGATCATGAAGTACTATTTTTAAATATGTTTTTGTATGTTATTTGCCAGTATTTTATTGATAATTTTTGCATCAATGTTCATCAGGGATATTGGTCTGAAATTTTATTTCCTTGATGTGTGTCTGCCTGGTTTTGGTATCATATTGATACTAGCCTCATAGAATGAATTTGGAAGGGTTCCTTCATTTTCCATTTCATGAAATAATTTGAGGTGTTTTGGTATTAATTCTTCTTTGTAGGACTTGTAGAACTTGGCTGTGAACCCATCTGGCCCTGCATTCTGTCTGACCATAATGGAATGAAATTAGAAATTAATGATGAAATTTCTATTGAATCTTTAATTTGGTGTATTGATTCCTTAATTTTGAGGATTTCTGCTTGATTTATTTTCAGAATCTTTCTTTATTGAAGTGATCTTTCACTGTCTGAAATTTATTTCTGATTTTACTCCTTACAGCATCCTTTATGTCACAATTTGAACTTTATGTATGGACAATTTGAACTCCTTCTCTGACATTTCTTCTACTGTTTTATGAATTGATTCTGTTACTGGAGCATTGTTGTTTGTTTGGGGCACTTTATTCACTTATTTTTTTCATGTTTGTGTGTCTGCCCATCCAATAGTGTGGATCTGAGGCAGTACAATTTCTTCCCTGTAGACTTATAGTGTCCCTGAATGTTTCTAGTACCTCACCTTTAAGGGGAGACAAATATTAATAGCACCCAATGCAAACAATATACATAGCTCATATATTGTTTATATAAACCTAATAGCTTATACATATATAAATTATATATTATTTATATATTCTTTATATAAACCTAATAGCTCCTATTAAGACATCTGCAGTTTCGTCACATTAAACTCTCCTAGAGGCAGGGTGTAGGTTTAGGTATGTTCTGGTCTCTTTCCTTGGAGCCTATTTATGTGCTCAATTATTGTCTACAATATAAACAGTATGTTTGCAAAAGGATTTACAATTTCAAGTGGTGGACAAAGAGAGAATAGAAGTGGTCTAGGATGTGATATTTATGAGGAAGGAGAAGAGAAGTTAGAGTTAAAAAATTTTAGAGTATAAGAGAATTTAATAGAGGTTACCTCTTAACAGGAGAAAAGAGAGAAAAAGAACCAGGGAAACATAAATGAGATGATAGATGAAGTAAAAATTTAAAAAAAATTAAAAATAAAAATAAAAGAATACATAAAAAACTAATATACTATTCAGACATCTTAATCCTCAATAAACTGATGTATGAAAAATACTTGGTTTCAAAACTGCCAGAAATGTGAGATAAGAAATAAAATAAAGGGATCTCAATGAAGAGTTCAACAGTCGTTTCTGTTGGCGTTCAGACGTTTCTCAGCTTCCGTTCTCATCAGTTAGGTGGTGTTTCCTGGAGTTTGATGCTAGCTCCACCCTCAGGAGCCAGATTCCTGAGGCTGGCTTTGAATTTGCAATCCTCCTGCCTTAGCCTTCCAAACTGCTGGGATTATAGGTGTGCATCACCGCTCCTGGTATATCCTGCATTTAATGCATGTTGAAGCAAGTGAAAATTCAGTTAATCATGAGCAGAATTTGCAAGGGATGATGAAAATATGCTAACTATTTTTTGCTCATTCATTTCATGATCCTTTATTGTGCATCTGCTCTGAGCCTTGCCTTGAGCTTAACCTCCAGGTACTGATGATAAAGGTTCATTACCAGATGTGCACAGTTCCTGGTGTGATGAACTCACATTTTAGTAAATAGAGAGATTATACACAATGAGATAGATAATATGATGGTATTTAGACAGAGAGCTGAATCAGGTGAAGAAGTGGACTGTGAGGTGGAAGATTGTGCCAGGCAAAGGGAACAGTAAACACTAAGTCTGTGAGGCCAGCTGTGCTTGGCAGCTGAAGGTTCTTGTGAGGAGTGACTCATGGGAGTGTGGGGAATGGTGGTTGATCAGTTAGAGAGGTGGGCATAGCCCAGATCCTGTGGTTACCTACCATGTTATGAATAGGTATATTCAGTTTTTCTTGCTTAACTGTACTCCCTACGATGATGTTAGGATACCCTAACATGGCAATAGAGGAAGTCCCCACTTGGCACAGAAAATGAGGAGTAGCTCTCGCAGACCTGGGAGCTCCATGCTGTAAACGTGCTTCTCCAGCGCGAGCGGTCTGCCAGTTGTCACAAACGTTTAAGTGTTCACATGTGTCAGGGCTGTGACCTCTGCAGGGAAAGGAAATCCTGATTTCTAAAAATAAAGATTGCTTTTATTTTAAGAGTCAAAGGGGAACAGGCTGTCCCAGTAAATACAGGTCACTGAAATGTTTTAGTTTGGGGAAGTTCTGTCTCCAGACTGATAGGTGATAAGATACCATTTTCTTAAAATGTTTACAGGTAGATTCCAGAATCTACACTAAGAAATCATGAGTTTGTTTTCAGCACTTTTTTGGGTTTGTAATGTTTAAAAATGCCTTAATTAATTCCTCTAATACTGTTACAAAGTAGCACAGCTCACATTTTTGTGAATTATTTATTCATTTGACATTGATACATTGAGTACATACTGTGTACTAGGCAATATTCTAGGCTCTTGACAGACATGGTGAATACAATGGAAATATGGAGCTAGTATATTCTGGTTGTGACAAAGATGATAATTAAAAAAAGCATCCTGGAACTTTGGGAAGTCATGATTTTTTTCTGAAGTTAAAAGAAGCAAGATAAATGACTTAGAGGAGCTATTAAATTATGTGCAGGTAGAGGGAAAGCCTCTAAAGAGGTGACACTTAAGTGACATGAGGAAGTAGCCTTGTGAATATTGAGAAAAAGCTTATTCTGAGCTGGTGAGGGGCAAGTGCAAAGGCCCTGAGGCAGAAGTGTGTATGATTTCTTTGGAAAACAGTAATGAGGGCATATTGGAGAAAGACTGGTAGAAGATGAGAGCAGATGTAATAATAGAGTATAGCTTTGTGGGCTCTGGTTATGTTTTGGGAACGATTCTAGTGTGTGAAGGGAAGCCATTGGAGGACTTTGATGTGACACATTTGAAAGGATGACTCGGAGGCCTGTGCAGTGATCACAGTTCAATGTGAGAGAGCAGTAGAGGTAGTGACAGTTTTTGGATTATGTGTATATTACATTTTTAATGTAGAGCCAACAGGATTTGTTGATAGATGAGGTGAGTAGTTACAGAGAAGGAAATAATTCCAAATGACACCCAGAGTTTCAGCCTGAATAAATGCCCGTTGATGCCACTTCTTGAGACAGGGAATGGTAAGGAGAGGCAGCTGGGAATTGGAAAGTAGGAGTTCTATTGTGAACATGTTAATGTGTAAAACCTTGTGGGCATATCTGAACAGAGGTGTTGAACATCAGAAAAATAAGTGTTTCGTGGGAATCTTGATGATAGAGACATTCCTGTCCCATGAGTGTACATGGTGTTTAAAGCCTGGGCACTGGGGAAGATCCTCTAGACGCATGATAATAGAGACAGTGAACTTCCTGCAGAGTGAGTCCCTAATACTGCAGCACTGATTAGGAGACTACAGGAAGAGGAAGATTCAGTAAAGGTGACTGAAAAGGTTCAGCAAGTCAGGTTGGAGGAATATCAGAATAATTCTGTTTTGGGGTCACCTGAAGAAAGTTTTGTGGAAGGAAAGAGAGCTTTGCCCACCTGGATGATCCACCTGCTGGATGCTGTCTACCAGGACTGAGAATAAGTCAGAGCATCTGCCAACTTAAAAGCCACTGATTGGCAGCCCTAAGACAGGGGTTCTGGGCAGAGACTGAGCAGATGCCAGCTGGCCTGGGGTCAGTTCCAGTGAGTGTGTATGCAGTGAGCAGGCACTCCTTGAGAGTTTCTGTGGTGGGGTGGAATGGAGACTGCAACAGATCCTGAATGTTTTGTCAGCAGTCCGAATTTTGGTTGTTGTAGTTGAGGCCTTGTGAGGCAAGATGTTCTGATTCTTAACATGTTCAAGTCTCAACAACATTGATTTTTTCTTTCAGTTCACATCCTTTTGGTTCTCTATGTTCAGACAATAGCTGATTCGCAGTCTTTCATATCTGTGAGTGTGTATGTATAAGAATATAGAGCTTATATATAAACATAGCTGTATATAAATATGTAATTTAAAATACTATACTTAATTCAAAAGTTTCACTTTTAATTTTTATATGTACATTTTCATTCCCAGTGAAGAGGCATGTGAATTAATGCAAGGACTGAACCCAGATGAAATGATATAATCAGAGTCCACCTCTTTTAAACTCCCAGTTGCTTCTGGAATACAGTTGAGATGGTTGATAGTTTCCAGGTGCTGGCCCATTCAGATGGCCTATATTTCATAAATATCTCAGTTGAAAATCAGTTTTATCTCAAGATTTTCTTTTTCCCTGTTTTTTTTTTTTTTTAAATAATACCTATTAACTTGTGAAAATTTTGGTCTAGTTTTATTTCTCTCCATTGTGCTTTTATCTTACTCTGAACTCATAATCAATGTTGGTTTTTCTTTTTTATTAAATGTTTTTATTAGTACATTAGAGTTATACATCATAGAGGGGTTCATTTTGACATAATCATATGTGCATGGGATATAATTTTTCTCCACTTTTGTCCCCAGTATTTCTTTCCTTCCCCATACTCCTTCCTATAATGATCTTCTGTCTGTTCAATATTTTTGAATTGGTGCTTCATACGTATACATAAAAGTAGAATTCACTGTGATATATTCATATATGTACATAACATAATTTGATCAATAATAGAAACTTCTCTCAAAATGTCTTACTTTAAAAAATGCCTTTGCTTAAAACATTTCCCACACTTGCTCCTTGACTGTTTGTGTTTATAAGAAAATTGTAACATAGAAAGACAAAAGGAGCAAGTTGAAAATTTCAGGTCGGCTGTTTGGGAGTAATCTGTGGAAACTCCATGAAAGTATGAATTTTACAGTAAAGAAAGCATAGAGGTGGGGGGCTCTTTGTCTATAGTGTTTACCATGTTGTTAGGCACCTTATTAAATAAAAGCACAAACTCACACTGGAATAATTTATGTCACAAGATCTTTGTATAGATATTGGCAGGTCAGCTACCATTGTTTTTCTTCATAAAAAATAAAATTTATTTCATATTAGCGTTGGTATATATTTATAGATTGAATGCATGAAAATCAAAAAGGAATTAATCTAATTTATGAAAAATCATAGTATTTATAATGTTTCACCTTTACATTCATTTTCATTGTACCAGCCTAAATTAAAGAAAATCAACATCTATAGATTTTTCTTTTTTTAACAGGCTCTAGGCAGGTCCTAAAACCTAAAAGGACCTGAACTGTCTCAGCCTTCAGTTCAACTTCATGGGGATAAGTGTAATTACAATTTCTCACCATTTGGTTACTGTAAATTATACCTGCCTTTAAGAGAGAGAGCAACAGACTGTTGGACAGTTTGGATGGAAACATAGGACATTTTTCTATGATCTAGTATCTCAAATTGAGATTCCCAGGTCATTAAGATACCCATTGAGCCTTTGCAGATATGGTAGTACAAGCTTAGGAGATGTCTTTGAAGGCAGGTCCAGAGCCTACTATTGGCCTTCAGTTCAGCTGAGGACATCTGGCCCCTTAAAAGTGGACTCAAAGGCCAAAACATTAAACACATCTTCTGGTGGAGTGACAGGTAGGTTTATTATCTTTGGCTCCCCCAACACTCCTACATACTGTCTACATCATCCTTTCCAGAAGTTGTATAGTATTTTACAAGGGGAGAGGTAATTCTTTCCTATCTTGGGGAACATCAAAGTAAAGGGGAGAAATTGTTTTCCTTTTGTGCCTTTAAATCAGATGCACTGCCTGCTTATCAGTACAAAGAAGAAAAAAAATACGCCAGCTCCTTGGAGATTTGGCTCTCAGGAAATGAGATTTTTATCCATGGAACCAAAGGATCATTAGTGGCATAGTCAGAACAATGGAATTCCACTGTATCAATGCCAACATCCAAATCTATGGCCCTAGCTTGGTTCTGGAGTACATGAAATTAATTTCCAGTATGTGAAATTAATGCAAACATGTACTAGTACTAGATATAAGGGAGTTTTAGAAAAATTCATTGTTGTTTTTAACCAACAATAGGTTCATTTTGAAGAACAGTAAGATATATGTATAAGGAATATATGCACCAGAAAATAGATAAAACTGGAAATTAAGAAAATCTTAATTTTTAACCTTTTAGGTTTTAGGACCTGCCTAGAGCCTGTTAAAAATCATGTGAGCTGTACCAGAGCTATTGAAGCCAAGCAGAAATGAAAGGCCACTGAGTGTCTCTGATACAAGTGGCAGACTCATTCCTTATCTGGAATATTTAAATGAGAAAATAGTGGCCTAGGAAACCTTCTTAAGACCATACTTACCTATAACAACAAGAACAACAACAACAACAAACACAAAGTATTTACTATGGGTCCAGCGTTTTACTGTGTTTCTTTATTTATTCTATAGTGGTCTTGGAAGGCAATCATTAAATTAACAAATGAATAAAGTATATATGCATATGTATATATAAAGGTATATTTACACATAAGAAATATTCCATGCATATACATAAATGTATAAAATATGGAAATATGATTGGGAGACCTTTTTTATAAACATTAACAACATGCATGGTGAATTTTCAAAAGGAAGATAATATATGTCACATTGTCCAAGCTTATTTTAAAGTTTATTTTCACAACACTGTTCATGGAAAAAATACATGTGCTTCAAGACATGTTATTTAATCATTGAGCTCAGATCTATGTCTAAGTCCAAGGGATTCTTGAATGAATGAGTAGTTTGTGCACTGTTATGTAGTATCACAGTGACAAAGCATATCTGCATCAGGCATTGGGCCTATTGTGGATTATTGTGAGATGTGAAGGGACTGTGAATTGGGATCCAGTAGTAATTTTTTCTACCCTAATCAAGGGAGAGTTAGCACATTATTTATAAGAATAACAGAACATACAAGATTTTTGCACAGGTGATTGCCATGCCTATTACTTCTACCACCCTGCCTCCATCTGAAGTTACTCTTTTTAGTATTGGATCTGAGTTGAAATATCATTTATTTGGGAGGTCTTTCCTAATTCCCCATGTAGGTCATACTCTTGTATGACCTCTCTTTTTTAAAAAAATATTTTTCTTACTTGTAGATGGACACATTATTTTATTTATTTTTATGTGGTGCTGAGGATCGCACCCAGTGCCTCACACATGCCAGGCAAGCGCTGTACCACTGAGCCACAATCCCAGCCCCTGTTATAGCCTCTCTTAACATGACATTTCATTTCCTTATAAAACATCTCACTGTATTATTAACCCCTCATTTGTGTAATAACCCATGTAACATCTGTTTTCCCTACTTATGATCCCCTGTTTATGTGGTCTCCTCTTACTTATAAGTAGTTCTCATGAGATCAAGGGACCTTGCCTGTGTTTACTCATCATTATATCTCTAGTGAAAGATACAACACTTGAGTATTTGCTCAGAATTTATTGAGTGAATGAATGATAATGAGTCTTGGCAGTGGGCATATGTTTGTACCTCTCTTTCCTGAGAGCAGGAATGTGTGTTGTGTGTGTTGTGATGACGTTGGTGAGTTCTGACCATAATTGTTGATTTTATGGTGTCAGCTTTTCAACTCCATTTGGAAGGTTTTTTATCCATACTCATTCCTTGTTTCCCTGTGATTTATCATTCAGATAGCTTGGTAAATAAAAAGTGTTTCATGTTCAAATTCTTCTCCCTAATCTTCATTTCTGATCTTCTGATCTGAGGCATAATTCCACCTTCAAAGGACTATTACATTATAAGAGAGCTGTATTTAATATTTGTAGAAATATTTGTTCATTAGATAAGAGGATAGATACATTTATATAATCATGAGTAATAAAAATTGGAAAATGTCCTGTTATTGGAAAATTTGTATGTCTTACTATTGTTTTCACTAATGATGATAAATGAAAGATAATTCTATTAATGGACTATAGTTTGCAATTGTATTTCAGATGCATGAAGTAAAAATTTCCATTTAAAACTAAATTTTAACATTAATATATAGAGAGACCAATGACTAGAAGATGCTAATATAGAGTGCAGATTTTAAATAAAGTATTTATGTAAACCTTAAAGATGGCACTAAAACTCAAATGGTTATGGGACTATATAAATAGTTTACCGGTTTGTCAAGGTCAGTTACAAAACAAATCAGTCATCAGTAAAACAGATAAGCCATCTGTTTTTTAACTGTTACTATCATGTTCTAAAATGTCTGAATTCTACTAAACATGTTCTAGGTAATTATCTTTAAAAAGAAGTTGTTTGATAGATCTAAAGATGTGCAGGTAGTCATCAGGAACACAGCAACTCTGGAGAAGGGTACAGGGGAAACAAGAACTGCCTGGATCATGCCCCGGGTCAGAAGCATGTTGCCCTTGTCTGTGTTTCTATTGCTGTTAGCTCTCCGTTTTGCTGTCCACTAGCATGGCTAGCATCAACGCCACCACCCTTTTAAGGACTTATCTATCTAATAAGAACTGCAGATTGCCAAGGAACAGCTGCTACAAAAAAACTCATTAAGTCATTTATCATGGGCTTATTAAAAATTCAAAACCTGTAAGGCCTGGGTCCAGGGCTTTCTGGCAAAGAAAAGTCCTCAGGGATTTCAGTTCTGAATCATTGTTTGCCGGACATTTGGCCACTCTTGTTGTATTTCCTTTCTAAGAGGAGGCAGAACTGAGGAGAGATCAAAGCATATGACTCAGGGGAGGAGGCTACTACCCTTGTGCTTGTACTGCCCGGCATGGTCACCTTGGATATAGTCTATAATATGTTGGGGCATCAATTTACTAATCTCTAAAATGAGAAGACAGTAATCACTGGAAGATTCGTTGTTTTTTTTATCTCTAAAGTTAATGATTTCTAACTTTTGATTAAACCCTTTAGTTGCTGTTATATCCTTTATTTTGTCTAGTACATGCATCCATTATTTTTAATTCATTAAAGAAATAAGCATGTAGTCTTACAGAATATGAAAATTCTACAGTGACAGTTTTATTCAGGGTGAGAGTTTGAAGTTTTTTCAAATCACACATGCACACACCTAATTACTGTTGTGTGAATAATTTCAGAGTATCTATCAAGACTTCTAATAACTCTCATAAACTAGTATTCTGTCAAGGGATAATGCAAAATAATATGTTTTTACACAACAGTGCCGAGGCTCTCATTAATGATTACCACTTGTAATTGCTAGCTATGAATATTTATTTTAAAATTTAAAAATTATATATAACAAAATGATGATTTAAAGTACCTTCATGATGTCTATACCCAGACGTTGCTACATTAGAATTAATGATTTGTTAAGTAATTTCTTAGTACTTTTTGAAATAGATGATATAATCGAAATTAAAATAGAAAAAAATTTTCTATCAACAAGCATCACACTGAGTCACATCTGGGTCTGCCATCTTAAAGATAAGCATATGACTTATTAGACATCTAGTGATATTTGATACAAAATATCAGCAAGAAAGAATAATTTATAATCTACTTGTATTTCTGAAAGAGTAAGCAAATTCAGCTTTAGAATCTGGTAGCCCAAATCTGCCTTTACACATTTATTTAAATTTTACTTTCAAAAGATTCTAAAGATTTCTTTTGATAAGATACATCCCTTCTTTTCTCAGATTTTTCCTCATTTATTTATTTTTTACTGTAGTACAAATAGAATGTAAAAATTCCAAATTTAAAATTATGAATGAAAATGGTTTTTAAAATAATGGCATTTTGAATTTAATGAAAAAGAGCTTAGCAGAACTTAAAAACCAACAAGAAGCAGAAGAGAGGCTGTGGATCAGGGGGGAATAAACTGAAGTCCTGTCTTGAATGGAGAAAGGATGTTTGGGGGCAATATAGTTATGGAAGAGGGAACTAGAGAGACTTCTGTTTCTAAATTTGGAGCTTGAAGATTTCTGAAGCTGATAGACACCTTGGTGTCAGCTATCCTTGTCAAAGGAAGCATTTGGTTTGAGGAGCAGGCACAGGATTGCAGGCGCTGGTGTGGAAGAAGTGCGGAGTGGGGAGGGCAAGGAGTGTGGTTGCCACAATTATTTGAATTGGGATAGCATGCCCATAGCCCAGAAAATAGCAAAGTAAAATGGACCATGCATGTGTTACAGTGCAGTTCCACTGTCTTACATGGCTTAGGAAATATATAAGGAATCTTATATCAACATTAAAGATATCATTTGGGCATCATCATTTCAGAAACTGGAAGTTTTCAAGAGTTTTAAAAATATTTCATGAAAATAGGTATTACAAATTTATCATCACAATTCAGATCTTTTGGACTGAGAACTCTGTAATTTGACCAGGAATCTATAATAAAATTTGCCACAAGGAAAAATAGTAAAGCTCTATCTTTGATGGTGACTTTTCATTATCATATGATAGAATGCTGTTCATTTTCTGCTTCCCTTGGTAGGCAGTGGTAGGGACAGGGAGATGGCATGGGGTGAAGAAGGAAGGGAGGGAGGAAGGGAAAAGGGATAAAAAGGAGAAGTTTTTTTCACTTTTCCTGGTATTATTTCCTGTGATTACATTCAGAAGATAGTGAGATAGCTATATATATGGTCACAGTGTAGAATATTCTTTTTATGTACTTTCTTTTGAGGATATGAAATCACCTAATAATAGAACCTGTGCCCAAATTTGAATAAATTTTAGAAATATACCCCAAATAATATAGTTTATTCATATTTTATAATTTTTTTCTAAGTGAAATTCCAGGGTTTTACTTTTAGTGGGCATGAATTGTCCATAAACTTCTGTTGTTATAAGCTGCAGTGCAATGTACATTATAATTACTCAATTCACTGGTTTTTTTTCATTAATATGCTTAAAATTTCTTTTTCTTTTCTTTTTTTTTTTTGGTACCAGGGATTGAACTCAGGGGCACTTGACCACTGAGCCACATCCCCAGCCCTATTTTGTATTTTATTTAGAGACAGGGTCTCACTGAGTTGCTTAGTGCCTCACTTTTGCTGAGGCTGGCTTTGAACTCATGATCCTCCTGCCTTAGCCTCTCAAGCTGCTGAGATTACAAGTGTGGGCCACTGCACCTGGTACTATGCTTAAAATTTCATGATGTATTATTAGAATTTTTTTTTAATCATGAGCATGATTTGAAGGGGTCACTTTCATTTCCTACAAAAATGTTAGTAATGCAAGTTTGTGTCGCTGTCTTGGTTCTTTTGTTCTACCTGTCCTACTTGTCACAGCATCTGCTAGCTAGCACCACTCAGGTATAACTCCAGTAAGGGGCTGGGGAACATTTTAGGAAGTCTTGCTGAGATATTTGGCCATACTGTGTGCTGAGTATCTCTACTCCCAGAACAAGAACTTGGAGGTGTTTAGACCAAATTAGGAAGTAATAGCTCTTTTCAAATTATTTTTCTGATTGAGTGACCAGCAATAATATTGTGGAATGGAAAATGTTTTTGAAAAATGACTTGCGAATCATCATCAATGCAAAGATTGCAATATTCACTTGTTGACATCTTCCATATTGACCAGAATAATTTAATTTTAGGATTTTGTGGTATCTTCATCCTTCATCAAAAGTAAACTGGCAGAGTGTTTTCATTTCCTAATTGGGCTATGTCTTTTTCTCTTTTTCAACTTGACTGGGTCATGGATTTATTTGTTTCTAGTATTGCTTTGTTCCTCACCCTTTGTGATTGGCCTCAACTAAGAAAAACCACCCTTTGTTCCTTAAATTTCCTGTTGGCCAGGTCACATTTCAGCAACTCATTAAAACATGTATTTATTCTACTCTGGAGCACATTGTCTGGCCAGCCACGAATTTGTAGTGAAATGTAACAGTAAATTGTGCTCTGTGGTCAAAAATGCCAAATGATACACACAGCAGCATAGAGGTTTCCAGCCTAGGGTAGAATTAAAGAGCTTAGGACCAGTGCTGGGATTGTTGGCCGTATTTTCACAGTGGCCAGTTTTGTTAGACTTGAACTTGGAGAGAGCTTGAAATCACTTATCTCAGATGTTTGTGCTCACAGCCACAAAGCCTCTGAGAAACACAGAACTGATCTTGTAATAAGCTCCAGCTGAGTTTACAAGCCTCTGAGCCTTTTTGAAAGCCTGTTTAGTTTAATGAGGGTTTTCAGATTTCAAAGCTCACACACCTTCACATAAAAACAGATGATTATGACCAAATTAGGGAATGTTGTTCTGTGAGTGTTTTCCCCAATATGTTCTCCTTGCGGTTGTGAGGCATTGTTATGTCACACTCTCTACCTTCCAGGCATCATTTTTAAATGTGATTTTTGAAAGTCTTATTGTATATAGTTTCTATTCAAGCAGAACATTATGTTACATAAAAGAAGAGCTTTTTCTGTTACAGTCAAAAACAAATATGCTTATCATTTTTTTCCTGTTAAAAAAGGTGCAATTTGAAAAAAAAAATTGAACCTTCAATTTCTGCTACCATGACAACTGTCCTGAAAGGCTGGGCCTCCGCGTCCACTCCCGTGCCCTCCTTCATGGAGCTCTGCAACCTGTTACCAAATGGCTTGAAGAGAAAAGCTACATTTGTGAAACACCAAGAAGTGAGGGAACAAGGATACCCACACTCAGTCATACTGCACAGATTACCTCCTTGAGTACTTGTAGTACTTTTCATGTTAAACGTTTAGTTTTTAAATAATAGCTTTAATATGTGTGGCATATTATTGATATTAGTCTACCTATTCTTAATTTTTAAAATATTTTCTGAGTCACCCTAAGAAATAAATATAGTAATTAGGTTGTGAGGCATTTAAGCCTTGCCCGAGCACCAAATCACTTATTACATTATACCCATGGTTTTGCCCAGAGGTAGAGCACAGAATGTAGTATACTGACACTAGCAATACAGGACTAGAAAACAATGGAATACAGAGATGTCTTTGAAGAAAGCAGGAGACATGGATGAGGCCAGACAGAACAGAAATTTCGACAAGCATGTCCTTATCTCCTGAGCTCCCTCTGCAGTCTTCCTACCTGACTCTTCCACCAAACAAACACATTGAAAAGTTGTTAGTGTGAAGTCTCCATATAGTGTAGCTATTTTTCAAGAAAAATAATTTGCTGTTTCATCTCCCACTTTTTTCTCCTAGCTCTTTTTTCCTTCTCACCCCAGTCCAAGTGTTGAATCTTTTACATTTTTTTCTCTGCTCTCTTAAATCAGAATCAGCTACTCATAGCTGGAAAAGGCTATGGTAATATGACTTGTTCATTTACTAATGTCCTATTTTTGAAGAACATTTGTGAGACAATCCTTTAACAGTCAAACAGTGTAGCTCAATCTGGGGACTGAGTATCATAATTCTTAAAATTTGTATTTTTATCTCATTTTGTAACTAATCTTAAAATGCAATCTTACAGCCAGGCACAGTGGCTCAAGCCTGTAATCCCAGCACTTAGGGAGGCTGAGACCGGAGAATCACGAGTTCAAATCCAGCCTCAGCAATGGCGAGGCACTAAGCAACTCAGTGAGACCCTGTCTCTACATAAAACACAAAATAAGCTGGGCGCGGTGGCGCAAGCCTGTAATCCCAGTGCTTAGGGAGGCTGAGACAGGAGAATCATGAGTTCAAAGCCAGCCTCAGCAATGGCAAGGCACTAAGCAACTCAGTGAGAGTTTATGTTGAGACAGGGCTAAAACACAAAATAGGGCTGGGGATGTGGCTCAGTGGGTCGAGTGCCCCTGAGTTCAATCCCCGGTGCCAAAAAAAAAAAAAAACCAAAAACACAAAATAGGGCTGGTGATGTAGCTCAGTGGTCGAGTGCTCCTGAGTTCAATCTCTAGTACCAAAAAAAAAAAAAAAAAAAAAAACCAGCAATCTTACTAATTATAGAAATTTTATTTTTCTTTAACTTCTGTTTCTAGAAAATGCAGTTTACATAGAATTAAGTAGTCTTAAGTGATGAACAGATTGGTATTTCATATTTTAAAGCATAGGAGACTTTAGCTTTTACCACTATGGGTCATGCCCTCCTGCTTTAAACACATAGGAAACAGCACAAAATTTACAAAATGCCTATTTTTTTCACATTGACAAGAGTGTGGGACCATGGTCTCTGGGAGAAGAGACATAAATAAGGTGAGTACTTGAGCTTTCTCCTTGGAGGCAGAATTCCTAATGTAATGCAGAAAGATAGAACCCAAGCAGAGCCTAGTTGTCTAGGCTAGCCTGTCTCCACAGAGCAGACAGATAAGAACTCAAGGAGGCCCCATCAGCCAGATTTATGGGGAAGAATGCTGGAAAAGTTGCACCACTATAAATAAAGTGCTCCAGAAATCTGCTTAAAGATCCAGCTGAGCATTAGACTAAATATAAATCTGTGTTTGTAGTAATTGGGGTAAAATATCTCTAGAGCAAATTCTGGTATAGAACTAGTCCAACAAAGCTTAGAAATAAGCCTTAAAAGGATAAGACTGATCTTATCAATAATTCAATGTTCAGTCAAGGTAAATATTGATAATCCTTAAAGGAAGACAACAAAATCTAGTTGCTCACATTAACTCATAATATTTGGCATCTGATTTTAAAAGTCCTTTTGTGAAAGAACACAGAAATGTGACTCATGGATAGGATTAAATTAGACCAGAAATAGTAGAAATAATGAATTTGGTTAAAAAAAAAAAAGAATTTAAATGAAAACATGACCATAAGAAGAAAGACATGGAAGCAGTGTAAAAGGACCAAGAAAACTTTTGGAGCTGACAGTACAGTATTTAATCTGAAAAATTTACTGTGTGGGTTTAAATGATAGGTTAGACACTGTAAAAGAAAAGATCAGTGAATTTAAAAATAGCAATAGGAAATAAATAATGAAATTGAACAAAAAATGGAAATATAATGGCTAAAATTGTTCCAAATGTCATGAAATCTACAAATCCACACATGAAAGCAAAATGACCCTTGACCAGGATAAGTAAAAGAAAACTATTTCAAAGTCTATCACTGTCAGATTGTTTAAAATAATGAGAAAAATTAAACATAACAAAGACTTTGAGAAGAAAGACACATCATATACAGGGGAACAAGTTAGTGTTCTATTAAGAAACAATTCAGAGCAGGCTATGGCCAACTGATCTTTAACAGAGGTGCTAAGAACACATGTTAGAGAAAGGACAGGCTGTTCAATACATGGTGCTGGGAAAATTGCATATCCACTTGCAGAAGCATGAAGCTAGACTACTAATCTATCACCATGTAAAAAATGAAAAATAAAGACTTAAATGTAAAACGTGACATTATGCAACTACTAAAAGAAAACATAAGGGAAAACATTTCAGGACATTGGAATGGGCAAAGATTTTTTGGATAGGACCTCACAGGCATAAGAAACAAAGCAAAAACAGACAAACCAAAAAGTTCTATACAGCAAGGGTAATAGCAGAGTAAAGAGACCACCTACAGAATTAGAGAAACTATTTGCAAACCTAATCTGATAAGAGATTAATAGCCAAGATATATAAGTAACCTAACTCAATATCCAAAAATCTATTTAAAATAGTCAATAGACATTTCTCAAAGGAATATATACACATGCTCAACAGATATATGAAACATGATCTGCATCACTAATCACCAGGGAAACATGATTCAAAACCATAATGTGAATCACTTCAATCCAATTAGAATGGCTATTACCAAAAAGACACAAGATAACAAGCACTGGCAAGGATGTAGGAGAAAAGGAGCCCTTACACATTGATGGGTATATAAATTAGTACAGTCATTATTGAAAAGGTTTCTCAAAACCTCACTACTAGGTATATATCCAAAGGAAATTAAATTAGGACGTTGATACATCTGCACCCCCATGTTTAATGCACCGGTGTTCACAATAACCAAGAAATGGTATGTATCCATCAATAGCTGAATGGATGAAGAAAATGTGGTACATATATAAAATGGAATGCTATTCGGCAATAAAAAGATGAAATCCTGTTATTTGCATCATGGATGGAACTGGGGTTCATTATGTTCAATGAAATAAATGAGGCATAGAAAGTCAAATACCCTATGATCTCACTGATACTTATAATCAAAAAATGTTGACCTTATAGAACTTGAGAGTCTCATAGTTGTTACTAGAGGCTGGGGAGGGAAGAAGGGAAGGAAGGATGGTCAAAGTTTGGTCAGGGAGTACTAAGTTATGTTTTAAGAGAAATAAATTCTTTTGTGTGCCATCATACAGTAAGGTACCTGCAGATAACTATAATGTACTGTGTAAGAAAGGATTTTCATTATAAAGAAATGATAAATATTGGGTAGATAGTTTTACCCTGATTTGAATATTTCAAAATGTTTACATATATAGAAACCATACATAGTAACTTGTAAATGTAAGCAAGTTTTATGTATTGATTAAAAAATTCAAGGCCTGAGATAATGGAACATTCTAAAGTGCTGAAAATATTAACATAGACCTCTGTATATGACAAAATGGCTTTCAAAGTAAAGAGGTGAAATATGGACCTTTTTGGTGAGTGCCACCAAGTTTATTTGCAGTATTAACAGAACAACACATATGGAATTTTTTTAAAAAAATTTATTGGTGGAAGAAAATTATATTATATGAAAACTTGGATCTGATAGAAGCCATTAAAATGGCAAAACAGTAAATTTATCATAAATACAAGAAATTCTTTCCCATTTTAAAATTAATTTTAAAGGTAAATATTTAAAGAAAAAATGCATTTTATGTTTTTGCTTATACCATGTATACATGTAGCAGGCATAGCAAAGTGGCATAAAGGAAAAGGAGAGACAGGAGCATACAGTTAGTTGTGTGGTATTGGTTATATGTGTAGGGAGATGAAGTTATTACACCAGAAATGTGTGGCTGGCCAAAACCAGGAGAGAAGATATAAAGTGAGATATCAAGAAATAATCTCAAAGAATACAGAAGGGGAACAAAGAATAGATGTAACAAATAGGGAAAGATTCAGTAAGCTTAATTATATGTGATTAATTGTGAATGATAATAATAACTGAATTAAAAGGTAGAAATTGTGAGATTGGCCTGTACAAAGAGTGAGACATAAATATGTTTTATGGAAGAAGTTTATAAAGACAGAGAAAAGGATGACAAAAGAACACTATGCAAATATTAACTTTAGGAATTTTTAAATTGTTACTGAGACAAGATATACTTCCAGAGATAAAGAAGGATGCCATATAATAAGAAAGGATTATATTCTCCAAGAAAACATGACAAGCTTCAATGTGCATGGACCTAACAACAGAGCTCCAAAATGCTTAAGAAAACTATAGAATTGAAAGGAAAATTGAGAATATCTTCAAGTATATGTGGAAATTTCAGTACTCCTTCCGAGCAGTTTATAGACTGAAAGAAAATTATTAAGGACATAGCAAATACAAAAAACACCAACAACTTAATTTGATACTTTTTATTTTTATTTATTTATTTTTATTTTATTTAGGCTTACATGTTAACAGTGCAATTTGATTCATTGTACATAGATAGAGGATAACATATCAATTCTCTAGTTGTATGTTGTATAGAATCTCAACATATATGCAGTCATACATAAAGTTAGGGTTATTATGACCATCATATTTCCACCAACTTTACTGTCCCCATGCTCTCTCCCCGCTTATACCCCAGTGAACAGAGTTCCACCATTGTTGCCATGTCCTTCCCCACATTATGGATCAGCATCCACTTATCAACAACTACATTCGGCATTTGGTTTTCTGAGATTGGCTTACTTCACTTATCATGATATTCTCCAACTCCATCCATTTACCTGCAAATGCCATAATTTTATTCTCTCTTATTGCTGAGTAATATTCCATTGTGTATATATACCACAGTGTCTTTATCCAGTCATCTATCGAAGGGCATCTTGGTTGGTTCCACAGTTTAGCTATTGTGAATTGAGCTGCTATAAACATTGAAGTGGCTGCAGCACTGCAAGTAGTATGCTGTTTTTAAGTCTTCTGGGTATAGACCTAGAAGTGGGATAGCAGGCTCAAATGGTGGTTCCATTCCAAGTTTTCTGAGGAATCTCCATACTGCTTTCCAGATTGGTTGTACCAATTTGCAATCCAACCAGCAATGTGTGAGTGTGCCTTTTTCCCCACAACCTCGCCAACACTTATTGTTGTTTGTATTCTTGATAATTGCCATTCTGACTGGTTGAGATGAAATCTTAGGGTAGTTTTG
>CM053401.1:61999568-62100170 GCA_028644305.1 Xerus rutilus
TCTCAAAAATTGCATTTTAATACATGTTATCAAACATAACAGAAAAAAACAAATTTTCAGAAGCTGTACACACTATTCACTGAAAACATTTGTTGAGGCAAATAGAAAAAATTGTTACAATCATAATTTTTCTAACTTTGCACAAAATTATAAGCAGATTAAATTCTTCATATTAAACACCTTTATATGCACTTTCAATGAACAGTATAACGCGTCTGACTACGGACCAGTCTTGCTTTTAAAACGTTACAGTTTCTTTCACAACATCTCTCACATAAAATGAGACCTAATTCATAGAATAACAATTATTTTCCTATCTAATTCCTATGACCATGGCCAACTAACCCCATTTGCTATAGAACACAATTCATTCCTCTTTTAATCAGTTTTCCCCAAGTATTGCTTTTCTTCCTAAATATTTTTATTTTCTTAATGTTTTATTTTTGTAATGTTTTCAGCAGTCACTCATTTCTGATGCCCCCTTCAATGCTAACTCTCTTGACTTCATAGACTCAGTCATGCCTGTTTCTCACTGTGGCCTCTGTGTTCCATACCTGCATTGGTGCTCCTCAGAGGTGGCTATTTCAGAGTCTGGAGGAACAAGGACTGATTCCCTGTGGTTCTGGCTGGACTTTCCTGTAGCTCTTTCTCCCTTTCCTACTCACATTGGAGCTCTGTAGCTTTATCTGAGAGTACAGCTATCTGTGCCTAAGGGTTAGCTGGCAAGACCTATAGGAAAAGATGAGTCATGTGCACCCAAATCAGGCTTTAAATCTCCATAGATCTCAGTCAGTGTACATACCGTGGTTTTTAGGGAACATATCAAGCTCCGCTGTTCACACAGAATTAGCCTAAGGCCTTATTGTTCACATCTGGCAAGGGGATATCCAGCCAGAAATCAGAGTTTCTCTTCTCTTCAGAGTTTCTTCTCTTTTCATCTTTTAGTATGCTAATTGAGGGCAGTATCTTAACTGTCATCCAAATCAACAGGAACAAAACATAGGGGCAATGAAAACCACATGCAGGGGGCCTTTTCTCTGGTCAGTGTGTAGCCAAAAATTCCCAATATTTGCTTCCTAGGGTAGAGATTTATGGTCTATGTACATACAATCTTACCAGGTTAGGTCTTCAGGGATACAACAGGAACTTTGCTTATTAACAGATCTTCTAGAAAATATAGTAAAATATTAGCTTGTTTTTTACAATGCTTAAAATACAAATCTCTTTATAAACCACATGCAAAATATAGTGTTTTTTTTTCTTGATCCTTGGAACCCAGGGCCTCATACATGGTAAGCACATACTCTATCACTGAGCTGTCAATAGTCATTATTAACCTTTCTTATTTACCAGATTAGTTTCTGAATTGGGACTTAATTTTGAAAAGCCAAACAAAACAAAACTCACACTGAGGTAAAAACAAAATTTTAATATATTAGAAATACTGAAATAGATGAGTTACAGAATCTGACAATGATAAAATGTCTTAGTTAATAATACTATCTTATAAAAAGGTATTTTCTTAGGTCAGTTCTATGAAAAGGTGATTTTTTTTAATCTTAAAAAGATTATTAGATTTCTACTCATTGGACAACACAAATTCTTGTGCTGTAAATTGGAGAACGAAAATGTTTGGGTTTTCATTTTGTTCATCTGTTATAAAAACATGAAATTCTTTTGGTGAGACTTGAGGCTGAGATAGATGCCTTTCAGCTGCTCCTTAGATCCAGACTGTTCACTGTGGTTACCACTAACCACATTTGGCTATTTACATTTAAAGTAATTAAAATTAAACAAAATAAAATTGAGTTCCTCAGCTATACTGGCTACATATCAAGCTAATAGAACCCATTTTCACTGTCAAAAATGTTCTATAGGACAGAGCAGCTAGATCAATGAAGTTTTACCTCAAAAAATACAAACCTAGATTATATTGTTTATAAACATACACACTCCCTACAGAAATGCTTTTACTGAAAAGATATATGATCAGACATATTGAGTGAGTTATAAATAACAAACCTGTAAAATTTGGCAACAAATTTACTTATTGGAGAAATCTCATGGGAGAAATGTTCAACTACATTACCTTGTAACTTCTTTATATAATAAGTTTTTCAGACTTTAGTACCCCAAACAACTCTTTTTAATGAGTAATGTTACTCCTATGATATCTAATTTTTGCTCTTGCTTTGGCTTTGGGCACTCAAATTTGAATTTCTGGGTGCTCTTAATTGTGGTCCAAGTCAATGCTGCCCTTATTTTAATATACTAATCATTTGTATTTGGTTCAATGTTCACTGTCTCCCGGGTTTCCTAATTTCTTTATATTTTTGCATTATGTACAACACAGATTATAGCTTAGTGGTTAAAAACACAGGTCAGGAAACAAATTTCCCCACTTAAGTTCTCAATTGCCCCCTGCCAACATTTACTAGCTGTGTTGCATTGGTGAGACTATTGCATATTTTGTGCCAAAGTTTTCTCATCTTCAGATTGAGGATTGACCATGATGATAATGTAAAGAATCTAGCATATTGCCTAGAGCAGAAGAATCATTAGATCAGTAAGAGTAGTACAGCATTATGGTATGGTATGTAGACTATTAGTACACTTTATGAATGGCTTTGTTTCTTTGTTTTTGTTTTCTATTTTAATATATAATTTTTATTCTAATTAGGTTTACATCACAGCAGAATGTATTTTGATTCATTGTATACAAATGGAGCACAACTTTTCATTTCTCTGGTTGTACACAATATCGTTACACCATATGTGCAGTCATACATGAACCTAGGGCATTGTTGTCCATCACATTCCACCATCTTTCCTGCCCCCATGTCCCTTCCCCTTCCTTCCTCTCCCCTTTGAACAAAGTTTTTCCATTCTTCCCATGCCCCCTCCCCCATTATGGATCAGCATCCACTTATCAGAGAGAACATTCAGCCTTTCATTTTTTGGGGATAGGCTTGTTTCTGTGTTTTATCTCACATTTTCCTAAAATGTGTACTATAAATTATGCTGTTTTACAAAAATATAAAATATAATAAAATGTCAGTAATAACATTTAATTAAGCATTCAGATTCTAGAATATATATTAAAATACAGTCATATAAGTTTATCCTCATTTCATAAGCTGATGTGAAATTAAAACCTATTTTTGAAGAATAAATCTTTTTTTATGAAATTCCCTGGTGATTATTCTCAGAAAAATAATCTATTTTGGTTTGGGCAAAATTTACATAGTAGCATGCTGATTGCAATTTTAGGAATGTATTGATCAAGACTAATCAATCATGCTCAGTATTGATCAAAATTATCTCATGATATTATGGGGATGCTTATGAGGACATATTGGAACACCTTTTTTACTTATTACTTTGCAGCAGGAAAGTAGTAGTGGTACGAGGACAAATCCTAACATATGCTTAGTTTTCACATTCAGTTTTTTCTGTTTTTTTTTCTCATAAACACATACACACACACACATATGTACACACACAAGCATACTTGATAGAAGAGCCTGCAGGAGGAAAGGAAGCAAAATCAAAATTGTATATACTATCAAAATCAATAAAACAAAGCCACCACAGGATGTAGGAGAATGTCCACTGAATGTCTGTCTACAGATATCATGGACATGCATTATTTTTGCTTGAGGTAAAAGATTGAGCTTCACTTGAAAAGCTGCCAGATATCCTTTTCTGATGTCCCATGATTGGTGGTGCATAGCACTTCAGCTCAGTATTTCTGCCATGCCACCATCTGCCCAGCACACTCATTCTGCTGGTTGGCATGTCGCTTATTTGCTTTTAACATGCAACCCATATAAAAATCCCTCATAATCTGCCAAAATTAGAAATGCAGCTGTTTTAAGTCTTAAACAGCAATAGCACTATTCATTATGCCAGTGTAGAGGAATAAAATAGAAAGATGTATTTGAAAAGAGCAATACTACACCAGAATGTATTTGTCCCTCCATGTTTTAAAGTACTTTCAAGACACATATAGTCTATAACCAAGTGCTGACTGCAGCCTTAAAATCAACACATAAATAAACAAAATACCTCTTTTTACTACATATATTTTAATATAAAGATTGGACTTTGAATCAGCCTCGATTTGTTTTTCATGTTATGGAGCAGTTTAGCCTTTCAGTTTCTAGAGAATGAAAATTTCTGACTAACCTTGGTATTATCTTACTCTATTTTTATTTTCTCCAGATATTTTTTGAGTTTCTGATCATTATAACTTGTTAATCCTGAGAACATTTATCATGTAAAGCTGTGTAAAGCTGTATAGAGAATTCTCAGTGAAACCAAGCAATTGGTCTCCTGTTAGTAAAAATAAAGGGGAAAAAAAGATTTTCTGCAACATAGTAGTATTTTCATACTGAAAACAAAACTCAAACTAAAGCAGAAACTTTCCCCTGTTGCATTGTTATCCATAATCGTATTATTTAGGAATGACAGAAATTAGACAACAATGAAGATCTGGTATACATCACTTTGTCCAAAGGTATCTTATTTTTAAAGTGACTAGACATACTTTTTCTGAAACTAAGGGATAATTTGAAATTGACTTGCTCATCTTTTACTCCTCAACATTCATAGGTCAATTAAAGGTCTAAGTTGAATTCCTTTGGTTATGTGTTAATGCTGATCCCAAGAGATCTTTTCCCATGTGATTTTCACACACTCAAAAAGTAATTTTTTTGTGAGAATTGACTTGTAAAAAATATCAGATTCCTCTGGAGTCAAGGCATAAAATGTAGTAATTAAACATGACCACAAACTGAATAAAATGGATTTACTTGATGTACATTTATCTCACATCTCCAGCAAGATTCACAGTATTAAAAGGACAGGGACAGTAAACTAGTTTGTTGGTTTTTTTTTTTAAATATTTATTATTTAGTTGTAGGCAAACAGAATATTTTTATTTTATTTTATTTTTTTATGTGGTGCTGAGGATCGAACCCAGTGCCTCCCGCGTGCTAGGCGAGCACGCTACCACTGCGCCATAACCCCAGCCCAGTAAACTAGTTTTAAGCAGGGCAACATAGTTATCTTAGTACGAGGTACAGTCACTCTAAAAATGCTTGTTCATGATTTGCACACTTTGCTTGGTAATTTAAGATTTCATATTTGGATCTAACTTTGAAAGGATAAATTAATTTGGGGTTTAAGGAGTTAATATGTTTTGAAAATTCTGAAGTTAAAGTGTTTTGAATCTACTTGTTTCAATTTTGCATGCAGTGATTTCTAACCACTAATGAAGGAGAAAAGTCCTTCATGCCATTGTTCTAGTTGCTTCTTTCATTGTATCATATTGTGTTAGATCTAGTTTAATAGCTTTTTGACTATCAGTCCCTTTCTTAATTATCTAATATTGTAGTGTAACTTTAATTCATTGTGATTTAGGTTTATAAAGTTAAACTTGTCTTTTTCATTACACTAATTAGCACAGTCCTAGCCTTTCTTACTTTTCAGAACACAGTAGACTTCATGGCATGCTTTTATAATGATTATTTTAAAAATTTAATAAAATATTAATTCTATATTCTTAATATATTACCTTTTCTATCTAGGACAAACGTGTAAATAGATTCATCTTGTCCTTCGAGATTAACAGCAATCTCAGTATTATCTCACGTGTACATCTTTACTGTTGTTGGTTTATGCTTTCAAAAACATTTAGTGCTAAGGAGAGGTCTTGGTTTGCCATCTCTAATGACTGAAATCTATTTTTGACGTACTGGAGTATTTAACATGCAGAACAGGAGAGACAGCACAAATGCATTTTTTGTAGTTTGGAAATGAGATGATCCTTCAGAAATGACATGACTGGAGTGTGTCAGTAGTCAAAGCCCAATATATTTTTAAGCAAACTTTTATTGTAGAATAGTCTTAGGTTTACAAAGAAGTAGCAAAGATAGTTCAGAATTCAACTCTTCCACATTTAGTTTCTGCTAATGTTCTCATCTTATTGTCATGGTACATTTGTCAAAACTAAGAAATCAACTTTGGTATATGATGTGAATGTACCAGTTTTTCTATTAACATCCTATTTATGTCCCAGGACCAAATCTAGAGTACCAAATTGCATTTAGCTATCATATCTCTGTAGTTACTTCTTGTCTTGACAGTTTCTCATACTTTAATTGTATGAGAAACAATTCCATGGCCATAACAGTCTTGAGGAGTATAGGCCATATATTCTGTAGAATGGCCTCCAATTTGGTTTATCTGATGTTTTTTCTCATAAATAACCTGGGGTTATGCATTTGGGGAAGGAATAACATAAGATGAAGTGTTCTTCTTATCCCATCACATCAGGGTAGACAATGTCCACATATCACTGTTATTACTAAATTTCATCGCTTAGTTAAGGTTATATTTACCAGGTTTCTCCACTGTAAAGTTACTGTTTTCCCCTTTCCCCACTTTCCACACTAAGGCTAGCCCACCCTCAATATGGAGAGGACAAGTTCCAACCTTTGGGGTGGGGTGCCTATATATAGTGAATGAAATTCATCTGTAAGGAAGAACAAAGTTTTTTTTTTCCCCGCTTACTTATTCAAAACCCAATTTTAGGTCTTTAGTTTTGTTTTTTTTTTTAAATTAATTTGACTACACAAATTCTTGTGCTATGTCATAGTAATATTCTTGAGTTCAGCTTTTCTTACTAAATAGATAGATAAAATACGATTAAATACATGACTTTAAGAAGTAATTGTGACATTAGTGAACACCAGAATAACCAACTGTGATAGTTAACTTTGTGTGTCAACTTGACTGTGCCATGGAGTGCCCAGACATTTGGTTAAACATCATTCTGAGTGTATCTGTGTGTTCTGGATGCAATTAACATGTGAATTGCTAGATCCAGTAAAGCAGATTGCCCTTAATGTAAATGAGCATCATTCAATCCATCACAAGCCTGAGTAAAACAAGACAGCTGAGTAAGGGAGAATTTGCTCTTTCTTCCCAACTGTCACTAAGCTGGTACATCAGCCTTCTTCTGCCTTTGGACTTGGACATAGGTTTACCATTGGCCTTCCTGGGTCTCCAGCTTGCTTACTACAGATCAGAGGTCTTAGCCTCCATAATCATGTGAGTGAATTCCTTATAATAAATCTCTTTACATATTTATATGTCTGTCTTATCTATCCATCCATTCATTCTCTTGGTTCTCTTTCCCTGCAGACTCCAGACTAATACACCAATCATCCCACTCAAGAATCAGAGCAATATTATAACCCTGAAAAATCTTTGCCCTTTTCCTGACACTATTTCTGCTATGTTTAAATTTGTGTTAATCATCTCCTTGCATTTATTTTTTATATGGTGAGATTTTTAACTTTATAAATAGATGTTTTTCTGGAATGGTTAGGTAGGTATTGTTATTAAGTCAGCAAATTATTAAGTAATTCTTTTACCTTTTTAGATTTTTCCTTTTATTTTGGAACTAAATTGCATGTCTTAATTCTTTACTTGTAATAATGCTAATATATACTCTATTTACTGAATAAACTAATTTGTATGAAACAACTTCATTTCATAACTGATCTGTTTCTGAAGCAGGTACTAATGAACAGGTCTTCTCTTTAAATCTGAATTTTCCATAAACAAAGGGAATTTGCTTAATAAAAATTTCTAAGCATCATAGTAAAATTGAAGAAATTTGGCACATTAATGCTACAATAAAAGTTAATAAGTTTCATGAAAGACATCTTGCAATAAATATAAAAGTGTTATGATCTTGCTATATAAGAAGTGATTGTAGCTTTGCCTCTATTTAAAGGGTGAATTTTAAAAAGATAAATGTGCTAAATTAAAAAGATGCTTAATCTCTTTATTGAAACTAGTAGATTAGAATAAAATATTTGGACTAACCTCTTAATTGGCGTAATGAACACCATATAAATTTTGAAATTAAGTTTTTAAAAATTTAAATTTGTATACACTTAAAACATTAGTCATGCCAGGCATAGTTGTGTACACTTATAATGCCAGCTACTTGGGAGTCTGAAGCAGGAGGATCACAATTTGAGGCCAACCTGGGCAATATAATAGATCCTGTCTCAAAACTTAAAACTAAACAGGGTTGCAGATGCAGGTCAGTGGTAAAGAACCAATGGGTTCAGTCCTCCATACTGGAGGAAAAAAAAGTCACAATAGCTATGAAAGTGAAGACGTGCTGTGTTCAGATCCTAATATTATTCAATTACCTATTTCATTTAAGTTTTGCTACTAAATATAGGCAAAATATCCTAATTCCACTTCATATGTCACCCAAAAATATTCAGTTCTTTGAAGTCTCTTCTTGGGTTTGTTTATTCATAGTTCTTGAAACTACTTATTTGCCTGAAGTCATTTGGGGACTGGACTTGCTCATACCATTAAGTTGTCCTTCCTCCTGTGTCTTAGATAAAAGGTAAGCATTCAGATATAAGGTCGGTAAGTTTACCTTTCCTATCAATCAGAGCTATGGTCAGAAGCCATGGGAAATTAATGAAGATTGAAATATTGGGTGCCGGATATTTTTGAGAGGTCTTGATTAATACTATTAATTTTTTAGCCTGAAAGGTGTATCACAGGGGTCACCTTATGATAATGAGTAAGCAGTGGGTCCAGGAAGGTAGGTACATCAGCATTCAGGAAGCCAACAGAGACAGGCTAGATTGAAGAGTCTAAGGAAAGGCTAGTAGCCTGCTAATGAGCTTCATATATGAATAGGGAGTTGAGCTCCAGAATTACAAAAAGATACCCAAAATGGAAGATACAATGTAACTTGAGGGTGAGAATTATTAGCAATGTTTTGATTGCATCTGGGAAATAGCTGATGCAAGAGTTGGGTGATGCTGAGCTTAATAGACATGTACCATAAGTTATCTATGTAGCTATTGTTTAATTTTCTTTCATACTGGAATATAAATTCCAGAAGGCAGGTACATTGTTTTTCTTGTTTATTGCCGTATCCCCAGTGCTTAAAACAGAGCTTAAACATCTAGAAAGCACAGTAAATGTTAAGTCAAATGAATGAATGTAATGAATCAACTAGTTTTGTTGCTATCACCTTCTAGCAAATATCTGTACCCCTTATTATTACAAGTTAAAGAACCATATTCTCTGAGCTGTATCACTACAAGTGCTTCCAAATGGTTTTCCTGTCTCTAGTCTTAACTTAAACAGCACTTAACAGTAAGATTTCCTGGAAAATATTCACCAGTGAACAAGAAGGAAGAGCATATGGGTTTAATTTCCATGGAAGTTCAAAGGCTTAAAAAGGAAATGAGGAAATCAAGTTAAGAAATGGCCAAAGAATTTGAATAGAAATTTCTTTGAAGCAGACCCTCAAATGACCAGTAATCATCATTCCCTTATATTATGTACCCCTAGTAACTTGTAAAGCCTAAAATGGATCATGTTATTTATCTACATAAAACCTTTCAGTAGCATGAGGATGAATCCTCCCACATGACTGTAATTACAAACTGTAATTTGGCTTCTGCTTTTTTCTCCAGCCACATGGTTCCCATTCCTACTCTCCTCCCTATCTAGTTCTAGCATGTGGCCATATGGAATTTCTTTCATTTTCTCCAATATAATATCATCTTTTGTTCCCACTGTCTTTTTACACCTGGTAGTCCAGTCTGTAGTATCCACATCAATTTCCATTCTCTTTTAATTTGCCTGGTTATTTTCTATTCATCTTTCATGACTCCGTGCACATATCTCCCTCGAAGACTCTGATCTGAAGCAGCATGTTTGGGTCAGACAGCAATTCCTACCAGGTGCTCCTCTCATTAAAATTTATAACACTCTATTTATAATCATGTTTTCTGGTTTTAAAGTTGATGATACTCTGTGAAAGATAGGGCCATGATTATCTAATTTGTAAGGGTAATAATAATAATATCACAGCATTTTTTTGGTAAAGATTCTATGATGAGAATCTCTAAAAAGAGGAGATACTGTAAAATACTTGAATGTTTCAACTTTTATTTTTACCATTATCTTTAGTGTTTTGTACATATGGTGATAAATGTTGATAAATAATTGTTGTTGCATGTATTAAACATATAATGATTGTCATCTTTTTTTTTTTTGGGTACTGGGGATTGAACTCAGGGGTACTCTACCACTGAGCCACATGCCCAGCCCTATTTTGTGTTATAGTAGAGACAGGCTCTCACTGAGTTGCTTAGTGCCTTGCCATTGCTGAGGCTGGCTTTGAACTTATGATTCTCTTGTCTCAGCCTCCCAAAGTGCTAGGATTACAGGCGTGCACCACTGCGCCTGGCTCTGATTGTCATCTTGATACTTAAATCAGTTTTGAACTTAAATTTGTTATGGATGATAATCAGTTTAAAACATTGTCATTATTATTTGTCAACCCAAAGGGAAAACTCTTTAAATGAGTGATTTTGTGGGTTTTCTTAGACTCACAACTTAAACAGCATCTAACAATAAGATTTCTTGGAAATATTCATCATTAAACAAGAATAAAGAACATGTGGATTAAATTTCCATGAAGTTCAAAGTCTTAAAAAGAAATGAGGAAATCAATTTAAGAAATGGGCAAGTAATTTGAATAGAAATTTCTCCAAAGAAGGTACTCAAATGACCAAAAATCACATGAAAAGAAAATCAACATCATTTGTTATTAGGAAAATGCAAGTTAAAAACACAATGAAATACCACTTCACACATAGGAAGCCTATAGTCAAGGAGAAGGACAATTAAAGTTTTGGCAACTTTTGTGGAAAAGTTGGAACCCTCGTAGTTGCTGATGGCAATGTAAAATTATGCAGCTACTTTGGAAAACAGGTTGCCAGATCCTCAGAAAGTTCCCAGCAATTCTACTCATAGGTATCTACCAAAAGAAAACATAAGTTCATACAAAAACTTTCACATGAATGTTTATAGTCACATTTTCATTTTAGACAAAAAGAATAAACTGAATGTCCATTTATAGATGAATGGATAAGTAAAACATGGCATATCCACTCAATGGACTTTTAAACAGTCATAAAAATGAAATAATATATCTATATCAGAAGAAACCTCAAAAACAATGTGCTGAATGAAAGAAGCCCATCACCAATGATGTGTCATGAGACTCTGAATACGAAATATCTAGGTACACCCATAGAGACAGAAATTAGACTAGAATAGGAAGTAAATGCTGTTGCTGATGGGGTTTCTGTTTTGGAATTAGATAATGGTTCATCAACCTTATGAATATGTTAAAAACATTAAGTTATACAGTTTGAATGGATAAATTGCATGGGAATTATATCTCAATAAATGTAGAAATGTTAAGTAGATAGAATTTTGTCTTTTCACCTAGAGGATAAAAATTTGGTGGAAGGAGGATAATAGAGTTTCATATTTGAAATAACATTGAGGTCTTTCATACACAATCTTTATTTAAAAAAATTTTTTATTTTTATTTGTTCTGATTAGTTATTCATGACAACAGAATGCATTTCAACTCATTGTGCACAAATGGATCACAACTTCTCATTTATCTGGTTGTATATGATGTAGAGTCTCACCATTTCAGCAAACATACATATACCTAGGGTAATAATGTCCATCTTATTCCACCATCTTTCCCATCCCCACGGCCCCTCCCCTCCTTTCACTCCCCTCTGCTCAATCCAAAGTTCCTCATTCTTCCCTTGCCCTTCCATTATGAATCAGCATCCACATATCAGAGAAAACATTTGGCCTTTGGTCTTTTGGGATTGGCTTATTTTGCTTAGCATGATATTCTCCAGCTCCATTCATTTACCTCCAAATGCCATAATTTCATTCTTCTTTAAGGTTCAGTAATATTCCATGGTGTATGTACACCACATTTTCTTTATCCATTTATCTGTTGAAGGGCATCGAGGTTGGTTCCATAGTTTAGCTATTGTGAATTGAGCTTATAAACATTGATGTGACTGTGCCATTGTAGTATGCTGATTTTAAGACCTTTGGATATAGACCAGAGTGGGATAGCTGGGCCAAATGGTGGTTTCATTTTAACTTTTCCAAGAAATCTCCATAGTGCTTTCCAGAGTGGTTGTACCAATTTGCAGTTCCACCAGCAATGTATGAGTGTGCCTTTTTCACCACATCCTTGCCAACGCTTACTGTTGCTTGTATTCTTGATAATTGCCATTCTGACTGGAGTGAGATGAAATTTTAGAGTAGTTTTGATTTGTATTTCTTTAATTACTAGAGATGTTGAACATTTTTCCATGTTTTTGTTGATTGATAATCTTTCAGTTGCTTCAGATCTATATGATGTAAGGATTAGAATCAAGAAATTGAAAATAAGCTTTATTTCTGGTGAACTACTTCAAGGTAGTTATTCAAATTTAAATAATAATAAACCAATATGAGTAATTAAAAGGATTCAGGTTACATGTTTATCAGTGGTAGTCTTGCAGGAAAAAATAAGGCATCTTTAGCCTTGAGGGAATAGATATTGCCTGGACTGAATTGTGTGTGTGAGTCCATATATATGTGTGCAAGAGTCTTTGTTTTACGAACATCAAATATGTCCAAGTATCTGCTCTTTCAACTTATTTAAGATTATTCATTGTGCAATCTATCCAACATATAGGAAAAAAGTAACTCATTTAATATACCTGAGTCAATGTACATAAATATAACATCATTAAATTTATGAAATGGGAGTTTTGGGTCTCATCAAAACCAAACAAACTGTTGAGGGGACACCAAGGAACACATGTGAATGTTCTTGAGATTTGTATTCAAATAACATCAACAAGTAGGAGGGGCTTTTATAGAGTTGTGAGGGCTTTGGAGTCAGATACACTTTTGGCTGATTGTCTGACTTCCTGAAGGATCTCTGAGGGATTTCTAAGAATGTAGTTTTCCAAACAGAAAAGAAATTTATCCTCATTCACAATAGGATAATATGTATTATAAATTAGAATTTTAGATTGGCAAGAAAGATTAAAACGTTAGTTAAACTATTCACCAACTGCTCTTTTTTGAGCTGTGAAGAATGGAGTATTCATCAGTCATTTAAGGGTGACAGGCCATTTCATAGGAATTTAATGGTCTCTGAGTTTACATATTCTTGATGGTGGGTCTTTTCTGTGATTATGCCATCATTACATGTTTTATTTTTTGCTCCCTGGATCATCTTTTATAAATAGGTTTTTCCTCTTGTACACTGTCAAATATAGGAAGGAAGATGATCTCATCTTCGCTTAGGCACTCCTCCTCAGCCTCATCTTTCACTCCTGGTCCTTTAATGAAACAGTTTGCCCCATATTCTATTGTGTATTTTTCTTGTGAAAGTATTATGCTACCCATCATACAGAATATAAGATATGTGTTGTCCTAAATATTTTGCTACTCAGAATTCAGCACCAGATGGAAAGGTCAGCTTGAGCACTCTGATTTTGATACTTTAGAATATGAACAACTTTTCACGTGGTTTTGAGTTTGGGAATGGCCATATGTTTTGACAGAGAGGACCATGGCCATATTATTCAAATTTTGACTCATAGAAGAGTTTAAAGTTGACTTTTTTTTTTTTTTTGGTACTGGGGATTGAACTCAGGGGCACTCGACCACTGAGCCCACATCCCCAGCCCTATTTTGTGTTTTATGTAGAGACAGGGTCTCACTGAGTTGCTTAGCGCCTTGCTTTTGCTGAGGCTGGCTTTGAACTCGTATCCTCCTGCCTCAACCTCCCAAGCTGCTGGGATTATAGGTGTGTGCCAAATGCACCCTGCTAAAGTTGACTTTTGATCCTATACTTTGACTCTGAATCATATCTAGAGGTTTTTTTTAATTGTCTTCTTTATGTTTGCCTGACTGGTCAGTTATCATTCCTCAAGAAATGCTTTTACATATATTTATTGGGATATATAGGCTCTAATGTGAGGATGAAAAGAAAATGTAAGCATAAACCTTATCATCTTCTTTCTTTATGACTCCACCTTCCCATACTACTTTCCACTATATCCTTCTTAATTTATCATTTTCCACTAGTAATATGATATTAATCTCTAGAACGTTTTCATGTTTGTTCTCTCTTTCCCTAAGAAAATCAGTTATGATCAGTTTCTCATTTTCTGGCATAATATATAACATCAGATCTAATACATACAATCATTTGAGTTTAGATCACTAGAGGTGATCCCAGATCAATGTGAAGTATGATGATTCACATAGAGCACGCATGCTCTGCACACCATGACATCAGCCCAGAATCCAATTGCTGCACCTGTGAGTATGGGTTTACAGAAGTAGATTTCTTGAAGAATGAAAGTTAGAAAGCAAAAAGGAGACATAGCCTCAGGCCACAGTCTGGTAGGCTAAGTTTTCAGTGTTATTGCCGGTTTTGCATGGCACACTTCTAGATTTAAACCAGAGAACTTCATGTGCTGAGGACCAGTAAGTATAGATGAGGTAACTGAAAGAAAAACATGGGCAAAGAATAATTCATGAGGGGAAAAATCACAGATATGACCACATTGCAAAGTCTTAATAATTTTCAAAGTAGAAACCACACAGGCTGTGTTCATTAACCTCAGTCCTATAAAATAAGATGAAAATTTAAAGGTCAAACAGTATCTGGCAGCATGGGCATTTAAAAGTATCTTCCTAAAACATGCAGGTTAAAAAAGAAAAAAATAGATGGTGAAGTTTTGTACGCAAGTTGGAAATGAGTGATAATGAGAGCACTGTACAGTATATGCTTTTAGGGCATTACCAGGTGGTCATAAGAAGTAAATATGTATCCATAACAACATTTATTAGAAAACAAGAAAGTTTGGAAACATGTATTAATTATTCCACTGAAGAATATATAAAGAGAACTATAAGATACGGGGAGAACCTTTGTTTATGGAATAGAAATTAGATGATAAAAACCAAGAAATGAAATCATTCTAATAGATATGATTATAGCATTTTAAATTATATATGAAAAAGATTTTAAGAAATGTTCTCTGAAATATATAGGAATACAGTGACCAAACCTCTGGTATTTGAAAATACTCAAGTAAAGGAAAAAATTAAAAGGGACAAGTGAAACAAATGTGGCAAAATCTTGATGATGTTTTTGAATCTGGTGTGAGAAATGGGAGTTCGCTGTGCTGTTCTTTCCTTGAAATTTTTCATATTCAAAATACCAAAAACAATAACTTCAAAGAGAACAATCAAAGGACACTTCCTTGTTCAGAGATCAAGACTTGTCTACATCCACAGAATTAAAACAAATGGCTTTGCCTTAAAGGAAGTTAAATGGATAGAGAAACATACAGTTGAGAAAAAGACATATTTGTACATAAAAATTTAGCTTAATTTTGAACTGGTAGAAGAAAGGAAGATTATATAATAGATAATGTTAGAGTAACTGCATATCCATTTGGAAAATGAATTCCAAACTGTCATGAACTAAGAAGTGAATCTATAAATCACAGGTGAAAACCTTCTGGAGTGTGACAACAGAACTTGAAACCATAAGGGAAATCATGCCAGAGTTGTACTTTTTAAAATATTTAAACTTCTGAACCATAAAAAATGTCATAAATATGAAGCACTTTTGCAATATTTGTAGAAAATGTTGCCATAAAAGACAAAGGATTAGAAGTTTGGATATATGTGGATCCTCTTGCAGAAATCAAAACACGTCAAATTAGTCAAAAGGAAAAATTTGCAAAGATCTGGACACAAAGTACACAGAAGAACTAAAAATACATGAAGACAAGTAGAAGATGAATAAACATTTGGAAAAATGGTCAACCTTCTCTTTAGGAAATGCAAATTAATTTAATGTAGTCTTTACCTGGCAGATTGACAAAAATTAAAAGCCTCGTCCTGGATACAGTACTAAGATGGGTGTAAGAAAATGTACAGCTTCACATACCATTGATTGGAAAACCAACTGGCAAAGCCCTTTTGTTAGGCAATTTTATAGTACCTTTCAAAAGTTTTAAAAAGAAAACTATCCAATTTTACTTCTACTTCTTAAAAATATTCCCGTATACAGAAATACTCTTGCAAGAATACTAGCAACATATTAGAAATTCACAATAAAAATGCCCATTGATGATCAAACAAATTTTGGTACTTTTTGCCATGAAACATTATATGACAGTTAGAAGGAAGAATAATGGATACATATAATTATTGACATGAAAATAGTCCTGACATTTAATGAAGTGGCAAAAAGGAGGTTTTATTCTCTAGTATGCACTTTGTCAACCACATGAATCTACTCTTGTACATTAGCATTCATTGGACAAAGAACTCCCTGCCTTCATCCTAAACACAATTTCTTATACTTCATGAAAGCAGTGCAGGCTTAACTTTGTGCTGTGTTTTTCAATACAGTCCTGGCTGTGTTGATTTTTTCCTTAATTAAAGGTCACACGGACCCTGAATTTATGTCTACTCTGAAGACACACCAGGAAGCAGCGCTGCCACACTTTGCATGGAGCTGTGTCTCGGAGGCCTGTTCATTGTCACATGGCTCTACTGCAAATAGAGGCTTACGATGAAGTGCCTCCAGTGAGGAGCTAACTTTCTTCCAATTTCAAGAATAGTAGACAGCTAGAAAAAAATTGGAAAGGCTAGGACTTCCTGTGGCATTTAAACTTAAATGACAACCTGGAGGGCAGAAATTTATTCAGAAATCCAAACTGTACTTACCATCTAGCGTTTTTTAATATTTATTAAAAATAAAGCAATGCTTTATTTATTAAAAAATAAATATTAAAAATAAAGCATTTTTAATATTTCATGCTTATACCTTGTCAGACTTGATAGAGATATATAAACCTTGCTTCATAAAATCTCAAAGCTGTAAAATGCACACCTCCTACATAATACTGTTAGACTTGTTACTTTGCCCTCTTCATTAAAAAATAACATATTGTAGAACCATGTCTACTTCACTTAATTTTAGTAATTTTAAAAATTTTCTATCATATCTTATTATCAAGATAATAGTAATTAGAAACATTTATTTATGTTTCAGATGTCATTTTTGAATTTTTTCGAAACTTAGCTTCAAATATCCAGATCTTTGAAGTGAGGAAACACCCAGTAATGGGTTGCTGAAATATCTACACACTGACAGATCCAGTGTGACTACTGATTACAGTTTTTAGAAAAGTTTGAAATATAAGGTATAATCAGAAAAACACATTTCAGTAATGTATATTTGAGCATCTCTTGTTTTCTTATGAATTTTGACCCTGTACTACTTTAGAAATGCATAGTGCATCTTCAGATATTGCTCTGCAAGTTCTAATAGGCATTTATTCTCAGGTGATCTGTCTTTTCTGGCATATAAAATTATAGGGTTCTTATATAATACAAAAAAATAGAAAGCTGTGGGAGTTATAGAATTTCATTATGTCAAACAGGAATACATTGAATCTTACTATTTGTTAAAGTTAAAAATACATTTGATAAAATTTCTGGAGAAATTTAAACATGATAATGTCAAAAAATTAAAAAGAACTCATGTGGTTACCTAGAATTTACTTTGGCCAATTCAGGAGATAAAATTTAATATTATGTCATTATTACCTTTCTCCCAAAATAATCTTGCACATAGATTTTAATAAAATAGATGTTTGCAGTCAGTTAACGCACTGTTTACTAATTGGTAGAACAGCTTCATGAATATGAAAATGTTAGTAAAAGCAAATCTGAACATGTGATACAGACCATCCTGATTTTAGGGAATGATGAGTTAGATAATAATTGAACTTTTAATTGAATGTTTAATCTTGTGTACTTATATCCACTTATGTGGAACACTGGGAGTTGTATTAATATTATTATTTGCCATCTGAGTGTAAGAGACCATCTGCTTTGGAGCATGGTGTAAAAAAAAAGTTTCAAAAGATGCACTAATAAATATTAGCTCCTGATACTGAGATTTTAAATTATATGATTAAAGTGGGAATGGATCTAAATCTGGACACATGATTTTTTTTTCTTTATCAAAATGTGGCTATCTGCTGACAGTATGTGAGCCTGATATGACCTGCAGTTGTGTATTATCAGGCCAATGAAACTTTTTTTCTAGAAAAGTAGATCAGATATTAGATGTTTACAGATATAGAGATTTCATATTAAAATCTGGATGTCAGGGTTCAAAATTCAAAGGAACTAGCATTCAGGCTCAGCATCTCATGGCAGCCACTACCAAGTATAGAGTAGGTGGCCTCTTGATTGATGAATCTTGAATTTTTCAGTTCCCTGCAGTTACCTTCACTCCCTTTTATTCCTCTTTCCTCTGAAATTTGAAATTGCAAATTCTCTGTCTCATAATGCAGAATTATTTAGAAGAAACTGTTTCTGGCAAATAGCAGGAAACAAAAATTTGAGATGGCTTAATGTTACAAGCAGAATATATTGCAATAATATAAAGTAATTCACTTCATTTGTCTTTGTTTATTTTTTGCCAGGTCTTATGAACATTTTAAAAACATCTTTATTAAGATATAATTCATCTACAATAATACTCATTTTAAATTAATAGTTGGCATCAGTATATTCACAAAGTTGTATAACCATCATTGCTGTTGAATTTTAGAAATTTCCATCATCCTAAAAAGAAACTCTGTACTATTAACAGTCTTCATAGGCATTTTCAAAGTAGGATTCTTGTAGGAAATGAAAAAATGGAATAAGATTTTGTCTATAGTCCAATTTTTATTTCAAAATTTTGGAGACCTGATTTTTAAGTCTCATAAATTACTGTTCTTACCTAGTTTTATGTATACTTCAACTTTTATAGCTAAACATCTTGCTTCTTCATCCAAGATACTGATTTGAAAAAAAAAATTAAAAGAAGTCATAAAGCGAAAGCAAAAAGTCTGTGTACATAATGCCAAGTGCATGACCTTCTGGAGCATTGCTTGATACATTCCTGTTGTTGGACATGAAGCTGTTAATCAGTGATCTATGTGCATAATTTTCAGCTCACTTTTTAAACCTCTCAGGCTTGACTGGCCATTCTTACATGTACTTTGTGAGCTGCTATTGCATTATCTTTTAGTTTAAACCAAAGAGCACTAATGGAAGACTTACCACTAAGTGTGCCTCCAGCTGGCACAGACTGATAACTACTCGGTATTTCTTTCCTTAAGTTCCCTCCATCTATCTGATGATCCAATCTGAAATTTATATTCTGTCTTTATTGTTCTCTTATTTTCCCCCTTTCTAATCCCTTTTAAAAATCTGATGTGGTTTTTGCCAGTTTCCATTGCCTGTCACTTCCTCTTTTCTGATATTTCCCTGAACATTCATGTAAACTTTTTTCTAGTTTCAAAATGTCTTCCTTGAAATAAGACTCTCATATCCAGCTGCCTTTCAACTCAGCATCTCCACCTCCACTTGGAATGTACAGTAAGCTTCACAAAGCCATCATGTGAAGAAACCATAATCCTCATGGTTTCTTCCAGACCCACTTCCAGACTCTTCCCATCTTAGTAAATGATACCTCTGCATTTCCTTTTGCTCTGTCTACAAATTTAGAGTCATCTTTGCTTTCTCTTCTTCTTAGTGTACATTTTCTCTGTTATCAGGTCACATCTGAGCCCCACTTCAACATAGATCCGGATACTAACTTCTCCCTCTCCTTACTGCTTTCACTCTGGTCCAAGCTGGTACCATCTCTCACGTGAGTCTACCCTTGATCCCATGGAGTCTACTCACAGTATAGCAGCTAGATGACCTTATGAAATTCTAAGTTGGATTATATCACCATTTTGTTCAAATTCCCCCCAAAACTATCCATCTTACTCATCCATGGCTATCCACATTAACAGTTTTAATAGGTTTGTGACATAGGAGACTCCATGTGTTCTCACTGGCCTCAGGACTATTCCTTGAACACAGCAAATCTGCCACCACCTCTGGGTCTTTTGCATGTTAATCTTTCTACCTGGAATGTTCTTGCCTCAGATATCTGCCAGTGCACTCTAATTTCCTTACCCTTACTCAGATGGCTCCTTCTTTTTTTAAAAAAAAATTTTTTTTTAGTTGTAGATGGACACAATGTCTTTATTTTATTGCTTTGTATGTGGTGCTGAGGATCGAAACCAGGGCCTCCCGCATGCGAGGCAAGCACTCTACCACTGAGCTACAATCCCAGCCCCAGATGGCTCCTTCTTAATCAGAGTTCTTGCCTATCCACTTTTGCCAAAATTATTCTGTCTGAAAATCCCTAATACTTCGCATTGCCCCTTCTTATTTTATGCTTTATCACTCCTATTCCCTTTTTGCTTTTTATCTCCTCCTATATATTCATCACTTCCTAACCTGCTATATGGTTTATTAATCTAGCTTATTCTTATCTGTCTCCTCTACTAGAATGCAGTCTCCACAATGAAATAAGTTATTATTTTTCACTGTATTATCTCAGTGCCTCTTGCTTTTTAGAACATGTGAATTGCTCAGTAAATATTTGTTATTTCAGAGAATACAGCCTATTCATCCATTTACTGCCAGAACATTAAGAAATGGTCTAGAAGAAATTTCACCTATAACATATGAGCTTTTGTTAAGCAGAGTCTATTTTATCTCATATTTGGGCAAGTTAACTTTTTAGATGAAATGCATGACAAATAAATAGTGGGTTTAGTTGAGACTGGTTGTATATGAACAACCAGTATGACATGTCTACCTAGAAAATTACATTGGTCTTTGATAAGCAAAGAACAAAGGGGATGACAATTGTACTGTATTCTGCATAGTCAGAACATGTATCACTGTCAGTTTTGACCATAATATTTTTATCATAATTTTAATAAAGTTTAGGCTTTTAGAGAGCGCTACTTGTATGTTAAGAGCCTGGAAACTGGTTTGTAAGAATAGCTGATGGGTCTAGAGTCTCCTCCTGGCAAAGGTAGAGATTCAAGTGGCAGAAAGTAGGTAGTTCTCATGAAGTTGGATGCATGTTTTCAAATACAACACATAGGAAAGATTCTTTGAATTAAATATGGATGATATTTTCCTCTATAACTTCAGTAGAAATAAGTAAGACCTAGAGGAGGCATATTTTGGTTCAGTCTAAGGAAAAATCTTACTGAAAGAAATGTCCACAGTGGAGCAAGCTCTGTTCTGAGCAGATTGATGCCCCATTGCAGGGAGCCATCTGAGTAACATTCTGTGAATGATGCTGCGGAGGTCCCCTCTGAGGCATTCATTCTCTGAACAGTCATTTCACCTCAAAAGATAATATGGATTGGAAAACTTATTTTTATTGTAACTGTACCAGGATTTTAAAACACATTATTAATGTTTGCTCATGTTGGACATCATATAGCAGTTCAGGCCTTTGGAAGTAATTGAATTTCAGCTTGAAATTCACAACTCAATGAAAACTCCTTTTTTATTTATAACCATTTATAAAGCAATTTATAGTTTCCAATAGTCTCAATAACAGGGTACTTGTTAGAGTCATTGCTATTTTTTGCATGGGTTTCTGGGTTCCTTGGGATTGGTGTCTATTATACTATGAAGCTTTATGTTGGTTATACCATGAGAAAATAAATGGACTTGAGCCAACATTGCAATAGAGAATATGAGGTTTAACTCATTTCTCAATAGCCATTGGCCACCATGATTCAGCACTGTTAGCCTTTAGAACCTGAGGACTTGGAAGTTCCAACTTTCTGACTTAGAGCAGGTATTTCCTGAGTATCAACATTAAGCCATGACAACAGGAGTCACAACATCTCTGGGGTATAATCAATTAGTGAGACTCCAGGTGCTCTCCAGACATTGTCTAAGTAAATGAGAGAGGTTTCTAGTTTGTAACAAAGGTGCACAAATTCATTACCAAATAACAGATTTCAAAACACCTGCATTGTATTACTGATCAGCAGTTTAATAAATGACAGGGCCATAGGACAATAGCTCTATTGCACATGGCCTGCACTTCATCTCTTTGCATCAACTTATTTATTGTCATGTACAATTTAGTTAGTCTGGAATAAGTCAATATTAGCCAAGGCAGAGAAGACCACTGTGGTTATTTGACAAAGTTGTCTCAGATAACTTCCAAAGTCATAAAATTCTACTTATCATCTTCCTATAAGGAAATGATGATAGTTGCATGAAAGAACAGAGGGAAAGAATAGGTGAATTAAGTGTGTGGAGAGTAGCAAAGTAGTCTGAATGGGGAAAGATGAGAGAGTGAACAAATGTTATATCAGATCTCTGCAATCCTTATTAAAAAAACTCTGTGCATAATGTTTTCAGTAATTTACATTTAAACTAAATTTGAATCATAAAAGGATAATATTCCAGTTGCCCCCACTTCCCAAACCTTTTAAGTCCCTTGTGGCTACCCAATTTTGCACTTAATTTCCTTCTCCTTTTAAATAAAAACAATATTTTCTTAAAAACAACTCCATGAAAAGGCCATTCTTTGAGATTCTTCTTATTTGAAATCCAGCAACTAAGTCAGAGTTCTCTTGCTTTCACAATGCAACCGAGTTCACATGGTAAGATAATCTGATATTCTGGGTACATTTATTTTATTTTTTTAACATAACTATGTACATGGAGAGATTTTAAGGCAAGAATATAATAATCTAACAGATACATTTGGACTAAAGACTGCTGGAAATCTCTGTTTACTTTTGAGCACAATTTTTAAAAGAATGGAAAGTGTTGTACACTCCATTTAAAGAGATTTTTTTAATTCCAATTGGTTATACATGACAGCAGAATGCATTTCAACTCATTGTACACAAACGGAGCACAACTTTTCAATTCTCTGGTTAGACACGATGCAGAGTCATACCTTTTGTGCAATCAAACATGTACATAGGGTAATAATGTCTGTCTTATTCCACCATCCTTCCCACTCCCACACTCCCTCCCCTCCCCTCACTCCCCTCTGCCCAATCCGGAGTTCCTTAATTCTTCCCTTGCCCCTGCATTATGGATCAGCATCCACATATCAGAGAAAACATTTGGACTTTGATGTTTTGGGACTGGCTTATTTCACTTAGCATGATACTCTCCAGCTCCATCCATTTACCTCCAAATGCCATAATTTCATTCTTTTTTAAGGCTGAGTGATATTCCATTGTGTATATACACCACATTTTCTTTATCCATTCGTCTGTTGAAGGGCATTGAAGTTGGGTCTATAGTTTAGTTATTGTGAATTGAGCTGCTGTAAACATTGATGTGGCTGCATCTATGTGGTATGCTGATTTTAAGTCCTTTGGGTATAGACTGAAGAGTGGGATAGCTGGGTCAAATGGTAGTTCTATTCCAAGTTTTCCAAGAATCTCCATACTGCTTTCCAGAGCAGTTTCACCAATTTGCAGTCCCACCAGCAATGTATGAATGTACCTTTCCCCCAACATCCTCGCCAACACTTATTGTTGCTTGTATTCTTGATAATTGCCATTCTGTACTGGAGTGAGATGAAATCTTAGAGTAGTTTTGATTTTCATTTCTCTAATTGCTAGAGATGTTGAACATTTTTTTCCAAGATTTTTGCATATCTAAAATGGCCCATGCAAATATTTGAAAGGGAGCTAAATTCTAAATCATTTCAAGCACAAAACGATCGAAGATTTAAGTTGTACTCCAAGATTGGTTGGCTCTGTGGGTTGTTTCACATTTAAAACATTAGATTTATGCATACATATGATGGCTTAGTGTGCTCTTTGGTCTGGTGAAGCAGCTACCTATAACCATATGTGTGCATCTTCTAAAACCCAGGAGAGATCCTGTCTCTTCAATGAAGGAGCTAGCTGTGAGAAGAAAGCCTTATTTGAAAATTCCCATAGCTTGTGTTTTAACTCAGACTATTCTGAATATACCTTCAGAGTCTGTGATGTGGCAATGACAAATTGAAGGGATCTTTAATTATATAAATGTTAAATGATAAAAAAAGTGAACATTATTTTTTTTTACCCTTTAGGCAACCAAATTCTACTCCTCAGAGTACCAGCTCCATTGCAAGGTACCATCTGGACAAATAGAACTTTTTTTGGCTACAGGAATATGTGGATCTTGAGCTGTTGAGTTCACTATAGACCATATGCTCTCAGAAAGCCCTTGCTCTCAGGGAGTATTTTAGAATTAGGCCACATCATGGTGCATGTGCATGGACTGAAATGACAGCATTTCAGTGCTACTGGAGCAAGGATTTCAAGGGTAGGAGAGAGACATGAGATTAGACAGGTTAGTGGGTTTGAGGGTAATGTAAACGGCCATGCCATCATTCATGCAAGTTGACTTATTAAAGCACTGGGAATAGATTGAGCAAGGAGACAAAATTGAAAGTAGAAAAAAGAGATGATGAAGCCAACATTCAGCTAAGACATGATGGTAGTAGAATTGGAGAAAAGTAGATAGATTTTTAAGAGGAACAAAAGCTAGTTATTGAGTATTTAGAGACAAGAAAGAGGTAAAAATCAAGGAAGACATTCAAGTTTTGGGGTGTGGGCTATGTGACATAATGAAATAAGAACTTTGGGAGTAGCAATAGTGAACTGAATGGATGAACTGTGTAATAACTGGTTATACAGATTCACAGCTCATGACATATTTGGGGCTAGAGATCGTCATAGAAGGTATAAACATTCTTGGGATAACTAAACCAGGGGAGTGTATGACCACATTCAGGAAGTGAAAAGAGGCTAGCACTTTGGGAGGCTGAGACAGGAGAATCGTGAGTTCAAAGCCAGCCTCAGCAAAGGCGAGGCGCTAAGCAACTCAGTGAGACCCTGTCTCTACATAAAACACAAAATAGGGCTGGGGATGTGGCTCAGTGGTCGAGTACCCCTGAGTTCAATTCCTAGTACCAAAAAAGAAAAAAAAAAGTGAAAGGGATGAACCTATATTTAAAAGTTTAAGGAAAAGGAGGTCATAGTGGGAGGACCTGTCTAGCACACTGGGCATCACTATAACTAGGTTATATAATTCTGGCTTTGCCACTGCCTGTAACTATGCCATGGGCAAGTGATTTACTTATTCTCATTTCATTTTCCTGATTCACACCACAGAAAACCTTCTCCTTCACCTGCCTCATAAAGCTATGTGGTAGGCAGAACATTGGTTCCCCAGAGATGTCTATGTCCTAATCCTGGAACCTGGGAATGTGTCAGCTTGTATGGAAGAGGAGAATTAAAATTACTGATGGAATTAAGGCTGCTGATGAGATTATTTTAAGATGAAGAGATTATCCTGATAGGGCTAAATATTTACAAGAATCCTTTAGTGTAGAGGAGGGAGGTAGAAGAGAGAGATGGCAGCATGCAAACCTTGGCCTTGGTTACTTGCTTCAGAGATGGAGGAATGGACCATGAACCAAGAAATATAGAAGCTAGAAAGGCAAGAAAACTGTATTGTCTCCTAGAGACTTCAGGAGGAATACAGGCTGCTGACAGCTTGATATTAGCCTACTGAGACCCATTTTGGACTTTTAACTTGCAGACCTGTAAAATAATAAATGATATTGCAAGGCACTAAGTTTGTGGTATAGCACTGATAGAAAACTAATACAAATGTGGGGCAGAAAAAACCAGGTTATGGTTACAAAATGATTTTAGAGACAGCAAATGGGTTGACAGATGTACATGCACTGAGGGCCGGCCTGCCTGCCTAGTGTTCACCTACCAATTTCAGTGACAAATGTTGAGCACCAGGTGTAGATGAATTGTCTTCCCAGGTGCGGTTGATTATAGCATTAGATTCTTAAGCAATTACTTTGTAACAGGAAGGATAATAAGAAGATATACATAAATACACATTAATAGTGAGAATTCTGGTATGTGGGTAATTATGGAGTGCTAAATGGTATGTATGTGAGAGTGATGGTGGGAACTAAAGACTACTTTTTCACCCCAAGCAAGGACCCCCTTCATTCAGGGCACCATTGCAGCTGGCAGAGACTTAACTGTCTCTGTAATAACTTGTGCTGGAGTCTTAGGTGAGTTTTGGCCTCATGCTACTGACCTTGAAGAAGTTAGCAAACCTCTTTGAGCCCCAGGTAATACCTGGCCAGTAGAGCTGTTGTGAAGAGTCAAGTACGTCCTTCTCATTTTCCCCATTTCTCTTCACTCCTAATCTCAACCAATTTGTCCTCCCATTAGAAGTCCAGAGACCCCTGGTTTCAACTGGGCTTTGATACAACTGCAGACATAACTTGAGGCACTTGGCTTCTGCTGGTATATCATCATGAGAGATTAGGGTGTGCTTTTTTAAGACTTTGCAAGTTTTCTGATCTCATCATTTTATTAAAGTCCATATTATGAAAAAGAGGTATTCTGCAGTGACCAAGTCTCATGAAATAGAATCTGGGTGGTTGACCTGGGAATGCTGTCTGCCAGAGGAAGTTTCAGGGTAGCAGGCTACAGAACCTAGACAGGGAAGAGGGACAATCAAAGACAGACTGTGGAGACTGAGCTTTAGAAATGAGGCAGAAGAAGGCTCTGACCACAAAACGGTGGTATGTTGTCAAAGTCAATAGATGGTAAGTTCTGCACTGTGATCAGTGTCAGCTCGGTCTCCCCTCAGGTAAAGAGAATGGCAATAGTAACAATAGGTTTCTTCCTGTGTACTTAACAGTGTGTCAAGTACTGTCTTAAGCATGTTACAAGTAATCCTTGAAATACTCCTTTAGATAAATAACACGATTTTCATTCCCACTTCACAGATGGAGATGCTGAGGTGTAGAGAGGTTTACTAATTCAGCCAGGGTCATACAGCTAGTAAATAGCTAGTAGAATTATGTGGCATACTGGCAAAGCCCCCAACCTGGAACCCAAGAACTCATTCTTTAGAATAGAATATATATCACACAATAACGAGGACCTGACCCCTGCTTAGTATCTATGGCTGAAACTCTGGAAGGAAAACTGGCAATATCAAGATAAGGCAACAGGTCCAAAGGGAATTACTTAGACATGGATCAGAGTACGAAAAAGGGAAAATACTTCAGCCATAAGAAGTGGGTAAACTGAAGGCAGAAGCAGCACAGTAGTTACACTTGAGTGACAAAAGTTGCTGTGTAACACAGAGTAGAGCAACAGCAGGAAGCCCCCAACCCCCTCCCAAATGACCACACTTCTGCAGTCATTCTTCTGAATGGCCATCCCAGACCAGGTGTGGGAATCCTGGTCTTGCAAGCCCATCCAGTGACATCAGGCACATCAAACAAGTGCTTCAGCCCTTGAATTGTGTGCACATTCTCTATTCAAACAGGAAAAAAAAAAAAAAGCCAAAGGGATCCAAATTAGAGGAGGAGAGGTTTCAACCTGCCAGTGGGACAGGACCTCTGCTTCCTATTTCACAAAACTAGGAAATCTTTTGTAAGAGTTGTGCAAACCAAATCCAACATGGATTGTGTCCCACTCCCCGCCCCCCACTGCCTTGTAATGCTGTTACTATGGAAAGTTATTATATGTGCATCTTTCAAGACTTTAAAATGGAAATAAACATTTCCCCCAAATCAGCTGTCATCATCAAAATGAGAATCTGTCTTACTGTTAAAAATTCTGAGTTAAAAAAGTTTCTATTTCTAAAACTAAATGCTGATGAGAGCTATACAGTCCAAAATAGAAATGTTTTTTCCTAAGCCTAAACATCTGAACTTGAGTTATAGTTAGCTGGTCCAGTGTTTCATAGAAAAGACACACACACACACACACACACACACACACGGAAAGATATATCTTCTGCTCATTCTTTGTGTTATAATTATTCATCTTGCCAAAATATTAAAACTAAAACTCCATAAAGGATACTATTTGTCCTCAAAGATTTATCATCTTTATTAGAAAGTATGTTAGAGTGTGTATAATATGGTTAAGGGTTTTAATCATTTACATTTTTATGCAATTTAGTTTTCTTGAACAAGGTAAAGCCAAAATTGAATGAAATTCTCTGCTTGCCTTAATGGAGTTTGCAAAATCACCTTCCATTTCTTTTGTCTTTTTTTTCCTTCACTGAAATGGAGCTCATCAGGTGCTTGAGTGTGCTGTCCTGTCTTTTGAGAGTAGAGTTTGTATACATTTCCAATGGAATTATGATAAGAAGAACAGTGCTTTCAAGTACATTTAATTTGGCATTCCCTCCCTGAAATCCATTTGGATTGTGGAGCATGTTTAAACAAGATGAAAAGAAGCACTCAAAGTAGGGGAAAGACATACATCCCAGCACTCATAAAGTTAGATTCTCTGTATAAAATAGGTGTTCATGACCCTAATGACCATCAGGCTTCTGAAGAATGGGCTGCTCTGAGCATTTTGAATGGGAAACAGGAAGAAGTTACATTGGCCCTGAAGCCTGAGAAATGTTGACAAATGGACCAAGCCAGGAAATCCAAGAGGCTTACACTTTGGAGTTTTTCTAAACTTTATTCCAAAGAAGGACTCCACTTTTTAAAATCAAGAAATGAAATGAAAAACTTTACTTAAAAGACGCTTTTTGTAGAATACCCCCTATAAGTAGGAAAAAAAAATTTGGGGGGCGGGGGGAATTTAGAAATCAAAACATGAAAGGCCAAAAAGTCTTGTAAAATAAGTTTAAATTTTTAATCCATTGGAAAAAAAATGTATACCTTAATTTGCTAACAATCTTAGGGGTATGATAACTGCAGGAGAAGCCACGTGTATTTTCAGAATTTTGACTTAGAACAGCCTGCCTCAGCCCCACCAGTGAGCAGTGTCTGCCCTTCCTAGTCCTGGTCCATTCAGGCCTGCACATTTTGGCATGCTGGAATGCTCTTCTGTTCTCCTAGAGTCATCTTGGTAAGCTGAGGACGTGTCTCCTTATTTTACTCTGGTTTCTTTTAGAGTCTGGAGACACAGGTTGACTCATAACAGATACTTCCTCCCTGGCTATACCACCCTGCTCCTTGCCACTCAATTGCTATGTTGGATACAAAAGAAAGATAAAAGGTGATGCACGTCTGTCTGAAAGAACCAGCTGCTTGGCTGATGAGAGAACAATGCTCTTAAGTTGTTGGTGCCTAATGTGTGGTATTACATGAACTACATGGTCCCTTGTGTCTTGGAGACCAAATGCTATAGACATTCTAAAGACATTGGAAGGTCAGGGAGACTTGCTGGAAATGGTGATTCTTGAACCAGGCTCTGGGGACTGGTTTTGAGGAATGTGAAGAACTTTTCAGCTAAGGAGATCCACAGCATGGATGTGTGGTTACAAAAGTTTTGTTAACCCTGAGAAAAAATGGTCAGTGAGGTCAGGCTCCCCACCTGCACACACCCCTGTTCTGCCAGCACTTACATTATATCCTCAAACAATTTCCTTAAATTCCTAAGCCTTAGTTTTCTCCTTTGTTGATTGATAATGATAACATTAGAATCTACCTTGCTGTGCTCTGGGGTCAAGACTGTGAAATCATGCATATAAAATGTTTAACATCATACCTCATATATTCTACATTCATAATAAATGTTACATATTATTATTTTGCAGTTCACATTCTACTCAACATTCATTTTTTCAGCATTTGCAAGTGCTTTAAAACCCTTCTATTTGGACATTGCTTCTCTCTTATCTTCCCTTTAATTCTTGCCTCTTCTTTGTCTGTGGCTCTTTTATTCCTCAGAAGAACTCCACTTGACCTCTTTACTCTTTCCATTGGTCACTTTTGCACACTCATGATGTGAAGAACTCTGCAGTGCTCTCTACAGTCTGAGTCCTGTCACATCTCTCTGAAGCACATTTCTAACCAACTGCTGGACCTTTCTGCTTGGATTTCTATTGGCGCTGTAGCTTAGCCTATTGAGAAGGGAACCCATCATTCCTCCATTCAGCTCACAGTTGCTGCTAGTGATCTGTCATCATTAATGATGCCACCGGGTTTGCAGTCAGTGGTAAGGGTTCAGAGTCACTACTGACTCATTTTCTATATTACTTATCACATGAGTTGTCAGATATATAGCCTATGTTTATATTTTGCCCTCTTTTTCCACTGCTACAACCTCACAGAAACCCCACAACTCTTTCTCACTAACTCCTTTATTCTTTTGACATGTATTCTACCTGCAGTCTATCCTGCATGTCAGTCTTCCAGAAACCTGGTCCTGGTCTGATACCACCTCTGCTCAGAATCCTGCATTACCTCCTTGGCACAGTGCTGAATTTGGTTTTCCTAAGCAGGTAACCAGGCCTCTCTACCCCAGCCCTGGCTCAATCCCCAGCTCTTCCTGGAACACTTTTGCACATAACATGTGGGTTTACACATTCCAGCCAATCTGAATTACTGCCACTCCTAAAACTGCCCTTTGCTTTCTGATCCTGAGCATTTCTGTCTGGTTAGAGTGCTTGCCTCCTCCCAACTTCTCCTTTTTAACGTCACATTTACCTTTTAAGACCCAACCGAGGTGTAAAATTCTACTTGAAGCTCCACTTTTAGAATATTTGTCCCGTCTACCTTTCTTTGTGTTTATACACCTTTGATATTTTCTACTTGATCATAGGCTCCCAGAACATTGTATCTTCCTTCTCTTGGCATCCTCGACACCTCTTCCCTGCCTACTTCCCAGGACTGTGGCTATTATGTAATTGCTGCTCAAAAAATATTTCTCGAATGAATAATGTAGCATGAAACATAAAACTATTTAGTAAAACAAGAGAGGAATATTAATGAAAGTAGTGTTCTAGGAAGATTAGCCTGGTACTACTTACATAAGAGATAAGCAAATTTTCCAGAATATTTGTGAGTTATCAAAGGAAGTCAAATTATATTAAAGAGACTCTGCATTCAACTTGTCCTTTCAGGCAGAGGTAGACTTTTTCTAAAAAAAATAACTTTGAAATAAAGGTTAAGGAGATTCTTCTATTGTGTGTCTTCTACCAATGTTTATAGCTCAGTATCCTCACTTTAACTGATCTAAATAAATAAGTGAATAACAATTACTAAAACATGTTGGTATTTCCCCAAATAATATTTGCATTTTAGATGATCTGGTACAATAAAGAACCATAAGTCAAATTGCATACCTAAATTCTTATTATAAGAATCCTAGCACACACAGAAAACACACCTTATGACTGAGTAGATGTCAAATTATGTACAGTCACACATGGCCATTTGCTAGTTCTCACTTTCTTTTGCTCATTATCTTTAGGTTCAGTGTAGTCTTTTTGCTATGGAGAACAGCACTGGTAGTGTGAGAATTACCATCCATACTCAGCAATTTTGAAAGTGTAACTGCTTATTTTCTCAGCGTACTTTTGGCTTGTATTAATCCTTTTAAAAGCATTTCACCATTAAGCACGTGAATTCTTGAATATATATTTCCCATTTCAATCAAAAGTACAGACTCAAAACTATGATCCATGAGGGCAGGTTTGATTTTTACACAAGATAATGTAATTATGATGAAAGGGAAGCATTTCTTAGTGATAGTATTGTTTCTTACTTTATTTAAAGATATTTAAGTGTATAATTACTTAACATGTCTAAATGTTCTTCTAATAATTTAAGCTTAATAAATGTCTGTCTTTGGTTCATTTTTCTTAGATTGCAATGGAGAGTGATTTTGCCATATATTTTTTCCACTCTATATTAATTGGCTCGGGGAGAACAGGGTTGGTCCCCTGTGGACATTACACCAGTGACTCAGTCCATTCATCTCCCCTTCACCCAGTGTGACAATATTATTCATCTCTGTTATAGACACTTGTAATAAACCTGTGATTATTCAGAAGCAGAATAACTTCCAGAAATCCAGCTTTCCCTCTCTTATTTTTTTTTCCTTGAACTTTTTAACTGACTACATGTTCTCATTTTTGTAAGAAGGCATAAAGGATCAAGAAACCAGCTTGACATGGCAGAAACAGAGGAACTTTGGGTAGAGCAAAGGGGAGGTAGAGGAAGGGAGGGGCCATGGGTTAGCAAAGATGGTGGAATGAGATGGACATTACTACCCTAGGTACATGTATGAAGACACAAATGGTGTGACTCTATCTTGTTTACAACCAGAGAAATGGAAAATTGTGCTCCATATGTGTACTATGGCTTGAAATATATTCTTTTGTTTTAAAAAAATAAATATTAATAAATTTAATAAAAAGAAACCAGCTTGAGGGGCTGGAGTTATGGCTCAGTGGTAGAGTGCTCACCTAGCATGCAGGAGGCACTGGGTTCGATCCTTAGCACCACATAAAAATAAAGATATTTATTTTGTCCCGTCTACCTTACTTAGAAAGCTAAGTTTTACTGTGGGAAAATTTGAGGGTGGTAGCTATATATAAACTTTTAACACATTGACCTCCCTAGTTTTGAAAGTCAGAAAACATGTAAGGGAACAGAAAAAGAAGTAATACTTTATTTGTAGCAGGATATTTGTCCCAAAATACCAGTATATAGAACTCTACATATCTAAACTGACATAAATGGTACTTCTGCTGTGTGTTTTATTTAGAGACAGGGTCTCACTTAGTTGCTTAGAACCTTGCTAAGTTGCTGAGGCTGGCTTTGAACTCCTGATCCTCCTGCTTCCACCTCCCAAGCTGCTGGAATTACAGGTGTGTGCCACCATGCCTGGCTTTTAAAAAATTTTTATTTATTTATTTTGCTGCTTTAACACATCATCACAGACTTATTGACTTAAAGCAACACAAATTTATCTTATAATTCTGGAGGCCAGACTTCAAATGGGCCCCACTGGGCTAAAATTAAGGTGTCGCCAAGAGATACATTCCCTTCTATGGGTCTCAGGGGAGAACATGTTTTTACTCCTTTCAGTTTCTAGAAGCCTGCCTGCATTCCTTGGCCCATGGCCACTTCCATCTTCAAAGCCAGCCGTGGCTGGTTAAATTGTTCTGACTTTGACTCCTTTGCCACTGCTCTATATTTTTAAGGACCATTGTGATGACATTGTGCTAACTAAAATCTCCATTTCAAAGTTCATTTATTAGCAGCTTTAATTCCTCTTTTACCTTAATTCTTTGTCATACTATGTTCACAAGTTTAGGAGGTTATGTTTAGACATCTTTAGAGGACTACATTGTCCTGTTTTCTCTATAGCACCCAAAGACTCATGTCCATTCCATATCTAGAATATTTACCATATCCCAAGATCCCCAAAATTTGAGAGAATTAATGCAAAGTTCATCATTTAAAAAAATCTCAATTTTTATTATGTGCACTTAAATCTCCAGGCTGTTTTGTTAAAATAAGATTCTGATTCAGCAAGTCTCAAAAGGGAGCATGGGTGCCTGAGAATCCTGCATTTTAAAAAAAAACTCCCAGGTGGATGTTGATGCTATAGGTCCGTGGGCCACATTTTGAATAGCAAGAATTTAATTTCTTTTCCATAATCCTTGGTGGGTGTTCTGAGGAAGTTTTTCATGAGATTTGGTCTTGGATTTTTGTGTGCAATATATAGAATCAATCTTGGGCAGATTTTAATGCCCAAGGGAAGGAAGAAGGGATTAAAGAATGGACAAAAGACAAAAAAGAGGAGAAAGGAAGAAATAAAAGAAAAAGGGAAAAGGTAGTAAGCAACAATAACAGAAAAAATAGCTTATATTTACTGTTTGTTTGCTGTTTTCCAGGCACAGTTGTTCTAAGAACTCATTCAAACATCAAAACTAATTAAGTTCTATTATTATTCTCAATTCCTTTTTAAGAGGAAGGAACCAAAGCACAGAGAATTTAAGTAACTCACCTAAGGTCACCTAGCAGATGAGGGGTAAAGAGCAAGGCTTATGCCTAGACTCCCTCAGAGCCTGTGCTATTGACCATGACTTAGAACTGTCATGTTTGCTTTAATGCTGGAGCAGCCTGGTCCTGGTGTATGCTGTGAAACTGAAGGAAGGGAGGCAGATCAAGGATTTCATGAGTACAATTTATTGGGAAGTTACTGATGGAAGCATGGTCCTGGGAGGCAGCAAGACGAGTGGATCCCACATTTGGTCAAAGGAAGGGTGTATACATTGGTTAGGACAAAATTGACTTCACCCAAGCCTGAATGTACCTGGTTTATCTTAAGCTAATATCAAAGAGTCAGGCAAAGTTCTGGTACCAGGGTCTAGTTGTAAAGTTCCATATACCACTCTAATAATTTTGTCTATTTGTAGTATGTTGGAAAACTATGCAGGAAAATCTGACTAGGGTTACTCAGGGTCAATTATGATGGTTCCTACTCAAGGTGGCTCCAGTCATGTCAAACTGAATCCATACACCAAGATATGGATCAAATTGATGGTGGTCGTCGTCTAAGCTGTGGGCTACCACAACAGATTGGAGAGAGTACCATGGAAACGACCAATTAATTATAGTATAACTTGACTAGGGAAATAGACTGAGGTGCTGAGGTTTTCTAGAAATGGTTGCCTTTGCTCCTCCTAGGGACCATCAAGTCATAGCCTGGGGGTTCTCCTTCTTCTGATTGGGTGTCCCCAGGACAAGCTAAATTTGGAACTCAAGAATTTGTTATAAAAGCAGAAAGTGATACCATTGGGTTAAAAGTTCAGTGATTCTCATCTAATAGACTCAGATGGATGTAGGCTTGTTTCTTGGTGTTTAGGATCAGTTTCACTAAAGTCTAGGATATCAGCTCCCATAAATGGTGTTCTTAATAGACCATGACCATAGTTTTGACAGAAGACTCTCTGCTGTCTAATGTAATTTTTCATGCCATGCTGGCTAAGAGCAAAGAACTACTTATAGGTTGATGTTGAAATTCAGAGAGGAAACACTCATGGCTGCACTTCTCCCCCTTGGTTATCTGAGCAACTAAGTAATGTGGAGATTCTAGGCAAGGGATGACACACGCCGTATCTGTGTTCTGTCATCCTTCTTTCCTGTTGCTATGTGAGATGTTCACAGCATTGACTGTGGAAGGCAGGGTTTTTAATAGGTCAGGTCAACACTGATAACTTGGTAAATGACACCAGGGACAATGGAGAATTTTACTCCAGATAGACTTATCTTCATTGGCTTACATCAAATTCAAATATTCCTATGAGGCTATGTCAAACTAGAATGTTCTCACATTCTAGCACAACTAGTTGAAGTACAACTTTAGGCATGTGTTTTTTACTCTGCCAGCCTTTATTGATTGTTATCACACAGTTCAACTCTAAATCATGGATGTCTTTGATATTTCAAAATTATTACATATAATGTTATTCTATTTCCCCATTTAGAAGATTATGAATGGGAATCATGTCTTAATACCTTAAACAATAGGGAACTTATGGTAGGCCCTGAGTCTTTACTAATTGATTGACTTTTGGGGAACTATGAAAACGAGATTACTGTCAAGCAATGCTTCTCAACTCTGATCACTCATGAGAGTTATGAAAAACCTATGTTAGTGTTTCAAGTCATAACAATTAAATCAGATTCTCTATAAGTTAGGTCCAAACATCTTCCATTGGTTTAAAGTTCCCAGGTGATTTTAATGCACAGCCAAGGTCAAGAATTTCTGCTCCAGAATAGGTGGTTTGTAGCTGGAGATATAGCTTAGTTGGAAGAGAGCTTACCTAGTATGTACAAGTCCCTGGGTTTAATATCCCCAGAACTACCATCAAAAAAAAAAAAAGCAAAATAGGTAGTTCCTGAAAAAGAGGCACAGAAAGGCTTAGAAAAGCCCAACTATTTTGGCAGTTGGTAAGGAAATACGTATTGGCTTCTGTTTCTCTTTCTTAGGACATAAAGAGACAGTGGAGAGAGAGGTGGCAAATGGCTTAGCATTGCTCTGGACTTCCTATGGGAGCTGGAAGGCTAGCTATTGGTTGCCTCTGAAGGATATCATCATATGGCTAAAATATAAGCATATTTGACTCTTTTTTTGGTGACCCAAAGGCATTACTGAGCTGCAGTTAAGAGAAGCTTAAGCATGTGAAATTCCTTTACATTCCAAATGAAGGAAGACATTTCTACAGCATCACTCCCCACACATGCACACACACCTTTTTCTTCCTCACCTTGAGTAGGCTGGACTCTGTCCCTTCACTCCCTTTGATAAAGAGCTGTAACTGAGCTGATATTTTTTTTAATGGAATTATTTTCACAAACCACACAACTCAGATGTCTTCATAGTCTTTCTTCTCTCCTGTCTATGACACTCTGCTCCTGGTCCTCCTTTATTTCCACATCTTACAGTCATTCATTTTAGTTCTTCCCTAGCCTTCCAACTCCAGTCTTAGGCTTTACTCTGCATGTTACTTCTCAAAGGGCTCATATTGTCTCAAACTTATCAACAGACATTTTTGGAAATTGTTTCTCAAACCCCTGTCCTTCCTCTTGGCTTGTTTGTATGTTTGTATGTTTCCTTCTACTGATGTAGCTTTCACACTTAAGTGACTTATTACCCTAGCTGTGGGCCTAACATGTGCTTTTCTTTCAAATAGTCCTCGACTTTCCTATTTCTATTGGTGGTATGAATATTTTGTTTCATCTATACAGAAAACAAGCCAAACTAAAACACCTCCAAAAATAAATAAATACGAAAAACAAACAACAAGGTGAGGCAAGATGAGCATCAGTTCAAATCAGCAATTTAGCAAGGCCCTGAGCAACTTAGCAAGACTGTCTCAACCAAAAACTTTTAAAAAGGGGGCAAGGGTGTAGCTGAGTGGTTAAGAGGCCCTGGGTTCAATCCCCGGTACAAAAACAAACAAACCAAAAACAAGAACAAATGAAGTCATATTTGCCTTCCTGTTTTTTGGTAAAAGTATAGTAGAGGATTTTTCTTTCTCCTATATTCACATTGCTGCTTTCTTGGTTTAAGGTGCGCCAAATTTTTCTTAGTCTCTCAAGTGTCTGTGTTCTTTCTCTGTCTCCCTCTGTATGCTCCTAAACTCTACTTCACTAACCCACCAAAACACTGACACTTCTCTACTTAATTCACCCAACTAGGGAGAGGTCATAAGGCAGCTTCTAAAACAGTGAAATGTCCCTTTACTTCATTGGATGGAGTCTCAAACTTATCAATGGCTGTTTATCATTTTTCTTTAGACTATACATATGTTCTTTCTGTTCTTTTTCATATGATACTTTAAATTAAATTACATTAGCTTTTTTTCTAAAGTTCAAACTCAGTTCTTTTTGCATTCTAGAGTCTCAGCTTGAAATACCAAATTTGACTGTTGGCTAATTCCAAATGAATTATCCTGTGTCTTTGCCTCTGCTCAGCTTAGTTACATACTATGTTATAGTCTACTGGACCTATTTTCTTTTCTTTTCTTTTTCTTTTTTTTTTGGATGTTTATCAGCTGTGCTCAGCTAGAATATAAAATTCCAGCAGGCTGACAATGAATCTTTAGCTACTTTGTTTTAAATATGCTGGAAGATGATGTTTTTGTTTGATTTAATAATGTTGAACATTGAGATAATCCAGAGAATGTTACTGTAAATGTAGAGGGTGCCAGAAAATGTTGAAGGCCAGATATAATCTTTGAGTGCTAAGAACAATAGCTTTTGAAAATTACATGAAAGCTCTACGGAATGTAATAATCCTGCAGACAAAGTAACCTTTGGAACGTTTTGCTCAAAGTCATTTGTTCTAATGTTATGTTTATAGCACACTTTAGGAATACAGGCTAACTTGCCATATGGTACATGTTTAATCTCTTCTCTGCCTATCATCAAATAAATTTTTATCATAAATTTCCATTTTTAAGTTCATTTTTATCAGCTTGTTGAAATAAATGTGGCACAAAACTTGGTTTCTGAATGTTACACTTTTTTCTTTATCACTTTAGGACAATTAATAAAGAGTCCAGGAAAAGTATTTCTTTCCTGCCATTTGATCATCTGATTGACAAGCAGCTTTTGTGAGTGGCAGAAATTTTTATCTAATGCTAGAAATTTTCCTCTGTTTTTAATATTTATTTTAATCGTTACCTAGTATCTTTTCAAATAATATTTTCTGATTTAAGGCAATTATCATGTTAAATATAGGCAAATTATGTCATAACTGAAATGTTCATTGTTTATTAATTTAAATCTTCATATTTATGTGAAAATTCATTATTTTCATCAGACATACAATTAAATTCAGCTAAGTATTGATCTTGTAATAAGATTTACTCACACCATTTTGATCGTAAGAATTTATTGAAATACACTCTATTTTCTAATACACACATACACACACTTTTTGATAAAAATTGAAATTTAAAATGTATGAACTTTCCAGCTCTCCCTCCCCCATAAAAGAGCATTGTGTCAGCAATTTTTAGGTGAAATTTCTGTGAAACACTTAAGCAGAATCTGTTCTACAACACAAAAAATTAGGAACACTTGTCCAATAAATTACCCAAATCTAAGAGAATTTTGATACCAAAGTCTGAAAAAGATAGTCTAAGAAAACCATAGATCATATCCACTGTTGGAATGCCTAATGTTTTTGAGCACTAATTATTCACTTGGTGAAGTGGTAAGACTTTTACTGAGATGGAGTGACGTTAATAATTTGCCCTGAATTACCAAGTTAGTATTAAAATTGTACATAAACCCCAAAAATATCTGAATTCAGAGTTGACATGAAATTAGTGCCATATTATTTTTGCTTTATGAATGTAAAACTCCCAAATAAAATTTTTGGAAAAAATAGATTACACAATCTTGTAAAATAATAATATAAAATAACCTAGTAAGTTATTCTAAGAATAAAACTGTGTGTTATTAATAAGTTAACTTTTATAATATGTCATGAATTTTGTGATCATTTATAAATTCAACATTTGTTTCACACAAACATTAAATATTAGAAATAAAATTTCTCTTTTTAAAATTTTTATTAGTGTACCAAAGTTATACATAATATTGGGGGTCATTTTGACATAACCATACAAACATGGAAAATAATTTTCTCCAATTCAGTTCCCAATACTTCCCTTTCCTTCCTCTCCTACCTCCTCTGTTCCCTTTCCTCTACTCTACTGATCTTTCTTCTATTTGTTTAAAATAGTTACTTTTAATCAGTGTTAGTTTTATATATATATACACACACACACACACACACACATATAAAGGGTTTTTTATATATAAAGGGAAGAATAGAGGTACTTTGGATTAGACAGAGGAGTGAGTAAGGGAAGAGGATATGAGGTTAGGAGGATAATAGAATGAATTGGGCATTATAACCCTGTGTGTATATCTGATCATATTACACAATTATATTACACAATTATATTGTAATTGTGTAGTTATACAATTATATTACAATTATTACACAGTGAATTGGGCATTATAACCTTGTGTGTATATATGATTATATTCCACAACCAGTATAATCATTCATGCTGTACAACCAGAAGAATGAGAAGTTATACTCCATTTATGTATGATATATCAAAATGCATTCTGTTGTCATGTATAACTAATTAGAACAAATAAAAAAAGAGGAAAAAATAATAAAAGTACACTTTTAAATATAATAGGGAATTAGCTACTGAACAGAAGCTTCATATTTAACTAGAATATGAGGCACAGATCAAAGTTAAGAAAAAAATGAGATGCCTGTATTATTACTGTGCTTAATATTATTCAAGAAGTTCTTGGCAAATGCAATATCACCACAAAAAATACGAAGTTGAAATACTGGAAAAGAGTAAGAAAAGTTATACTTAATATGTGTTTGAAATATTACTTGGAATATGCATATATAGGTTTGGATTCAGGTTGGTCTAAGTTATTCTCTAGAACCTCTCTACTGTTCATTGGTAGCCTGATTTGTCCACATTCAAAGCCTCAGTTTCATAATCTATAAAATAGGGATAATAATAGCACTTATTTTGTGAGTTTTAGGGGTTAAGTACAATAAATAATATTTTGTATTTTTTCACAGAACATGACTAAAAGTAAGTGTTCAATAAATGTTAGCTTATATTAGTGATAGTAATAAAACAGTAGTAAAGTGAAACTTGAGATTAGTAAGTGTAGAAAAATCAGTATTTATCTGATATACCAGACCAAGATCCCCTTTTCTTTGCTAAACTCTCTCCCTTGAGCAGTATTATCCATTCCTACTTTCTACAATCATGAAATTTGTTCTTTGTTCTCTAATGTGGTAACCACTGGTCACATGTAGCAATTGAGAACTTAACTTATAGGTAATGTGACTGAGGGATGGAACTTTTACTTTCATTAAATCTAATAAACTTAAATTGTAACAAGCCACATGTGACTAGTAGACGTCATATTAGAAATTTAACTCTAGAGGACTTAATGGTTCACCTGGCTTTTTTAGTGTTGACTGATGGTTCCCAAATCAACTCTCCAGCTCACACCCCACTTTAAATCTAAGCTTCACTGTGTATTCTGTGTATTCATTTGCCTGCACCTTATCTACTCCTACAGATATCTTGCTTTTCTCATTTGGGTGTAGTTTTTCTCACTGATGATTTGATTGCTAATGTTTGCTAGAGGGTTATCTGGGAAAAACTTTCACTTTATAAACAGCATTTAAAGAATTATTCTCTATGAAAAGTAAGGAAAACATGAAGTCACACTGTTCCAGTCCTGTAATATTTTTATATAACTTTTAAAAAATGAACTCCAGGGGATATGGCAGAATAAACTAGGTAAGACAACTGTATTGCAAATACTACAGTGTGTCATCAGTAAATAAGGGTAGAAAAACTTAAGAAAGTTTCCTAGGTATTAGCAAGCATTTATTATGACAAAGTTTTTATATACAAGTTTATTGTAAATCTACCCATACATATTTGAAAATGTGTACCATATTTTACCATAGTGGACTTCTACATATGATGCCAATCACTATACTGCACCTTAAAATTTTTGTCATTTAAGTGATGCTGACAACTATTCTTTAATAATTATACCCATTTCAAATATAAGAAAAATGAAATAGACCTTGCAGCTCATAAGTAGTAGGTGAAAACAGCAAGGGTGCCATGTTATCTGACTCTAAAAGTCATACACTACTCTCCAGTGTTTAAAAAAGAAAGTTGTTTTCAACAATAAAGTCCCCAAGTTATGAACAACCTGTAGTAATCACAAAATTTAACATTATGTAAATTATATTTCAGTAAACCTGACTAAAAATAATAAACTTACATTTTTAATTAGTGAAGTTGCTATTCTAATGAATTGGAATGGACCACCTGAATCAGTCAGCTGTGCTCTTCATAAAGATTGCAGGGAGTCCTTCAGTACCAGGTCCTCTTCCCTGTGTCCCTGAGATGCAGCAAGTACCTGGGAAATAGGCATGGAACTGGTCAGCAATTGTTGAACTGTGGTTTTTTCAGAAGTGGGAACACCCAGCAGCTTTAAAGAGTTTTGTTGTGCATGAATCAAAACTAAATGTCTTGTTTTATAAAAAGTACAATGAGACTTTAGGGAACTTGAAGCAAAGCATATAGAACCTCAGTCTTGTATCTCTACATGCAAATGTATTTGACAACAGTGATGCTATTGGTCCCAAGAAACCCTGCTGCCCCCCAGAATATTTCTGTATAATACTGCACCTAGTCTTTGTCCACTAGCCTCTTGTAAGAAGTCTAAAGGGTAATTTGTATGCTAGTGTTCCTCATGTAAATTAGATCATTATCCTTTTAAAGGTATAAAGTCTCCTGTGAACGATGGAGCTTTCTAAGCAACAGACTTGACCTTTCTTTCCCTCTATTCAGGGTGCCTGCAGAGCTTGTACTCATTAGCTAGAATTTGACTCCATGACATTTTTACTTAATTTTCTTTTTCCTCTATGTTGGACACATGGGGCAACCATTTATGTTCTTTCTTGACCTGAGATGCTCTCTAATCTCTTTCCAGCTGTGGCATTTGTCATTCAGTCACATCAGGATATGGTGACCCTTCTTTCCCCACTGCAATTCCCAACTGTTAATTGATTCATTTTAAAGAAGGAACTAGACACAGCCCTATAGACTGAGCACCATTTAATTAGTGTTAACCAGAACAGTGGATAGAAAAGCAATTTCCGCTGGAGTGGAAAGATACTCTTTATGAGTTACTAGGGGGAAAAATAATAGTTTTTAAAACCCTTAGTTTTTAAGTGTCCTGGATTAGTAATAGACTTAAAAACAGTATTCCCCTGTGTTAATATTGATAATCATGACAATAATTGTTATAAATAATATTAATAATATTAATAACTGGGAGTGAAACTTAGGTCTTTCTGACTTCATAGTCCATACTCAAACATTTTCCTAAAAATTTTTGATGATGGTTCCACCAATAGGTGTAATTTTGTGTTCCCTTTCACATTCTAACAGGGTGAGTTTTACTAGGCAAGTTTTTCTAAGAAGGAGATGGAGGCTTAGGCAAAAATCACTTATTCATGATCACCCATTTGTTATGACTAGAATTAGAGCTCAGGTCTGCTCTGGGTCTGCTCTGGCACTATGCCTATGCTTTTCATCTTTATCGCTTTGAAGCAGGGGTGAGGGAGCCACGGGGGCCTTCCCCATGAGTTAGGGTCCAGAGAGACAGAGGGGATCCCCAGGGAAGACAATATGGGGTCTCTCTGGACAGTGGTGGCGATTCACAGAGCCAATCTCCCCAGGCCCTGAGGTATAGGTAAAAATCTGCTCTGCCCCAGCGAGACTCAGAAACACCCCGAGCGAGAAGCAGGGACAATGGAGCAAGAAGCAGAAAACACCATTTATTCCAGAAAGTATAGAAGATTAAATACACTCTTGGACCAATCAGATCCAAAGGTCACAAACAAAGGGGTGCTCTCTGGCAAGAGCACAGTCTATTAGCATAGAATGGGGAAAGATGGAAGGGAGGGGTTGGAAGGTATGGAGAGTACTCCTACAATCTTTACCTACACCATACTGCCTTTAGAGTCAAAAAGCACTTGTGAGGTCATTCCTGGAAATCTTTCCTAGAAGCCTTTTAAAAATGTCTTTAGAATTATGGTTCAGAAGGATTTTGCTTTTGAACTTGAAACATTGTATTTTCTGATTGTTAGGATTCAATGACAAGTGGAAATTTACAACTTAGCTAAACAACATGAATTTTAAAGGCATGGCTTGCTTTATTATACCATGAGCATTACTTGGTCACTTTAATATGTGCATATATGCTCAGAGAAGTTGTGGTCTGCATCCTTCAGCAATCTATTCTGTCAGGTGTGCACAGATAAGCAAAGGGTGGCAGTACACTGATGATAGAAGTGTGCCCAGGAAGATATAGAACAGAGAAGAGGGCAGTTTACCTCAAACGGGGGTAGGCATATCCCAGGGGTCTTCCCAGAGTCTATGAAGCTGAGCTGATGTGGGATGAGTAGGAATTAGCTATATATGGGGCAGCTGCATACAAAACAAAAGGAAGGATTTGTGGAAGTTAGGAAAGCATGTGGCAGGAATGGTTGGGGCAAAAGCTACGCCCAGGGAATGGTTTTGGCCAGCCTCTCAGTATGGAGATAGACAGATGGCATACAATAATTCTATTTTATACCTCTCTTCCTTTAGTTATGTAAAGTTCTATAATGTTACTATTTCAAAATAAATTTATTTATTTTAACTGGCAAAGAATTGTCCATATTTTGTAGCCCATTTACCTAGAAACCTTTTCCTACAGTAGTAGCTACAGAGTTCAGTTTCCTGAGAAAGAAAAGGTCCTTCATGTGTTAATTGCAGCTCTCTGGATTCATAAGTGGATCCTAAACTACTTCTTAAACAAAGTTTTAGCCCTGTGATCAAGTACTCCTTCTATCCTGAAAGTTGTCTCTGATTTAAGAGAGGAAGGAGGGAAGGGAGAGAGGGAGGGAGAAAAGGAATTTTGGGAATATTAACTTTATTAGTTTTTCTAATAGAACCCAGGCCTTGTTACCTGCGTGCTTAGTATCTAACATTGCATAGGGATCACTCCTTGAATGTTAGTAATTATGTTTTATGTAAAGACCAGATGACCAAAAGGAGGCTTCAATAAACCGCTGGGCAAGGCTTTATTAGAAATACACGCTCTCGGGCTGAACTCTCCTGTCCATCAGAGTGTGTATGGGAGAATGGCGCCCGCATTTGGGCATACAGACAATTTCAAAAGGCCCAGTCAGGATGGGGAGGGCTTGAGGCAGGAAGAGGAGGCCAGAGTCCTTCCTGGATAGGTCAGGAAAAACCTGCTGATTGACAGGAGGCGCCTCTACAGGTGACGTCAGCGTCTGGTTGGCCGCTTCGTTCCACAGCTGCCCTGACCATCCTCCTAATTGGACATCCTGGACCCTCAACCAACCTAACATTTTATATACCTGAAAGCATTAAATATATTTAGCTTTCTGTGACCTGGAATATATAATTATTATAAATAAACCTGCTGTAACTGTGCTAAGTAAAAGAGGCTATTATATGATTCCTGGGCAATTCAACTTGTAATGCCTGCTACATATCAGTCTAAAAGATCTTTCTCATTTGATTTCTTCCATCGCTTGGCAGATTTATGAACTTTTTATTTTCTAAGTTGCTTTCCTTTCAGAAACTTGGTATGTGTTCACTTTTTCCTTCTACTTTTAAGTAGATTATTATCTGTTCACTTTTTCCTTCTACTTTTAAGTTTGATTATTTAACTTTTTTATCGTTTGGTAATTAGTATAGTCTAGGAAATACAATTCTATACTCTGTTTTCCTCCAAGGTGCTAATTGTTACAAATTTTTAATAATTTTTAGATGATATTTCCCTTTGGCACTGATTTATTATATCTTCCATTGTACTTTAAATTTATGTGTAGGACAGATTTTTGGGTTACCAATTCTTTCCTCCTAGTGATATCTTATCTATTCCTCTCTCTCTCTCTCTCTCTGGTCTTAACAGCCACCATTTATTTTTAAATACCATTATTTTATAGAATATTTTTATATCAAATAGGACTAAATCTCTTCATTATTCTCCTACTAAACTATTCTTACTAAAATACATTTTATTCTTACAGAAGGATTTCAGAATAATTTCATTAAGCCCAACAAGACTCTGTTACAATATTGAAATAGATGCTTTCTTAGGACTAAAAATAAACTTTTGAGCCCTTATGTGTAATTTGTTTGGGTATATTGAAAATAATTCATTTAAAGCCCTTAAGTCTTAGATAATCTGTTCATTCGTCCCATTTAATTTTCTTTCTGAGCATTCTTTCTTCTTCTTTTTAGTTTAAAAATGGTCTGTCTACTTTGTTAGAAAAGATAGAAAAGAAACTACAGTTGAATTGTTGGGCTTTTTCTGCCTCTGTTTGCATCAAGCTATTTTTTTCTTTGGGTCAGACTTCTATCTTCCTCACTTTTTCTCAGCTAGAAGGCCATTCATTCTGTTGTAGCTTTCTCTGAGCCTCTGCTTTTCCCTTCTTTCTTCCTGGAGCCTTCCACTAGTGGGTCTCTGGCCAGAGCCATTTCCATTCATTTGGCCTGACTCCATGCTGTCCCTTCTGTGATGAGCATGCTCCCTTTCAGAAGATGAATCTGCTAAGAGTTCCTGGGACACTTGTATCTGTGTATCTGGTTATCACTCTGCTTTTTTCTTATTAGAATAACTTTTTACTGTGTAATCAGTCTGGTTTGTGAGACTTTTTTACTCCTCTGGGAGTCTATCTATCTATCTATCTATCTATCTATCTATCTATCTATCTATCGATTCTTTCTATGTCTCTGGCCACACACATAATTTCCCAGAATTTCTGAGCTGCCTGATCAACATATTTAAAGACATTTTGTGTTTTAAATCTTGACTGCTATTATCTCTGGGATGATATATTTACAATCCCCCAAGTTCCCACCAACATACCTCACTAATGTTTTTCTGGTCAGATACTAAGTCAAACATATGGAAATTCCGTTAATTGTATCTTCAACCATCTGAAAGGTACTGTTGCAACTATTTCAACAAGAATTTATTGAATATTCTTGTTGTTGGAAAGCTATGGTGTTTTCCCATCTCTAGATGTTTCTAGGTATAACAAAAATTGGAAATATAAGTTACTTTGAACAGTGGTTGCATGAAGGGAAAATCTAATACCAGGGTGGTTTAAAGACACTCGGACCAGTGCAGGAAAATAGCACCAGCCCCCCGGTGTATGTGTGTGTACTCAGTAATGAGGAGGACATGTAGACATGTGCAGGCTTAATCCTATAAGCATGTCATATACCTGGGCTCTGATCACGTGGAACTGGCATCTCTGTAATCTGGCTTCTTGACAGTATGAGACACTCTTGCTGAATCTCCTGATGGTGCACCAAAGATGAAGTATCAAGGAGATACAAAGATTATAAAGAAACATGTAAACAATTCTATAAATTATCCATAACAAAATAAAATCAGACTATTTAAAGATGCTTCCTCTTTATGCCTTTGTCCACTTTCAAAACACTTTTCACCCTTTGAGATTCTGTACAGTAAGTACCCCAACTCAATAAAGTGTTCCCTAACAGACTCCCACACATGCAGCCACCTTTTTGCTGCTGTTTCCATCTCTGCATTTTATATTATTATTGATGGGACTGTCATTTCCACTTTGACTTTGAACCCTTAACAACACATAACCCTTCCTTAGCCACTATTCTGTTCCCAACATATGCTACATTACCTAGTATATCTACATAGATTAAGTAAACATGATACAAATCAACTATATGCTTGAATTTATTAGGACTCATTGTCTTACATGAGTTGACTTAGGAAGACAAGAAAATGCCTTAGAGGCTTTCTTTTAGAACTATGAGTGTAGGTGGAAGTTGCAGTAGAATATTAGTAGCCCAATATAAATAACTTCCCAATAATTTGAGATATTCACAAATGCAATAAACTGATTATGAATAGTCATTCTCCCAATGAGAGCTCTTATGCAACAGTAAATGATTTGTGTTTAGGTCTGTGTTGTGTGAATGCAGATGAATCATAGGAGGATAAAGCAGATATGGGTTTTTATCAACAGAATACCTTAAACATTGAGTATGTGAATTTGTGTGGGAGGACAGGTTTCTGGAACTTACTTTCAGAATTCTAGATTATATGGAAAAAACAGATACTTGCACAACAAAGTTTCAGAGCTTTGAAAAACTTCAAAATATTTTGCTTTGGGCCAGATTTATCAATTCAAGGTGGCAACACTGGATATGCTGTGGACAGAAAGTGCCAACTGGCTGTAAACTGTGTATTAACTTTCATTTTTATAAGAATTTTTAAAATTGTTCTTCATTACCATTTGGTTAGAGGGGTGTAATTTCAAATATGGAATCTAGCAGTATGTATATTAAAAGAATATCATGCTAAGTGAAGTAAGTCAATCTCAGAAAACCAAATGCCAAATGTACTTGTTGGTAAGTGGATGCTGATCCAAAATGTGGGGAAGGACATGGGAACAATGGTGGATCTCTGTGCACAGGGGTGTAAGGGGGGAGGGGGCATGGGGATAGCTAAGGTGCTGGAATATGATGGTCATAATAACCCTAACTTTATGTATGTATGACTGCATATATGTTGTGATTCTATACAACTTACAACTAGAGAATTGATATATTATCCTCTATCTATGTACAATGAATCAACTTGCACTGTTAACATGTAAGCCTAAATAAAAAAAAATTATCATAAAAAGAAAACATATTATCAAACAATAAAAACTTTCAATGAATTAAAAAAAAAAAGAAAAGCAAACAAGCCGGTAAAAAAAAAAATTATCATGAACTGAAATAATTTCTTTCCATACCTTATTTTATAGGATCTCTCATTTCCTCAACACTTAGCATTTATTTATCTATCTATCTATCTATCTATCTATCTATCTATCTATCTATCTATTTTTTGGTACTGGGGATTGAACTCAGGGATACTCTACCACTGAGCCACATCCCTAGCCCTATTTTGTGTTTTTTTAATTTAGAGTCAGGGTCTCACTGAGTTACTTAGCGCCTCACCATTGCTGTGGGGCTGGCTTTGGACTTAATGATTCTTCTGTCTCAGCCTTCCAAAGTGCTGGGATTACAGGCATGCACGGCTGCACCTGGCTAACACCCAGCATTTTTAACATCTCTGATGTAAGGACACATGGTACAATAGACAGTGTGTTATATGTAACTGCAATGTTTATTAAAATCTTTCCAAGATAGTCATAAAATAAAGGCACACTTTGTAATCTATAATGTTTTAATGATCAAAAATAAATACAATCATTTGAGTCATAGTAGTTGAGAAGAGTGTGTGACTCTGGTGTCAGGGCTGGCAGTGTCCAGATTCTGTGTTTCCTGGTGTGATAACTTAATTTTTTGGTCTCAGTTTTCTCTTCTGTAAAACTGGGATAATAATATCCACCTCCTAGATTGCTGTGGAAAAAAATGAATGAAGGGATGCTTATAGAAACATCTTTCTATTACATCAGTACCACTTGTCATTGCCAGAAAGAGTTAATGTGTCTCTCAAACTGCCAAAATTGCCAGTAAAAAGAAGTAAGTTACTGAAAATCTGGGAAGATCTGGCATTATTTTATTTTATTATGCAAATAATTTTGACCTCCAGAGAATATTTATTTTGCTTTGGAAGCCTCATTTCTTCTGTACTGCTAACAAGTTTACTCCATTTTGTGCAACAATTTATAATGTACCTTAAAAGAACTACTGATTATATTAGGGTTTTGGGCTCAATTACCTGTTGCAAATGCTCAATGACTAAGGAAAGCATGTCATTTTCTCCTCTTCTGCACACTGGAGTATAACAATAGACTGTGAATAGAGCAAATCAAAGACACACAAATACCAGTATAAGGGCCCATTGTGTTTAGTTTGTTGCCCTGTCATATGGTTTTAATTTAGGTTGGCTGATTGATTATGACAGACTGACAGATAGCACATTGTTCCCTTCTTGGAATCTCTAAGACACTTTAATATTCCTATTCTTATCTGTCCATTTTGATTCCAGAACTTAAATGAAATGGAATTACAGCATTCACTTTGTTTTCCTGTGCTAAGTGATTATCTCTGAAGTGCAATTTTGTGATTAGGCAAGACGGCATGCATATACTCAGCTAATGCTGATTTCCCCCAGGGTGCAGAACAGGTAAATTCATAATGAATGGATGTTGTGCTTTGATTTCAAATGGATGTAAAACCTCACCACACTTGCTAGTTTTATTTTAAAAATGTATTTAATTATTCTAAAATTAACAGGAGAATATTAAAATTGAACTTTAGAAACATGGCATTTAAACATAAGTCAAGGGTGCTAACTACTTATGAATGTTAATCCCCTTTAAAACAAGAAAAAAAAAACAAATTTACCTGACAGAAATTGAAGGGGGGGGTGTCCTTGAAAATCTTTAGTTTAATTATTTATATTCTTCCTGATTAATTCCAAAAATGTTGGGATGCAGCATGGCATTTGTATTGTCACATTCTAGTGTTCCTTATTTTGAAAACTATAATCATTATTCAACTAATTACTGTCATAGTATTGTCATAGTTGTTTGGTCCTTAGGGGTGATTTTGAGGATGAGGGGAGAAGTTAGGAGTTAATGGTTAGTACAAAGTATTTAACTATTTTCCTTGATATTTTAAAAACAAATTTTGTATATGTGTATGAAGGACCAATTTTAAATTTCTACAAATTACGCCAATCTTGAAGAATTATCAAGTAGATAATTGAGTAAACCATACCTGTTTCACTGATTTTTTTTAGAATAAGCATTATTTATAATACTATTAATCTAGAAGTTAGAAATATAATATGCAATTTCTTAAGTTTATTTCAATTGAAGAGGAAGAGAAAGGAAGGTAGAATAGTTTTTAACCCCAAATTCTCTTGGAATAAAATGAGAAATCAAGTGCACACAGTTCTGTTATAACGTTAGTGGAAGTTTCAGCTTTCGGAGAGAAGTTACGGTCAGGCCAAATCATCTTCTTTTAGGTATGAGAAGCCGAGGCTCATGATGATGAAGTGCAGTGTCACTCTTGCAGCGGCAACATTTCATCCAGCTCTTCCACTGCCAGCATGGCACTCTCCACATGGCACCGTGCAGCCCCCGCATCAGGCATCTGCATGCAAATTGGTCCAGAAAGATCCACACCTACTCTTAGAACTATGAGGGGAAGGGCTGGCCTTTCACTTTCAATTTTTTAGACCTTTCTGTTTGAACAACCACAAAGAGCATGAGCCACTTCTATAATATAATAAATATATTATGTGGAAAAGTATAAATAAATGGGTTTCAGTGTTCCATTTAAATACCATATGGAATATGGAACAATACGAAATAACAAAAAGTGCCTAAAGCATGAATGTAGGTTACTGAAAGTATTTCTCAGAGTGGCCCACAGTTCATCAGTATATGTATTAAATCCCTCTGTTTGGCATGGGGGTGAAGACACTGCTTGGTTTCTTATAGGTAGGTCATGAGTTCAATGCTTGGCTTTATTGTCCAAGAAATCAAATAGTGTTCTCTCTCCAAAAAGAGGCTGCTCGGATTTCTTAGGTCTTCTGATTATATCTGCCCTCTAATTACCCACTTCATGGTTCTACTCAAATACATTATTTTCAGATGTGTCTGAATCCAGTTCATCAACCTTTTCCTATTCATATTTCTGAACACTTTTCTTAGTCATTTGGAAAGAGAAAACCAAAATATTTTCAGCTATCAGGTCTTTTTAAATCAGGTTGACTCATTCTTTCAGTTATGCTTTCTCCTAGCATTTAAACTGTTTTCAAAGTTGCCTGGAAATTTGTCAAACAGCAAGAGAAGAAGAGAGGAGGTTGCTATGCCACCACCTGTAAATCTGGCTGGGAAGAATAAAGTCAAATGGCTGAAAGTACAAGCCGTGTTACTTCTTAACTTCTCTGCCTTTGCCTCGGGTTATGTTCATACTTGGCGTTCTTATGATCTTGCATAATTATTATTTGCAGGCCCATTCAATTTCTTTTTCAATGTTACTGTTTCTACAGCTTCTGCCACCTTTGAGGACTTTCAGATTCGTCCCCATGCTCTCTTTGTTCATTCATATAGAGCTCCAGCCTTCTGTGATCACTGTGGAGAAATGCTGTGGGGGCTGGTGCGTCAAGGCCTTAAATGTGAAGGTAATTTATTTTCTTCCCCCACCAAGTCAAATGCATGCCAGAGCTGTCTGCTTATTCTGTGCCCTCTATGACAGTGTCTTCTATCTCTCAGAAATACTCTCTAAACAATTTGGGGTAAATAAAATCTATTTTGTTCATTTTTTAAAATGTCCTGTCTTTAACATAATTGCCTAATCCAGGAACATTTTTCCCCCTTTGTTGAGTGGAAATATATCTCGCCTGTATTTTATTGGATATTTTAGCAACAGACTAAAAATAAAATTTGCATGTTAAGTAAGCCAAAAAATTAGAATAGCAGACGTTGAAATGAGCAGAGATTCAGAAGTTTAACCAAACTGTGTAAGGTCATCCAGCTATCAAATTGGGTAGACTGGAACTAAAACCTCAGTTCTTACACCAGTACCCAGTTTTATCATACCCTGTGGAAAGAACTCCTCGAACTACACAGTTCAGAGAACGTGGGTACCTTGATAAAATCCTTTTTTTTTTTGGTACCAGGGATTGAACTCGGGGCCATTCAGCCACTGAGCCACATCCCCAGCCCTATTTTGTATTTTATGTAGAGACAGGGTCTCACTGAGTTGCTTAGCACCTCGCTGTTGCTGAGGCTGGCTTTAAGCTCGCAATTCTCCTGCCTCAGCCTCCCAAAGTGCTGGGATTACAGGCATATGCCACCATGCCAAGCTGATACAATCTTGATACCTTACCCACTCATCCTCTGTTTCCTATGGATTGGCCAATATGATCAAGCCTTTGAGATTCAACATAAAAATAAATGCACCACAACAGTTTAAATTCTGTCTGTGAGGAGGGCAGTTAAAACAGTGATCTAGAAGAAACTCTATCCAAAGTGTGTTTTGTGAAAAATTGTCTGCCTGCTGTGTGATACGTGGGAAATTCTGAGTTGTAAATGCCAGCTGCATGGGGAATATGAATAGAAGAAATATTGAAAGGAAAATGATACTTCCCTTAGTGGAAAAATATGCTTTCAATTATCAATCACCTACCATGTGGAAACCAGCATGTGAAGCATTTTACATATTTTCTTAGTAATTCTACAAGGCAGTTATTATTATCTCCATTTCACAGACAGTGAAATTGAGGTGAAGTAATTTGTTCAAGGTCAAGTAGAAAAAAGCAAGTTAGAGAACTAGAGTGCAAATGATTGTAGTCCCAAAGTTATAATATACTGTGATTAATTTTCACTCGGCATGTCCACTTGTATTTGAACTTGTGGCAGCTAAAAGTGGCTGAGATAATCAACCCTCAGTATTGTTACTGGATTCCTCAATGTCTAAATTTGTTATATTACAGAACATTTTAAAAAGTGATTAACAAGGTAGTTGCTGTTCTTGTCCAATAAAATCAGAATTTACAGTCCATTCACAAATTGGGGAGGGAGGGAATCAGAAAGTTCAAAAGAAAATCTGAATTTCCAAATAGCATCCAGAAAAACAAGCTGTGCTATTTTGATAAATTTCTAATTTAAAACTAATGGAACAGCTTTTAATTTATAGTTGAACAAAAGCTATTTTTATTTTTCCTTTCCAGGATGTGGTCTGAATTACCATAAGAGATGTGCATTTAAAATTCCCAACAATTGCAGTGGTGTGAGGCGGAGAAGACTCTCAAATGTTTCCCTTACTGCGCTCAGTACCATCCGTACATCCTCTGCTGAGCTCTCCACCAGTGCCCCTGATGAGCCCCTTCTGGTATGTCCTCCTGTTTATCCATTTCCCTATTTACATGAGAAATCTGTGGGACATTATGATAACAGTGTCAATCCAAGACAGTGTGCTGGGCGGGAGGACACAGCCAGGGTGTTAATGACTGTTTCTTCAGGGCCCGTGCTGTGGATTGGTCAATGCTTCATGAAATATCCAACAGCTTGGAGTTTGCTTTTATCTGAGCTCAGTGAAATTATAAAATATGTGAGGTTTCATCATGGTCATAGGGCCAGAGCAGCATGAACTAATGTGTTAATGTTGCGAAACATACTTTTGTCAAAATTTGGAAAGCAGAGATGAAAGAAGTTCTCTGCAGATTATTCATTTGTGGCATAGTTGAATGTTTATTTCGGGGGAAATCTGAAATTTGCTTTTATGAAAATATAAAAGTCTTATTGCCTGGCATTACTAGTATATGTGTGAGTTTATTAACAGACACTGATTGACAAATTCTGTGAGATATATAGCACTTGATAATTTACATATTTCTTAGCTCTAAAATATCTTAGGGGTATAGCTTACATATTCTTGTTTAAGAAAGGTAAATTTGGATTTTCTGGGCATTCAAAACAAAATAAAAATTTTGATGATTACATTAATTATTTAAAATAAAAAAAACATTATTCTGAAATGAGGTGATGATTTGAGGCTTTAAATTTCCCAAATTTACTTTCCCATCCTCTAATGGCTATTTCAAGAACTTGTTAAAATCTAGTTATTATAAAAATTGAGAGAAAAATTTTAAAATTGCTCAAACATTTAGCTGAAATCTTTCTTGAAGTTGAGAGAGGCAATAAATTTTGAAGACATCTATAAAAGTTTGTATGAATTGCTTTATTGTGTGGAAGATATTTTATTGTGATCCTTATGTCACTTAGATTTTATTATAGAACAAATGAGACATTTTTAAATGAATGCTCATTTTTGTCCAGAGAAAAACTGCATACCCCTGGGCTTTGTTGGTGGAAGTCTCTCATACTTTTGATCCTTCTTTAAGTGAACCTGTTGGGGGAAGACAGGTACCAAATCCCACCAACAGACAGAAGAATATATTTTTGTAACTATTCTACATGTATGTGTCTGGTTATATATTATTCTATAAATTTTTATTAATTGGAAGAAATATTCTGAGAGAATTATATCAAAATTTTTTTTCAAAATAGCTATCATTTATTTTACCTTCTCAGATCAGAAGTTCTTTGAGTTTAATTTTGCAAGTGGTGATTTTGCAAGTTACAGCAGTTAATCTTGCTTTTATATGTAGTCACTGAGAGTCATAATGTTTATAAGATAGACATTTTAAAACAAGTTAATGAAACAAAATTGAAAATTAATTATGCCTTGTTTTCAGTTTTACCAAGAAAATGTTTTTTAAAGATTAACACCTTACAAGAAATCTAAAGCTCTAGTCATTCATTATAGATTAAAATCTAGATAATTAATGTGAAGTATTTCTTTTTACCCTATCTCAGTCATATATTATATATACCTGTATACACACACACACACATATATATATATATACATGTGCTTGTGTGTATATATACTTCAAACATCACATGTCTATAATTTAGGTTTTATAAGTATAAATTGACTAATAAATCAAATATGTATAAATATATAATTTATATGTAAATGTAATTTAGGTTATGTAAGTTTCATCTTTAAGACAGATTTTTGTATTTTTAAGTCATATTATCTAATTACTTTAACCAAATTAAATAATTATTTATTTGAATTACTTGATTACAAGCTGTATTTTACATAAAATGTTGAAATTCATTAGTGTTTCACTGATAAGTGAAAATTTTTTGAAGTAGAATGCTTAAAATGTATTTTTAAAAACCAGATTTTAACCATTTTTATCAAAAATTCTTGTAAAATTGTGATCAAAATAGATTTTATATGATATGAGGAACTATTGAGGCTGTAAGATACTTTGAAAAATACAGGTATTATAAGCTTTTATAACCTTGTATAAAATGTCCTCTTTCATGTAAACTTTAAGTGAGAAATGCTCTCGGAAATTTTTGTGACACGTTTTGACATATTGGCTCTTAAGCTAATGTTTTACATGCATCAAAGCCCTTTGGGCCCTATGGAGTGTGTAAGTCTTTTTTATCCAATTTCTGAGAAAGTAGGAAACATTGAGTGGGACACTCAATATTTTCCTGTTACTTTTGTTCCTGTTATTTCTTGGGTAGTTTCTATAGGAAAAAACCACCCTGCTATATCCAGGCATGCTCCCAGTGCAATGAATATGTCCCGATTTCAGCCCTAATGAAGGACACAGGTAGCCACTAACTATAGTCTAAAAGTTGTAGTGCATGTCTGGTAAGAGGTGATATTATGGCAACAATAGTAAAGTCTTTGACTTTCTATATATTAAAGAATATTTTTCATTTCTGAAAAAGATGATGACTTATTTGAAGGTATTATTTTTCATTAATGCTGCTAGACCATCAATTTTGTAAGACTGTGATAAGTGTGTGAATTCTCTCTCAAATATAAGAAAATGAAATTTTCTCTGACGTACATGTCATATTGACTATAAAATCTATTTTACACATAGAATAAGACATTTCTATTTTATTAATTCATCCAATTTGGGCACATAAATTGAATCTCAGATTTCTACAATGCTAAGATAGAATTTTACCCACTGGTGGAAAATCATGAGCTTTGTATACTAGATATATAGATAGCAAGGATAATCTGTTTTAGAAAGAGAAATTGGATTGATTTCTATCCCATAAGAGTACCTAGGTTATAAATTTTCCTCAAAAGTCATGTTTGGGTCTGTATTCAAATCTTTAGTTGTTGCTTTTGAATTCTGCACGATCTTTCTGTCAATTCAAAAACATTTGCTAATATTACTGGATGACAATTAACTTTGGCAAAACCTCACTCTAAATGTATACAACTCTCAAAGTCTTGACAAAATGAGTTAGCTGTAGATTACAAATAAGTATACAAGGATTCAGGAAACAAATAATAAAGTTTTTCTGAATGCACAGTAATTTACTCAACACTGGAAAAATCACTGATTGCAAAACATTGTGCATTTTTTTAACAAAAAGAATCAACTGTATTTTAGTTTTGATTTGGTTTCTGATTATCAGATAAAGCTGCTGAAAAAGCTTGAGAAAACAAAGATAAAAAAGGAATATATTCAATATAAACTACCATGTAAGTACTGTCTACTTATTCAAGCTTTGTGTTATACTTTCCATTGGTATTCTTTCTCCTCTTGAAAAAAATTCAGACTAATCTTTTTACCTTTGAATTACATTTCAACTTTGAATGAAACCAAACAGAAAACAAGAACTCTAAAATGAGCAGAGAATGCATTGTAGGCATATTTATCTTACTAAAACTGTTACTATTGGACTTCCCAGATTTGTAAACCACTAACTCACAGTGATTATTCATCAGCTTATTCTTGCCTGCAGGCAGATAACAACTGTGTCACATTTGATTACTTTGATGACCTTTTTCTTTCTTTTCCTATTGAGAGGATGAATTATTTTGCAGAAAACCTAATCTTTCACTTAAAGGTCAAAAGTACTTCATTCTGAATATAATTTATTTTGAACAAGGTGTAAGAACCATCTTCTTTCATCACTGAGACCATATCAAGATTTTTTTTAGCCTCTACCAACTCACTACCATGCTTTTGTAATAATGAGTTTCAGTAGTTTCTTTTAAATTTTAAAAACAGTTTCCAGCTTAGATGTCTGTGTGGACACAAAGAATGAGTAGTATAATGTTTTGCTTTTCCTTGAAAATTCACCTATATCAAACATTAGTGAATAGCATGCATTGCTTTCCTTCAATAACATTGTTTTCCTGTCTTTTTCTCCCTTTATTCTGCACCTTTGCTCTTACAACTTCATGTTTCAGTCTCCTGTGAGTCCTGGCTTTGAGGTAGGTACTAAGCTACCTAGCACTAGGAATATGCATCACACTCTTTATCAAGCCGATGTTATAATATTATATTGATGTCTCCATTGACTCCATGAGAATAATCTGGTCAGAGTTTAGCTCAAAATTCAACCCATTGAACTCTAGAATGCCCATGGGTTTTGTTGTTTTGTCTTTGCTTCTTGTATTCTTTAACTTTGCATCATCCTCAGTAAAACAAAGAGCAATACAGTCATTGGAGTAATAGAATTAAGTTTGTTAGGTCAAAATTTTCTCTCTCGTTACTTAATTCCACATCATGCATGTCTTTCCTATGAAAATGTACAAATAGGTTGAGAATAAAGGAGAATATACTAAATTCTCACTTTGCTAACTGAAACTCATGCATTTTGGAACTGTGTCCTGATGCCAGGTACCACAGAACTATGCAAGTCAGGATACTACCCCTAAATGCATGGGTCTTGGTTGGCACAGTAAGGAGAACAAGGACTGTCCCAAGATCAATATAACTGCCAGTTACAGTTTCTTAGTTTCTTTTGAAAGAAAGGATATTATTTTTATATTTATATATATATGTGTGTGTGTGTGTGTGTGTATATGTATATATCTAGTTCTTATATAATGTCATGATCTATTAATATTCTTGTGCAAGTGGAAATATCAAGCTCCCAAGCAGAAATTAAACATGGAAAAGACACAAATTTATTTCGAAAACATTTTAACTGGCCCCTCCTCCAGAAAAGGAAGCTGACCTTTTATCTCTCTTAAGCAATTAGTAACTTAAATGTTGAGGAAAGGCATTCAGGTCAGCTATTAAAGCAGAGCCCACAACACTGCTCTTCCCTGATGACTTGTTTTGATCAGTTGGCTTGTTAATGTTCAGTTCCCTTATTTTAGTATTTGTGGCCAATTGAGGGTTGACATGTTGTTGTTTTCCCTTAAGAAAATATAAATTTCAAATACTATTACTAGTGCCCATTCTTAGATGGTCTTGTTATGGTAATTCTAACAGGACATGTTCTGGTTTAAATAAAACTGATGAGTTGTTATTTATAATTTGTAAGATAAGAAATCAAGAAATTTGCTTTAACAATATTAAATTCCTATTTTGGAAAAATTATCCTTATTCAAAAAGTGCCCCACTTAGAAAAGTTCAGTGAGAAAACTAGGTAAGTGTAATTTTTTTTTGTATTCTTGTAAGTTTGTTTTTTATAGCAGCTTCCAGACATAATTTAAAATGTAAATTTGTACCTTTCCTATCAAATATTCCTTTGGACATGAAGCCAAAGAAAGACAGGAAGCATTTTTCACTCTTTTCTACTATTTTGCAATCAAAAACAGATTGTTAAAAAGGAGAAACAAAGAGTAGTTTCATTTTCTCTGGAAATTGTACAAAATAAAAGCAGCACAGGAGAGCTCCTGTTGAAGTTAAGGTGCATTTTCTACATAAGTTGTTTTCCTTGAACTTCCCTTATATTTAATTTTTGAAAAAGATAACAATTTTCATAAATGTCTTTGAAGAGAATTATGCATAAGATTTGACCAAATTTTCTGTGTGGAAATACTTTAGAGATACTTGTGTAAATATCAGAATTATTATACAAGCCTGGCCATTGCTCCATGACCAGCATGCTCTGGTCAATTAACCTTGCAGCTCTGTAAACCCAAGGTGCAGAAGTAGGCAAAATAGGTTATTTACTCACTTGGAACTTGCATAGATAATCTGTCAAGAAATCAATATAGCATGTATTTGTGAAAGCTTCCTAATACAATAGCACAATAATATATATTAATCTAATTAATCATTTTTCCTATTGTTTAGATTGTTTCCATTTTTAAATTTTAAACGGTGCTGAAATAAGTATCTTCATGTATAGTATTGCATGTTTGTGGAAGTATTAAAAAGTTATCAATAAGAATTTGTTGAATGACTTGGTAGGTTACATTATTCAAAACTAAATGGGTTGTATATTATGTTGATATCGTTCTTCAAAAAGTTGTAGAAGTTAGCCGGGCGCTGTGGCTCACGCTTGTAATCCCAGCACTTAGGGAGGCTGAGACAGGAGAATCGCGAGTTCAAAGCCAGCCTCAGCAATGGCGAGGCACTAAGCAACTCAGTGAGACCCTGTCTCTACATAAAACACAAAATAGGGCTGGGGATGTGGCTCAGTGGTCCAGTGCCCCTGAGTTCAATCCCCAGTACCAAAAAAAAAAAAAAAAAAAAAAAAAGTTGTAGAAGTTTTACATTTATAACTCTGCTTGCAGCAGTGCCAAAAGTTTCCATTTCCCCATACTCTTCCTAACCATAGGTTTTATCAATAGTTAGAAGATTTGTTTTCCTGAAGAGAAGATCATTCTTCTCCAACATTTGATAAAAATGTTAAACTTCATCTTATCACATGGATTTATTTTCAACAGTCTTTCTAAAGTAATGGAATGAAGGAAAATATGGATGTTCTCTATTATAAAAAGATTCTATAACATATATTTCTTTCTATAATATATATTTTAAACTGTTTTCAAGTAGTTTAAAAGATTTTTAACCTAAATTTATAAGTTAAAAAAGAAATTCCTTTGCCTAAATATTATGTGTCAGTGGGGATAAGCAACTTTTCATTTATTAGCCATTCATGTTTCACTTGTGGTAAATTTCCTTTTTTCCCCCATTGTGTCGCTTATTGTTGCTTATAGTCTTTACATTTTATGTCAGTGAACCTTTGCATATTAATCTACAGGGGACATATATTTTCAGTTTTGTGTATGTTCTTGATAGTGATTTTTAAAAATTTTGTTTATAATTAATAGTAATTGTGCATATATATGAAGTACAACGTGATGATGTGATCTACATATATGTTATAGAAAGAATCTTTTTATAATAGAGAGTATCCATATTTTCATTCATTCCATTAATATATAAAAACTGTTGAAAATAAATCCACATGGTAAGATGAAGTTTAACATTCTTATTGAATGATGGAGAAGAATGATCTTTTCTTGAGGTGAAGTGAAGGTAGAAAATGAAGCAGAAATCAAGTGATGGTGATGTTTATGGCCACAGGATGTAATTGATGACTCGATTTAGAAAAGAAATTAGGCCTTATGGAATGGAATTTTTTTGTAAATTAAGGAACTTACCAAAGTTATTTCAAATGGTTTAAAATATCCTTAAGGATCCATCTACTAATATAAATTTGAGGTTTCAGGGCTCTACAGAGAACTTATTTTTAGTGTAGTTCAGTGCTCTTAACCTTATTGTTTTGCATATTCCTAACATTCAGACTGCTTTACAGTGATTGTTAGGAAATGAGTTGAACTGCTCATTCTGAATGCTTTCCCTGTGTCTGCCAGTTTATATAATCACTTTTTGCATCCTTTTGTTTTTGTGAAATTTAGATAACATTCAGTTTAACATTTTGTGTCAGAGTCCATATTTTGTAAATAACAATTTGCCATGAACTGTTATTTTCATAAAAGTTTACTTGATTACATTATAAATATTATACTAAAAGAAACTCTTAGGTGCATGCTTTCCTAAAAATTTGTCCCAAAACTGACTCATTCACTTACTATACTCATTTACTTAAAAAAATAAACACCAGTATCACATTATTCACCTATCATTGGATATGATCCTGATACATTTTATAATAGTCAAATTTGGTTCTTTTTCAAATGAGCAAGTAATGAAAAAAGATGTTCCTAATCCTGAGTGGAACTATAATGATATTTCTGCCCATATTTTCCAGAATATTTTCCAGTGTAGCAAAAGTCTATCTAGAAGTTCAAACTTTGTTACTTTTGTGTTCTGGAGTTCCAGGAATCCTGGTGATTCATCTGAAATAAAACACCAGTTTTCCTTTTAAATATGCACCATGACACCATGTTGTAAATTTGCCAGATACTGCAAAGTTTCTTTTTATGATTGTATTAACTACTTTCTAAATTCAAACCTGAGCAGTGTACACTTTCAATGAGGAAATATGTCCAAGAATTCCTTTACCAGCACTTCCCTGCCTCCTGACCAACAAGTATGAGCAGTGGTGAATTTGTGGGAAAGGAGCCCTTCTGTAAAATTAATAAGATTGGGAGGTCTGCTGTGATATGCTCTTACTTGATCTCAAACAGGAGGTCTGGAAATTAATACATATACATTATTAACTTATGCTCTGAACAAAAATCTCCTTATATACAACCAAAAATATGAACATAATAGGATCAGTTTTTATGAACCCCACTTGGGGGTAAACATCACACACTATTTTCCCACACTTAGAAAATATATAGGTTTTAGGAACATCTGGATCTTTGAATAAAGTCTTTAAAGGCCCCACACATCCCTCAGGCAGGCCATGGCCTCATAACACTCCCACAAAACATAAAACAGAGCTGGTCCTTGCTGAGTTATCACTGGTGCCCTAATGTCTTACCAGATCCAGCTAGATGTAAACCCGTTAATGCTTGATCATGTATAACTATTGAGCTCCTAGCTTAATACTAGAAAATAAAGGTTACTCATGTTCACTTTGAGAGTTTCTGTGTCTTCAGAAATATGTATACCCAGAAAAATTAAGTTGGGCATAAAAGAAATTATAATGAGGAGGAGAGAAGAGAAAATGGAAAACTGGAATTTGTGTTTATAAATTAGACTTCTAGAAATCAGGAATAATTTAACTTCTAAAATAATTTTTATGTTTTCAGAAATATTTAGCTATATTATTTTACATGACTATGTCCATTAGACATAGTTTTCTGATATATGGTTCAATTTGCTTGGATTAATTTCTCTCTTTTCTCAAGAAAAGGAAAAGTATTTATCCTTTTAAAAATAAATATTGTGAAATGCGAGATGAGACAAAATCTAAAAGTTATGAATCAAGATATGGCTTTCTTGAAGTAGCCCAAGTTTTGGTGACATCTGTTTTTCTGTAGCCTTGCTATGAAAATATCAGAGTTACAGAATTTCATTAAGTTAGTACTTTCCTGTATTCTTAAGACCCAAAGTTTTCTGGTGGGTTCATAGGTAAAGGAAAAAATCTCTTTTCTTCTCTCTTGTTTTTAATGGAGTTGTATTAAAATCTAATCTATAGTCTTACTACCTTATTTCAGAAACACATGTGCACACACACCCACAAACATGCACATTTACACCCAAACATACTCACTCTATGTGTTCGACATTGATTCTTATAGGCCAATATTATATAAAATAATATAAAACTATCCATAGAGGCCATTTGTTGGAGAAGGAGGCTCTAACCTTTGAAGCCCCAGATTGTCTCTATACTTTTCCAACTTCTTGTTGGTGTCTCCAAGATAGTAATCAGTGTGACAGCTGACAGCCTCTTTCCAGGTTATTTCATTCAGCTTTCCAACTCCAGCTAAGCCTGTATCCAGGCAGTCAAATACAGTGGAAATGTATCACTGCCCTTGATTTCCTCCACATACCTGTTTACCCTCCAGTTCACTTTCTATGTGTAGATCAAATCTGACATGTAAAGCCACAAAGCAGAAGTGATCAACATGCAAAGTTACTTTCTTCTTCAGTGGACATGTCCCCTTTTTAATTTGTAGATTTAGAGCACATAGTACTGAGTTTGCATTATCTTCATGTATAAAAGTAAAAGAGGTCATTCTACTTATATTATGTCTCCCTTTTCCTCCAGGAACCAGATTTGTAGGGTGCTGATAACTGACATTTTGAAAGAACAAAGCATGTAATTTGTGACAGCTCTTCAATAGTTCTGATGCTTTCCCTGGAAAGGGTAGATCACTTAAGAAAATAGCAAGGTTCCTTTACCCTTCATTTCTGTTTACTTAGAAAGAATGAAGTGATATAAAAAGTTAACGTAACTTCAAAGACTACATTAGCACTCAACAAATCCAGATCACCTTGTATTTTTAAAAAGAGATTATATATGTTATTACTTTGAAAGCTTTCACAAATTGCTGCAAACATTAAGAAATGGATTCTCCACTGTAAAACACAGCATCCATCATCACGAAGCAGGGGGCACTCTTTTTTTTTCTGCCCTGTAGCAACCCTTTTCACTGTTATGAAAAGGTGTTGATTAGCTTTTATTTATGCTATATATTTAGGGTATCCAACTGAGGAACCAAACTCATTTATCTGGCACATTTGGCAGCTAGTTCAAGGGATACAGAATCAGAACAGCACTGAGCAATTTGAAACTCACCAAACACCCTACCCTCTACTCACCAAATTATAGGGCATGGAAACATGTTCCTATGTGTACTCTATCCCTGCTTATTTGTTGCCAAAGAACTGCTCTGTGCTGAAAAATCCTTGACTCCCCATGTGAGAGGTAGTATGTGCATGTAAGCTTTGTTGCAGAGATCATTTCTTTTTACTTCAGCAAGTCATCAACCTCAGATTGAGCATTCACAGGGATGTTTTACTAGCAGCCACTACAGGTGGGGTTAGATAATCATTGCCAAGTGAGATTGCTGGATTTCAGAGTGTATAAAAGAAATCTCTGGGTAGTATGAAGATTAGAAGGACTCAGCTGTCCTGAACAGAATTTTACTTGCTGATGATGCTGGACATAGTCATTGCATGACATTTGATAGAATGCTCTTTCTTCAGGAAACCCCTTTGTTGAAAGACCCCTTACTCCAGTGTGAATATGGTTTGTCTTTTCCTCAAACCTTCATATATACGGGTACATATTCTGTGTAAGGCAGCATACCAGAAGCTGGTGATACAGTGAGGAACAAAATAAGGCAAGCTTCCCGGGGAATTTATGTCCTACCGAAGGGAGAAATAATGAATAAACAGATAAACTAGTCAGTTGTAGGCCTCAGTAGTGGCTCTGTAGAGGACAGGGTGATGTGAGGGGGAACTGTACATGAAGAGTGGGCAGTAGTTAGGCAGCTTGGGGCCTCTTAGAGAAAGTGACATGTGGACTGAAATCAGAAGAATGAGGGTAAACCGTCCATGGAAAAAGGAGGGAAGGGCAGGTATATGGATGACTTTAATGGTTGGTCATATTGCATCCAAAATTCTAGTAGCTAATAAGCTGCTTGGGCACAGAGAGTGGTATTTACTGATCTTTATACGCCTTGCCCTGATTAGACATTCAGGTAAGATTTACCCACAGAGCACTGGTTAAATTGGATCCATCTTGATGGTAATAGAAGAGAGCCTGTGCTCATCTGCATAGTTCATTGAATGACAGTTCAATTGAATGATAGTTCAAAATGCTAGGTCTTAAAACTTGAGAACAAAGGATCCATCTTTGATTTGATCTGATTTTGTAAGTTGTGTCAGTATCTTTTAAGTGTAACAGCACCTGAATAGGAAAGTAGACATCCAACCAAACCAATGCTTGTACAATAAAAGTTCTACATTCAGCTAACTATTATGTTCTAGAAAACATCCATGACTCAGTGCTGTCCTCTGAGCACAGTCACTGGTTGAAACTCTCTTCTGTAGGTCATGCTTAGGGGTTCACAACATTTTCACATGGCATTTAGCATATAGAACATTCATGCATTCTAATCGTCTCCTATGTCTTCCTTGACTTAAATGAGGGGAAGAAAATATTTTCTATTTTCTATATTAGCACAAAATTAGGGAATGTGGAAACTGGGGAACAACTGATAAGAGCAACTAATATTATCTGCAGCATGACTGCTTCAGTTCATAGTTCTACTTACAAGTGATACGATCTTGGGCAAATGATTTAACTTTTCAGCTATTCAATTTCCTAATCCATAAAATGGGGATCATAATACAAGTGTTCATGAACTTCAAATGAATTAATGCATATAAAGTGCTATGGAAAGAGTTTGGCATTATAAAGATTATAAAAAAGAGTGTTCTGTTAGAAACTAGTTCAGAGGTCTCAGACATTCCATGGACTACATTTAATTTTCAGATAAATTGACGGGTACAGTGTTTAATTTTTTTCTTTTGCACTGTCAGCATCTAGATAGACTTATTTCATAACACATTTGCACTTATCTTGAAAACTAAAAGGTTTGGCAGCACCAGGTTGGATATACTCAATGGCAGTTATTAGCAGTGCTTGAGTAGTGGTAGCGGCTCTCCCTCTTACACCAAGCCTGTCCTCTTCAGTTGACTAGCCTCTACCATTCTCTATCGCACCCTGACTCTGAGAGCCACACTTCAATATTAACAACCTATCAGTATTCAAGCTTGCTACCCTTCTCTTTCCAGAGCAGATGAGTCCTGCATAGATTTTGTATTCAAGTAGAGGAGAGGAACACATTTCTTCACCAGTTGTCCTCTCTTGAAATGGAAAACCTATAAACAAATATGTCAATGTGACAGTTCATGTAACATTAAATTTTTAAAAACTTAAAGTCTCTGATTTGAACACCTCTATTGAAAATTCTCATCCATTTTTCTTATGCATTTACTTCTTGTAAACACTCATTCTATTCCTGCCATGAACCAGGCAGTTCTTTTTTTTTTTTTTTTTTTTTTAAATATTTATTTTTTAGTTGTAGGTGAACACAATATCTTTATTTTATTTTTATGTGGTGCTGAGGATCGAACCCAGTGCCTCACGCATGCTAGGCGAGCACGCTACCACTGCGCCATAATCCCAGCCCCAGTTCTTTACATTAACAGAAAGCAAATATGACTAAGAGAGTATCCTTCCCTTTGGAATTTATTATCTAATAATTGAGACAATTCTACAAAGATATGTCCACACTATCCTAAAATAGTCTTTACTTTTCCATTTCTCTTTAACTTAAGAGAGTTTGTCTTCAAAATCCCATCACATATATGGCTGTGAAATGACCTTTAGTTAATAAACGTAAGTAATTTAAAGGAGTTTTTATTTTAATCATGCTTTTCTGTAAAGTGATTTTTATCTCTCAGAAAAATCTCATGTTTGATTATCATTATAACAATAAACAAACCTCAAGTAAAGGCAACTTTTCCACTCTGTTTTCTATCTTAACTGATATAGAGTTCATTTTAAACTGCAAAGGGAATACACCTTGTTAGGAAATCATTTAAGTCCTGTTAAATGTTAAAATGCAAGCTGGCACTTAGAGTTTCCATAATGTAATCTAAACCATCATTTCCTGGGAAGGTTCCAAACTTGCTGAGACATTAATTTAACATACAGGTTTAAAGCAGATTCCATCTCTAGAAACCAGGACAGATCATCTTTCTAAGAAGGTGTGCAGTGTATAGAGTTATACTTTGGCAGTAATTTCAAATAAAACACCAGTAATGTAAGGATGTTACAGTCACTTCACAAATCTACACTTTAAAAAAAAATGTATTTCTGTAATCTGTGTTCTGTTTAGTCTGGCTTTAAAATTCAGTTTTCATCATTGTTATGTTCTCATCTTCTCTCCTATCCATGATATGATATCTCTTCCACAAGAACAGAAAAAGAAAAGCCCTTTGAATGTTTCATCATCCATAACTTGCCAAATCAAATCATTTATGTGCATCTATTCCAATACCATATTTTTTAGCTGTGTCAATTCTCACATAAGTTAGACAGCTGTAATTTAATCCATACTTCTCCAGTGAGAAAAAGGACAGTTCATAGAACCAGTAGCTAATATAACAGTGTAAATTTTTCTGAAGTACATTCTCCCTGTGTGCTTTCCATAATTATAGAGAATGGAATTTTAAATTTGTTCTTTGAGGTTTTAGCCAGTTTTTGCTCTGAACATATTAATGAAGCAGAATAAAACAAAATGCAGCTGTTCCCTTTCCAAAGCATTTCAACTTTCCTCCTATTCCCATAAAAAAAAGCAATTATTCTGCAGATTGCCCAGGTTCACTGAATACATGAGGCCAAAATGGAACTTAAGTAACAGTGGAAATTGATTTAAACATCATTTTGCCAGTCTAATAAACCTAGTAAGCTAGTAAAATTTGCACTGGTGTGATGGGTAAGGAAGATTTTTCTATTTAATAAAATTAACTTTAAGGAACGTTGTTATTTTTTTTTAATGTGGTGCTGGGGATTGAACCCAGGGCCTGAAACATGCTATACAAGGGCTCTACCTCTGAGCTACATCTCCACTCCAGAAAAAGTGTTATATAAATTCTAAAGTACTCTATACACTACAATGAAACAAACAAGTAAGAAAAAAAAAAGTAAATGAATTAAAAAGATACTAGCTTTACTTTGTCTAACAATGCATTGTATGCATAAATTTCTGGTTATTTCTGTCTACATTCTGCATTAAATCTCTTATCTAGTTGAATGTTGATGTTATCTCAAAATTAACTTAAATTCCAGAGATCAATGACTCTTTAAGTCATTGATCTTTAAGCATCTATTTCCCTTAAAATTACTGACTTCTGAATTTTTGTCTATGGTGTAACTTGATACATCAAACAAAAGATATTGTAATTATGCTTTATGATGTACATCCTTCACATACTAATTGAAATGTTATATATTTGTATACATATATGTATATATATTTATGTAAAATGGTGACTGAACACTAATTATTAATTAAAACAAACGTGTCCCTGGTTTTGAAAATTTGGTGTTTGGTTTATGTTCATATCATTAGAAATATTTTTAAAGGGATGAGCACCAGAGTTAGAGAAATGCTAGTTATTAAACATTATATAAACAATGTTAAATATATATTATAAAGTAACAGCCTTATTCCATTGGTTCTTGAGTTTTTGTTTGCTTGTTTTTGTTCGTTTTGTAAGCTGTTATATACCAAAGAAGCCTTATTTTACATTTTGGTTGAAGAATAGATAAATGCCATGTAAGCATATAATAAATAGGTCATTGGATAGACTTCCTTTCTGTCTTGGCTTTTTAGATTTTTCCTATGATAGGGAAGAGCACATTCAAATGAATATTACATGTACATACCTAGAAACATGGAATGTAGTCTTGAAAAAAACAATCACAACAACTTCAGATGGCTTCTCTATTCTCTCTTTCCCAAGGTGTTTGTTATCTGGTAAAATTAGGTACCTCAAAAGCAGTCTCCTGCCATGAGAAGTACCATGCTTATGCACACTGTCTCAAGATTTTAAAACTTTGCTTTTTCATTTACAAATATAGACCATAATGAAAACAATTAATTGTATTTGGAACTAAAGAAAAAGTAATATTAAGTATTTCTAGTGAGGTTGTTAACTTATTTTAAATTTTAAAATGTCATGAATGTCAGGGGGATATACTTTATTAATGCTATGAAAATCAGTTTCTGATGCTGTAAGTTATATAGTTTGTGTGTTGTTACTCTGCTGAGGCCGTGTTACTCTCCTCCTTGGCTGAAAAACAGTATGGTCTCTGGGTCACAGAGTGACAACCAATCTCATTTCACTAAACTTATAATATTTAGTTAAAAATCATCCTGTCTTGAAAGGTAATAAGTGAAACAACTTCTCAATAATAATTCTTGTTCTTGCAGTTTATATATGGTCAGCATTTATGTAGATGTTACCATATTGGATGAAAGGAAAACATTCAATTTGACAGATTTCTTCTTGTACTTCTAATTGAGTTTGCTTCCACGTATAGTAAATATGTGGAATATAGTAAAACTGGTCATGTTAACACAGCTCAGAATTAGTTATCTTAAGGTGATTCAGCCAGATTTTTGTAGGATTTTCCAAATTCAAAAACTTTTTGAGTCTACTAAGAAAGTGTGACATCAAATCATCTTTTATTTTGTGTTGAATCTTTCCAACTATGGAAAAATAGTGCTTTCATTTAGTCTAGTCTTAAAACTGGCCCATTAGCTAAAGTTTACTAAAGGACATTGAAACAGGGATTTAATTCTTCAATTCAACTGAAGATACTCAAAATATTCAGGATTCTTCTTTGGTAAACCTTTGACTATCTTTACAAGCTTCTTCGACTTCTCTGCAGTAATTAAGCTTTCCAGAGTAACTAGGCTTTACAGTTTTCCTGTGCCATTGTAACTGCAAATGTAACTGTAGATATTCTGTCTATGGAGGGACTTATCTCAAATTTCTTTTTACTGCAGCTAGTGAATCTACAAATCAAAGTTTCCCCATTTGATATTAAATGGTATTACCTTTGTTCATACAGGGATTGAAATGGATGGAAATTATATGTAAACTTGATTTATTTTTCAACTTGTTAGTAATTGTTCTAAATTAGAAATTAAAGGCCCAGGACAACCTCCTGGGACCTCTGTGGGAGCCCAGGCAAGGTCAGGCTCTGGACTGCCCCAGCTGATCTGCCAACCCACACAGAAACCCAGACCTAGGCCTAGGACTTTCCTCACCATTCCCCACCAGAACCCCTGCAAACATGCTGGAGCTCAGGCCCAGGACCCCCACTGAGAGCCCAGGCTCAAGACTACCTCTGCACATAGTGGAGATCCACGCTGTCGCTCCCTTCCTGTATCCATATTGGGAAACAACAGCCATCGTCACAGCCCCTCCCCATGTAGTAGCCTATACTTGGCGACAACAGACAGGGCCTGGAGGCAGCTGCCCACCACATTTCAGCAGGCTGTAGTGCTGCGTCTCTGAACAGTCAGCCCAAAGCCATTGTAAGTCCTACCCTTTCAGCCCCATCTCTGAAATTGTTTGCATCCATCTTGGGCCACACCCACCATTATCTTGAATTATTTCCACTACTACTGCCGCCATTCTTAGTTGCAGTAGTGACCTATCTGGGGAAACCTGCTGGGGACTGGAAGTGAACTCCAAGGTAAGGTATAGACCCTTACAAGGTAAGGGTCACCACAAGATTATAGAATAGAAACCACAATACCTCATATTGGCACAGCAAGAAAGGAGCACACATAATTAACATGAAAAAAAACAAGGGAAGAAAGTGCCCCAAACAAACCAAGATAGTACAATAATAGAATCCATTGACAGTGCAGTTGATGAAATGTCAGAGAAAGAAATCAGAATATGCATAATTAAAATGATCTGCGAATTAAAGAATGACTTAAGTGAGCAAATATAGGCAAAATTTGATCACTCCAACAAAGAGATAAGAGAGCAAATACAGGTAGTAAAAGATTACTTCAAAAAAGAGCTAGAGATTGTGAAAAAATAAATCAAATTCTTGAAATGAAGGAAAAAATAAACCAAATGAAAAACTCAATAGAAAACATCACCAACAAACTAGATCACTTGGAAGACAGACCCTCAGACAATGAAGAAAAAATATACAACCTTGAAAATAAAGTTTACCACACAGTAAAAATAATAAGAAACCATGAACAGAACATATAAGAATTATGGAATAGCATCAAAAGACTAAGATTTATTGGGATAGAAAAAGGTATAGAGTTTCAAACCAAAGGAATGCACGATCTCTTCAATGAAATAATATCAGAAAAATCCCCAAACATGAAGAATGAATTGGAAAATCAAATACAAGAGGCTTACAGAAGACTAAATGTACAAAATTACAACAGATCTACACCAATGCACATTATAATGAAAATACCTAGTATACAGAATAAGGATACAATATTAAAGGCCGTAAGAGAGGAATCAGATCTTATATATGGGGAGACCAATTTGGATCTCAGAAGATTTTTCATCCCAGACCCTAAAAGTCAGGAGATCATAGAACAACATATACCAAGTTTTGAAATAAAATGGATGCTAGCCAAGAACCAGCAAAATTAATCTTTAGATTTGATGATTAAATGAAAACTTTCCATGATAAACAAAAGCTAAAAGAATTTACACCGAGAAAGCCTACACTACAGAGCATTCTCAGCAAAATATTCTGTGAGGAGGAAATGACAACCAACAATGAAAATCTGTGAAAAGGGGAACTACGCTAAAGGAAAGGCCAATCAAAGGATAAACTAAGTCAAGTTAAAAACCAAAATAAACCAAAATGACCAGGATTACAAATCATATTTCAATAATAACTCTGAATGTGAATGGCCTAAACTCATCAATTAAAAGACATAGGTGGAAATATTGGATCAAAAAAAGACCCAACAATATGCTGCCTTCCAGAGACTCATCTCACAGGAAAAGACATCCACAGACTGAAGGTGAAAGGGTGGGAAAAAAACATATCACTCACATGGACTGCGTAAACAAGCAGGGCTTTCCATTCTCATATCAAATAAAGTGGACTTCAAACCAAAGTTAGTGAAAAGGGATAAAGAAGGGCATTTTATACTGCTTAAAGAGAATCATACATAATCAAGACATAACAATCATAAATATCTATGCCCTGAACAATGGGGCATCCATGTATATCAAACAAACACTTCTCAACTACAAGACCCAAATAGACCACACAATAATACTGGAAGACTTTAACACACCTTTCTCACCAGTGGATAGATCTTCTAAAAGAAAACTAAATAAAGAAACCATATAACTCAATAAAAAAATCAGTAATTTAGACTTAACAGACATATATAGAATATTCCATCCATCAATGAGCAAATACACTTTTTTTCCCAGCAGCACATGGATCCTTCTCCAAAATAGATCATATGTTATGCCACAAATCAAGTCTTAGCAAATACAAAAAAATAGAGATAATACCCTGCATTCTATCTGACCATAGTGGAATAAAATTAAGAAATCAATGACAGATTAAAATATAGAAACTACTCCAACACTTGGAGACTATAAATAATATGCTATTGAATGATGCATGGATAACAGAAGACATCAGTGAGGTGATAAAATAATTCTTAGAGGTAAATGAGAACTCCAGTACAAAATATTAAAATCTCTGGGACACTATGAGGACAGCACTAAGAGGAAAGTTCATTGCATCAAGCTCATTCATTAAAAGAAGAAAAAAATCAACAAATAAGCAGCCTGACACTACATCTCAAAGGCCTAGAAAAAGAGGAACAAACCAACACCAAAAGAAGTATAAGACAAGAAATAATTAAAATCAGGCGGAAAGCAATGAAACTGAAACAAACAAACAAAAAATTCAAAAATTGACAAAACAAAAAACTGATTCTTTGAAAAAATAAATAAAATTGACAAACTTAGTCACCCTAACAAAAAGGAGAGAACCAAAATTACTAAAATTTTTGATGAAAAAGGAAATATCACAACAGACACTATGACATACAAAAGATAATTAGAAACTATTTTGAAAATTCATACTCCAGTAAACTAGAAAACCCCAAAAACATCAACACATATCTAGAGGATTATGACCTACCCTAACTGAACCAAGGAGGACCTACACAAATTAAGCAGATTCATTTCAAGCAAGCAAATTAGAAGACACCATTAAAAGCCTAACAACCAAGAAAAGTCCAGGACTAGACACATTCTCAGCCGAGTTCTACAAGACCTACAAAAAAGAACTAATACAAATACTCCTCAAACTATTTCATGAAATAGAAAAGCAGGGAACCCTTCCAAACTCATTCTATGAGGCAAGTATCACCCTGATACTCTTCATGTAAATTCTTTTAACTTTTGTTTATCATGGAAGGTTTTTATTTCATCATCAAATCTGAAGATCAATTTTGCTAGATAGAAGATTCTTGACTAGCATCCATTTTATTTCAGAACGTGGTATATGTTGTTCCGTGATCTCCTGGCTTTTAGAGTTTGGGTTAAAAAATCTTCTGAGATCCAAATTGGTCTCCCTGTCTATATAATCTGATTCCTCCCTCTTGGGGCCTTTAAAATTCTTTCCTTATTCTGTATGCTAGGCATGTTCTCAGCAAAAGAATCAATGATGTGAAGAAACCCTATATTTTGGGAGCAAAAATATATATATATACAAAACTCAAGATATATAAAAAACTCAAAAAACTTACGTACAAAGAGCAAACAACCCAATCAATAAATGGGCTAAGAAGCCAAAGAGACACTTCTCAGAAGATATACAATCGATCAACAAATATATGAAAAAATGTTTAACATCTCTAGCAATTAGAGAAATGCAAATCAAAACTACTCTAAGATTTTATCTCACGCTAGTCAGAATGGCAGTTATCAAGAATACAAACAAAGCAGGGTGCTTTGGCGCACTCCTATAATCCCAGCACTTTGGGAGGCTGAAACAGGAGAATCACGAGTTCAAAGCCAGCCTCAGCAATAGTGAGGCGCTAAGCAACTCAGTAAGACCCTGTCTCTAAAAAAACCACAAAAACCCACAAAAAACAAAAGCAGAAAACACAAAATAGGGCTGGGGATGTGGCTCAGTGGTTGAGTACCCCTGAGTTCAATCCCTGATACCAAAAAAAAAAAACAAGAATAATTGTTGGTGAGGATGTGGAGGGGAAAGGCATGCTCATACATTGCTGGTGGGACTGCAAATTGCTGCAACCAATATGGAAAACAGTATGGAGATTCCTTAGAAAACTTGGAATGGAACCACCATTTGACCCAGCTTTCTCACTCCTCAGACTATACCCAAAGGACTTAAAAACAGCATACTACAATAACACAGTCACTTCAATGTTTATAGCAGCTCAATTCACAATAGTTAAACCATGGAACCAACCCAGATGCCCTTCAATAGATGAAAGGATAAAGAAACTGTGGTATATATACACATAGGAATATTACACGGCATTAAAAGAGAATAAAATTATGGCATTTGCAGGTAAATGGATGGAGTTGGAGAATATCATGCTAAGCGAAGTAAGCCAATTCCAGAAAACCAAAGGCTAAATGTTCTCTTTGATAAGTGGATGCTGATCCATAATTGGAGAGGGGGCATGGGAAGAATGGAGGATCTTTGGTCAAAGGGGAGGGAAGGGCAGGAAAGATGGTGGAATGAGATGGATATCATTGCCCTAGGTTGGTTCATTTATGTCTTCACATATGGTGCGCTCTACTTCATGTACAACCAGAGAAATGAAAAGTTGTGCTTCATTAGTGTACAAGAAATCAAAATGCATTCTGCTGTCATATACACCTAAGTAGAATAATTAAATTAAAAGAAAAAATAAATTAGAATTTAACTGGGTAAAGTAATAATAACAAGGTCTGTAGAGGCAAATAAATATGTTCATTTTTTAACATTAGTATGCACTGGCATCTGACGTAAAGCAATGTATTTAAACTTTATGGACTTAGATGCCTTAACTTTAGATTACAAGCCTCTCATTTAAGGAACCTAACAGTTATAGGAGCTTAATAAATGAAATGTATAATTATTATAACTATTAAGTAATTTAGGTCATCCTTTTTTTCTGGTGATTCTCAATGAGAATGGTGTTCCTACCTACATTTCCATGTTATCAGGAGGTCCTATGAAATTTTCTAAAAACATTGAAATAATAGCAAATTTTTATTCATTTAATATTTAAATCTCTATATACTACATAAATGATTCCAAAGTGAAAGCAACAGTTCACAGAGATATAATTATATATATCCAACATTTATATGCTTTATATAGTCTTTTAGTTATTGTTTTTCAATTGTAAAAGTGTTGGTATAATTTTAACCCTTTCATTTTGATATGGTTGAGAAATAACCTAAAATCAAGGAGTCCCTCCTCTCCCACTTAAGGAATCCAAAGGATCTAGAGGCATTTCTCAGAAGTACCATGTTAGACAAACAGAATTGGGTTTTCTAACCATGAATATATAGTACTTCACATAATGTCAATGAGATAATATGTGCAGTGGGATTTTTTGTTTTTCTGTGTTAAAAGTAATTCATTAATTTCTAAAGACTTACTCAAAAGACCTAGAAATCAGGAAACCATTCTGATCTCCCATTCTCTTCCTCTCAGATTATGCAAAATAATTCAAATATTAACTATGAGGGAAGTACAGGAAATAACAGAAACATAGTTTTAGATCATGCCATATGCAATAGAAAAACAAAATGTGATTTAAAAACACAAATATTTAAATAACATGCTAATCTCTTACATCATGATATCCTTTATTGTTTTTCAAACTTGTAGCAAAAGTCACCATCAGAGTCATTTATTGGTCGAGAGAAGAGATCAAATTCTCAGTCATACATTGGACGACCGATTGAGCTGGACAAGATCTTGCTGTCTAAGGTTAAAGTACCGCACACATTTGTTATCCACTCCTACACCCGGCCCACGGTGTGCCAGTACTGCAAGAAGCTTCTCAAGGGCCTTTTTAGGCAGGGGTTGCAGTGCAAAGGTAAGAACGATCTTGTAACCAAATCTGTCACGGGTCCATCTTCCATCGTTAAATTAATCCTTACCCATCTGGAATTACTACTTTTGTTTCACAACTTCTTTTTCTGATGCATTTCTGGTTTTTGTTTGTTTTGTTTTAAAATCATCATGATTAGACTGCAGATTCAACTGTCATAAACGTTGTGCATCAAAAGTACCCAACAACTGCCTGGGTGAAGTGACCATCAATGGAGGTAGGTGGAAGACTGGAGGTCCCGGCTGTGCTTCTTCCCTGTTAAAACGGTGACAAGTGTAATATAGTAGGTTATTTTTCAGTTCATATGTCTGTAACTCAGTCCAAAGTAAATTATGGCCTGAGTTTGTTCTACTTTTACTTCTGAAAATCATTCATTCCAACTCATGATCAATGTAAACCAAAGTTTTTCTTGATCTTTATATGATGAACACTGATACTGAAAACAGATGTCCATAATTTCTTCCCTAGCTTTCCTATTTTATACTCTTATCCTGGTTTGTTTAGAAATATGGAAGTGATTAGAATGCCTACAACTTCCTACAATGTCTACAATGCCTCTTGTTCTCTATTCCTCTGTCCTCATTCTTTTTTTTTTTTTTTTTTTGGTACCAGGGATTGAACTCAGAGGTACTCGACCACTGAGCCACATCCCCAGCCCTATTTTGTGTTTTATGTAGAGACAGGGTCTCACCGAGTTGCTTAGCACCTCGCCATTGCTGAGGCTGGCTTTGAACTCGCGATTCTCCTGTCTCAGCCTCCCTAAGTGCTGGGATTACAGGCTTGCGCCACCGCGCCCGGCTTCATCTGTCCTCATTCTAAGCTTTGCAATAGAATTTTCTGTCTTTCTTATCTGATTATGAAGGGGAAGACCACAGAGACAGGCCCATCAAAAATAGCTACCCATTTCCATACTCCACCTAGTTACTGTGTACATTATATATGTGTTTATTCACATGCATCTTAATAGTCAGAGGAACTTTATTGACAGTTTAAAAAGCATGTATCTTTTTCTATATTTGTAAACATTTTCTTGGAGAAACAGTAACTGCAAATTAACTTTAAAGGATTCCTAAGAAAATGCTATATCCTAAAGAAACAGCTCACATTTTCTTCACATAGTATTCTGATGGATTATTGCCAATATTTGAATTAGAATCCCAGGCTAACTTTTCCCACAGAGAGTGAACTGCTTGATACCTTGACTTTTTTTTTTTTTTAAATATTTATTTTTTAGTTGTAGGTGGACACAATAGCTTTATTTTATTTTTATGTGGTGCTAAGGATTGAACTCAGTGCCGCCCGCGTGCTAGGTGAGCACGCTACCACTGCGCCATAACCCCAGCCCCGATACCTTGACTCTTATAGCCACTGCCAATTCCTCTGGAAAGAAATGGCTATAGAAGACCAGAGGAAAAGATTGAGTGACTTTGTTACCAAAAGGCTGATGAATAAATGATTATCTTTGCTTTAGAACTTTCTTCTCTAGAAGAAATATATTCCTACAACAACAAGAAGAAAGAAATTCTCAGGAAAACATTCTCATACATGCTAATTTCTGGCATGAGTATTCATGAATTAGCCTTCAAAATTGAAGTTTTATCCTTTTCCCTCTTCATTCTGTAGCATATTGACTTTGTTCAAGCCCAGGAATGTCAGTGTGTCCTCAATAACTACATCTAAATAGAAACATCAATTTTTATTGTTGACCACTTTGAAATTATATTTTACCGTATAGTCAGAAAAAAAAAATCTGGTAAAATGTGACTTTTTCAAGATTAGTAGGCCAGGGTCTCTGACTAATCCATTTTTCTGATTTTAAAATGAGTACTTTGCATGACTTAAGTAATTAAAATTTCTGCATTACCATCAACTGCATAATGGCAGGGTTCAATAATCAAATATCAAATATCTTAAGTATTTAAAAATTGCAGCTTCTGTGACCAACAATATATTAGAATCCATATTTCAAGAAGTTACTGCAGTAATCATCATCAATGAACTTGAATCATCTTTTACATTAAAATTTCCTTCACCTTGCCATGTATTTCTGTTTCCCATAAAGGCTGTGCTGTGTGCTATGATCCATTTCTGGGTAACTGCTACCTCATATCACTTCGCCCTCCAACATTGTGCTTCTGTCCCTCCCTTTGGCTTCCTTTGAAAATTCTCCATGACATTTCATGTTTTTAGGCTTAGGGACATAAAAAAAACATATCTACCTGTAAAAGTTGTGTAAGTTGATCACCTCATACATTCATATACTTACACATTAAAATGAAAACAGAGAGTGAAAAGATATAATCTTCACAGAACTACTTTCTTTAGGGCCTCCAACTGATTTATTTTAGGACTGCCTTTCTCTTAAGCCCTGGCTCCAGGATTTCAGGTTTATCTTCATGGGTCAAAACAATTTCCTAGATTTGCTTAGCCCTGGGGCAGAATCTGATGTGGTCATGGAAGAAGGGAGTGATGACAATGACAGTGAAAGGAACAGTGAGCTCATGGATGACATGGAGGAGGTGATGGTGCAGGATGCTGAGATGGCCATGGCGGAGGGCCAGCATGACAGTGGGGAGATGCAGGACCCCGACCTGGACCACGAGGACTCCACCAGAACCATCAGGTGAGAGTTGCTGTCCCCAGCCTCAGGCAGACAGTGGAACCCAGGTGACTTTCACTCTTTAAAACTCTTTGATACTTTAATCTATTAGAAAAGAAATTTAAAGGGTTTATCTAATTTCATTAAGAATGAGATGTGTACCATAGATAAGTGTCGTTGGAATTAAGGGGTCTGGGTTCCCTGGGAGAAGTGTGATTTGCGTCTTTTCCGAGATTGCCTCATTTGTTGACCCATTTTATTTTTGCAGTTAAGGGATACTTGTACTTGCCATCCACAAGTTTACTACTAAGTTTATATTAATTTGGTGTGTGGTAATGCAAAGATCGGGGATCAACCTCAGCAAACACTGTTTATTTTATAGTTGTTCCCTGTTATGAATATGACATCATTCATACATGATTGTTCTCGATTTTATTTCAGAAGTACATGTAATTTTATACCTGTTATCTACTTGTCTATACTTGTTTAATCACTAGATGATTTTCACTTTTTATATCAGAAATCAGCAGTTTGGCCACCAGCTCAATTTAAACTGTGTCCTATTTTTTAATTAAGTTTGTTGGAAGATAGCCATCCTCATTCATATTGCCTGTGGCTAATTTTGTACTACCATAGTAGAGTTAGGTGTTCTGCAAAATCTAAAATATGTATTACTTGACCTCTTACAGAGAGGTCTTATTAGAGAGTTTATTAGAGAGTTTCCCACTCTCTAATTTATGCTGTAAAGCAAATTGAAACTTTTGTGTCCATTTTACAAATGACAAATTTATTGACAAACTGAATTTGTTCATGAAAGTAGAGAAAAATAATTATTTTTTTCTATTTAATGTCACAATAAATATTTTTAAGATACTGGAAAATATTAGTCTTATGACCCAACTCTCTTTTGATGGATGTACAGTTTTTTAGTAACATGGGTTTTAGGAGGATGCAGAGGAGGATGGATGAGGGTAGGATGAGCTGGAGACAGAATGGAACATAAAAAGCACAATGGGAGAGGGAGGAGACGGAAATGAAATAACAGCATAATTCCATAAATAATAGTCATATAAAAAGTTTAAAATGCAGATTTTAATGTTTATGAAATTATTTAGAGATAGAATTCATATTAAAACTATAATCTGTAAATTATTAATACTGTGCCTATAATATGTGCTGTTAAGCAAATAAGCTTTCATGTGTGATTAGGGATTCTGTAGCTGCAGTACATTGACAGTAATTTATCTACCATTTACCTGAAAACTGAACTCTACATAGTTCATTCTGAAGACCAAGGAGCTTGTTACCCTTCCTCAGGATTTTGCAAGTGTACATATAAAATGCTTCTCACTTTTCCAAGTGACCCACTTTCTGAACCATGGTACTCTGACAAACACATTTTACTGAAAAAAGGGATGTGAATATTTTTGATTTTCACTTGAAAATGGTTGAAATAAGGTTTGATTCCTAGAAAGAGCATCTGTACCTAAAATAACGTATCTCCTAAAATATCTTGACTTTTCAAGTCCATCCACAAGCAACAATATCCCACTCATGAGGGTAGTGCAGTCTGTTAAACACACGAAGAGGAAAAGCAGCACGGTCGTGAAGGAAGGATGGATGGTCCACTACACCAGCAAGGACACCCTGGTAAGATGCACAGCGAGCAGTTGCCTTTGGTTCTTCATTAATGAATAGAGACACTGATGCCCTTGGGATGTCTGAGGTCCTGGGAGCAGACGTTGGTGCTGCCTGAGCATAGGGCCAGGTGGAGCACATTACAGTCTCTGGTGTCGGATGTAGTTAAACAAGCAATAGAGTTAGGAAAAAGTGTAGAAAGATATTTCTGGAAATCAAAATCATTTACCTCTGTGTGAAATAATCTCCAAACAACTTGAATATATACCTGTTGTTTCATAGCAGTCATGAAAGCTGCAGTATGTGTTTTCAGAATGCTTCTCTGTGATTTGCAATTTTAAAAGAAGTGCTACATTTTAGGGAGAGAGAAAAAAATAGAATGATGACTTATGTACATCTTAAATCCTTAATTGTGTTTTCATTTAAAAACGGACTCATTCAGAAGTACGATAACCCTATAGTTTGAGTTGATTCACTTCTCTAGATCTTCTTAATAGCTGATGAAGGAGGTTATGTATGTGTGTGAATAGGAAGAAAACCTTGGTCCACATTTCAAAGCTAAGTAAATTGAAAATTGGTAATTGGGGTGATTTTTCAGTCACAGGTAGTACTTATATTTCCTCCTACTGATAGGATCTATATCATGTCTTTCGATAAACAGGTACCTGTAACCTACCTGATCCATCTATAATTGCTGGAAAGAGAATGACTTACTGTAGGGCTCAATTGAACACCATCTAATTCTTCTTGGACATTATGGAAAATAATTAAAATACATTTGGTCTAAGATTGGTTGTAGAAGGGACCAAAAAGAGTGTTAGGCCTTCAGGTCTAAAAAGATGTAAATGCGTGCACGCACACACACACACACACACACACACACACACACATACACACACACAAAACCCTACGATTCTGAAGTATATATAGAGTGAACAAGGACCCAATCACTAAATCACAGTAGATAGATTTGGAGTGATCTTAAGTGAAGGTTGGTACTATGGAGTCCAGCCTGCCAACCAACAAAACGTTCTTTAGCTCTGTTGTAACATTTATAATTTTTCTATTGCTAATGGAGGTCAAAATATATGGCCAGATCAACATGATATTCCTTATGTTCTAAAATAATGAGCATGTATAATCATTAGCCCTCTGATTAAGCCTTTACTTTTTCAAGCAGCTAAATAAATTTTAAAATGATATTTGCCATTTATTGTGCACATACTAAGTGTGCATAATTACACATTATCTCGTTTTTCTCATAACCCTCTGATGCAGATGCAGAAACTTACCATACAGCATTTGCTGAGTAGTTCATTTCTAGAGACAAAGTGAGTGTGACTCTGCCTGGCACAAAGCCCATTTACTTTGCACCATCAAATCTTGTGTTGTCCTTGGAAAATGTACTTATTTTATCAATCTTGGTTATTGTTAAAGTTTTTTAAATATCTTGACTCTAACCTCTATTTCAGCGGAAACGGCACTATTGGAGATTGGATAGCAAATGTATAACACTTTTTCAAAATGACACAGGAAGCAGGTACCACAAGGTAAGGGTGGCTTTTCTTTAAAGTGTAGTCTTCTATCTGTTCTTGCTTTCTCATGGGAATGCGGATTTTCAGCAATATGAAATACATCCGATACACATGAATATTTCTGTGCTTGCTGTAGGAGAAAATTTTCTTCTCTAGTTTACAAATTTCTTAGGAATCTGGTTGTGACCTCTTGATTCATCTGTCAATCTCATATTTTCTTAGAGAGTACTTCTAGCCCCATTGGATGGTAGAGAGGGAGATACGGAAAGCTTAATTGAATATTTTAACAGAGTTGTGTAATGTGATTTAACTAGAAAATTAATGGTAACAGTAGATGAGCTAAAAGTAAATTCCCAAGTCCATTCTATCTAGTCCATCACCAAAAGTTCAGAAACTGTATGATTCTGAGCTTGCCAATATGCATAAGGAATACTTTCCTATAGAGAAATGTTTGGCAGCAATTTCCTTTTAAGATTACAGATGTGTCATAATATATTTCCCAGTAAAATGCAACTCCAAAAGAAATTCTCAGTGAAAACAGTAGATTTGGCTTCTTCTACATGCATGCAGACTCCAGAGCATGACCAGTTTACACAGCTGTCACAGAAAAATGAAACCTCATTAATTCTAAAATTTAAAATGTTGTTTCAAAAGTTATTATCTTTATTGTCACTTATACTTTCTGATGAATAATTTGGCAATTAATTTTTAACATTAAATTGTCTTAAAAACAAGTACATTCCAAACCAATTACTGTGGTTTTTCTCATTAAAATTATTCACTTGGCTATATTACTATGTGTAGTCACGTGTATTGAATCAAATCATTTTAATTTCAGGGCTTTAAAGACTAGTTAAAATTTAGTAACAACCATGAATATCCAATTGCATTTCAAAAATGTCAGTTTAGCTCACTGTTTCAAAACTTATCATTCATATTCTAAGTCTTGGATTCTGGTGAATATTCAAAATTATTAGCCTTAACCATTTTTATTCCTGCCATAAAATACTATAAAAATCACTTATATTTTCTAGAATGTAGTGGTGATAAGGTTTCCCATTCCGCATTTGAAAAAAAACGTTATATGAATGATGGCTACTTGCAATATTGTTTCTCACATGTTCTTGGAATGAATTTTTTAAAATTTTTATGTGCTTTTAATAGACTACATTTAACTCACTCTTTCTTCCACAGGAAATTCCTTTATCAGAAATTTTATCTCTGGAACCAGCAAAAACTTCAGCATTAATTCCTAGTGGGGCTAATCCTCATTGTTTTGAAATTACTACAGCAAATGTAGTATATTATGTGGGAGAAAATGTAGTCAATCCTTCAAGCCCCCCACCAAATAACAGTGTCCTTACCAGTGGTGTTGGTGCCGATGTGGCCAGGATGTGGGAGATGGCCATCCAGCATGCCCTCATGCCTGTCATTCCCAAGGGCTCATCTGTGGGTTCAGGAACCAACTCACATAGTAAGTCCACAGGTCTTCTTCCTAGCATGTGGCTCAGTCTGCCTACCCCTGGCAGAGTAAACATGTGTTCTACCTTGCACAAGAACAGAATGAAGAAAGACTCCTTGTGGTGGACTTAGTTTCTTGGAGAACATAGGGTCTTTTAAATACAAGGTGCTCCACATACCAAAATATTCCATTTATTAAATTATCATGTTTCATTATATTCATTGTGTATATATTTTTTAAAATTCATGTATACCCTGTATTCTAAGCACTTACAGATATCTAGAGCTGTTAGTCATAAAAGAAAGCATCTAGTCAGTTTGAACTTGACCTGGAATGCCACAAATGTGAATTAATTTATTTCCTCAAAACCACCCAAGATGGTACTCTGTACAGGGACTTGATGTGCAAAATATTTCGTAACTATTGGTAAACTTATCCCAGGAAGAAATCTCTGTTCTTTAGTAAAATAAAGTTAATTTAGTCAAAACACAACCAGGATTAAATATTGAGGGTGAATTTCAAAATGAAATTTTAGAGGAATAACTATAAACTGTGACTTTAAATTTCATAATATTTGTCTACAAGAAAACTTGTATGGCTGGGGCTGTAGCTCAGTAGTAAAACAGTTGCCTACCATGTGTGAAGCAGTGGGTTGGATCCTCAGCACCACATAATAAATAAATTAAAAAGATATTGTATCCATCTTCTAAAAAAAAAGGAAAAAGAAAAAAAAGAAAACCTGGAAATTAACCTGTTTTTTACATTATAGTGTATTGTTTGCTGATCTATTACAATTTTTATCTCTACAACCAACATATTAAGAGAATATATATGCTTATTTTGATGTTAAGCACTTTTTATAAGATCTCTGTTTAATGCCTAAAACAAGCATTAATGAAATTATTCATCTACCTATTTTACAGGTAAGGAACTTTAGAAAGATTAAGCTGTTTAAGCTCATACCAGAGATAATTAAGTAGCAGAGCCAGAGTTTGAACCCAAGTCCTTCTAACTCCTAGCTCTAAAATGACAAAATATTATTTTTTGAAAACCAAGCACAGAGAAAGCTTATAATTTTAAAAGGAAAAACCATTCTTATTGAAAATTTTCTAGAAACATTTAATTGTTATGATTTAAAACCAATCCTATAGGATGATTGATAGCATGCATTCGCTTATTTTGTTTTTACTCCTCTGACTTGTGTATTTATTTAATATGCATTTCTAGAAGACATTTCTGTGAGCATTTCAGTATCAAATTGCCAGATTCAAGAGAATGTGGTGAGTATATGTCTACCAGTATAAAACCTGATAATGTTATTATTGGGAAATAAGAGCATCATGAAATAGATTTTTATGTATCATTTTAATTTTTCAGTATTTTCTAGAAAATAGCACCTATTGGAATATTTTTCTTCCATAAGATTTTAGAAACATTACATTCTATATTTAGTGATTTAGCTATAATCTATATTCTAATTTAGTGCCAAGGACCAATTTTTCATCTCGGGCAATTAATGGGATGCCTGATTTTTCATGTTTATCATTCTTCAGACTGGACTTTTAATGGGTGCTATTGCACATAAATTCCTTGATTTACATGAGTAACTTAAATATGTTATTGTTCTTATTCTTTACTGTCTAGAAGTGCTGTCAGATGATGAGGTCTGCAAATGTTCTTCTGGTGGGATATACTGTAATAGGAACCCATAAAGTAAAATATATTGCTTTAATAAATATGGTCATCAAATCACAGACTGTAAAACTTAAATTAAAACCATGCTTTATTCAGCAATCATTATTTCAAAGAGAAAAGAGTAGACTTTTGGAGCTTGTTACCTCCAGAAATGATTAAAAAAATGAAGAGCTTAGCTACTTCATAGATGGGAATTCCATAATGGGCTGTCATTGTTTTGTACTATCTCTGGGCCACTCAATGGTGATTCAACCCCTTCTTTGAGTTAGGTTCATCTGACTCTGGGTGACTAGCATAGGAGTAGTATCATCATTGTAGACAAAGAGTGAATCAGGATTAATACAGAAATGTGATTAGGATACATGGGTATTTAATCAAGTTTCTAAATAGGCATATAAATAAGAAAATCCCTTTTCAGATAAATAGTAAATGACATGGTATAGTGTTAGGTCTTTTTTTTCTCTATTGGAAAGTATTTTGTTTCATATTGAAAAACTTTTAACAACTAAGTTCAGATAAATTTTCAAAATGTTACAATATTGCATTAATTAATGTGCTTTGAATATTGTCACTGAAATCTTATTTAGCATGTGTAATTAACTTAGTTTCGAAATATTTAATATTTATGGCATATTCAATAAAATGATACAATTTATTAGGATTAATGCTTTGTTACCTCTCGTCTGTTTTTCTCTGGACTTGTACCTATAGGACATCAGCACAGTATATCAGATTTTTCCTGATGAAGTACTGGGTTCTGGACAGTTTGGAATTGTTTATGGAGGTAGGCTGGTTCACTAAATATTTTTATTAACTTTAAATTTTAGCTACCTGTGTTGAGAAGAGTAATATTTCCAAGAAAGACATAAAAAACAAGATCTATGTTTATTGGTGTATGTGCATCTCTCTCTGTTTTGCCTTTTAGAGACTTTGCAAACCAGTTTATTTCTGTTTTGAAAAAGGAAGTTTCTACTCCTAAAAAGCTACTTTTGCTTAAATATTGAGAAACTCTGTATATAATACTGAAGCAGTTGGATTTATTCAGACAAAATATTGAGAAAGCAAGAAGTTGTAATTCATAAACAAATTACTTTCATTTTCTTTTAGCATTTTCAGTCAGGACTCTTACACAGGATCTGTTTATTTCACTAGGCAAAAAACTCTTAAACTTTCTGGTATCTTTAACAATGTATCTATTTCATTAATAATTGAATTTTTTAAACTTTTGAAGTGAAATACTGTTTTTACCTTTTTTTATTGTCAAGCCTTTTGTTGAATTTATTATTTTAACTCTTGCTAAAGATTCTAGCCTATTGAATCATATTTTTTAAAAAAATTTAGGTAACATTTAATATTAATTTTTTTCCTGATCGATAAAATGATATCATAACTTTCAGATTCTTAATATAAATAACAAATTATCTTTTCTGTGTGGTTGAGTGCTCTGAAATAATCGCAATGTCCCACTGGGTTTTACTCATCATTATAAATATCATATTTTAATTTAAAAAGAAAGCTTTATTTTATTTTCCAAAGTTTTTTGTTGTTATAAAATACTCCTGTGATTCTTTTCTTTAAATGTAAAACCTGTCAATGAGTCAGCAACCATTGTGTTATATGCAACTGCATAGTGGGGTAAGAGGAGAGACCAAGTATTAGACTGATTGTTCCAATGTAATAATTAATTGCAAAAATATCCCAATAGATAAAGCATGGTACACATACCTAACTGCACGTTATGTGAGGGTGAGGCAGTATGAGAAATGAGATTAGAGAGACCAGCAGGTGCTTTGGAACATCCAACACTGAGAGACCTTGGGTGGGGGAGGCTTCCACAAGGAAGACTAAAACATTATACCCTGACACACAGAGGATGGAGATGAGAAGAGTCTTAAAAGAGAGTCATGTCTTATAGTGACAGAGATGTGGCCTCATGGAGAGTGGCTGCAGCGAAAAGGCTGAACTGAAGTAGAGACAACAGTGAGCCAGAGAGAAAGCGGTAAGGAAGAGAAGTAGAGATCTTGCAAACAAGGCAGTGTAGAAATGAAGGACAGCATCTGAAAAGAATCAAAAAGAATGGTGAGAGCAGAGTGGTGGCACACACCTGTAATCCTAGCACTTTGGGAGGCTGAGACAGGAGAATGGAGAGTTCAATGCCAGCCTCAGCAAAGACAAGGTTCTAAGCAACTCAGTGAGACCCTGTCTCTAAATAAAACACAAAATAGAGCTGGGGATGTGGCTCAGTGGTTAAGTGCCCCTGAGTTCAATCCCTGGTACCAAAAAAAAAAAAAAAGGGTGAGAACAGGATAAATGAAGGAACACCAAATTTACCACAAACAATGAAACAGTAGAATTCTTTGTTGTCTGTGTGGAACCAAAACTTGTGAGTCATTAGATCTGTTTTCCATTTTCATCTTACATTTTCAGATCCAATCAATGCTACTATTTTCTGTACTTATTTTATTATAGCGGTGTAGAAGTTCAGAGGTTGGAGTACCCCAAAGAGACCCCCTCAAAGGTTTGTTGTGAGAATTAAATGGGTTGATGTATGTGAAGGGCCTATCACGTGGCAATGATCACTAACAATTTTTGATGTGCGTGGTTATCTGAGCTCGTTGTTCACATGTCTTCCTTTTGAGCCTCACAACAATGTTACCATTGAAGATGAGGAATCTAAAATTCAAAAAGATGAAGCAATTTGCTAAATATCACACAGCTAGTAAATGACAGAGCTAAGACTCTTAAGCTTTCCCTATGACATATATCAGGACTTTAATTCTTTCTTAGGAGAGCATTTTTGCTGGTAGTTGGAATATTTTCTGCATTAAGTAGATCAACACCCTATTTCTTAAATCATATATTTTTAAGAGAGAATGTCAGACAGTTAATAGTTTTTCATGGAAGCCCCACTTCTTTTGATCTCTAAATTGTGGCTAACTCTAACACACATACTTGTTTCAGAATAATGGAATCAAAAAATGAAATCTGAGTGGATATAAGTCAGAGTCCTTCAGAAATGTTAATTTTATTCAGTGAAACATTTTTATCACTTCTATAAATGTCCTTGTAACTTTTGGTGTTCTTTAGTATAGGTGATATTTAATAACATGCTAATGTTTCTCATTTTTATTTTAAAGGAAAACATCGTAAAACGGGAAGAGATGTGGCTATTAAAATCATTGACAAATTAAGATTTCCCACAAAACAAGAAAGCCAGCTTCGAAATGAGGTTGCAATTCTACAGGTACTTCTTTGATTCTTATGTGAGGGCTATATAGTCCCCTCCTTGACTTACGTAAAGCAAAGTTATCTGTGGCATAGATATTTAAGAGCACTTTCAAATAACTGAAAAGGGAGATCAAGTATCAGACTACTGGCTGAGTAGTACCTTTCTTGAGTTTAGGCAGCAGTTGTCCCTTTTTATGTATTTAATTACAGGTTTTAATATGTTATTAATAGTCATTAAATGGGTAATGTTTCAGCATTTGTTCAGAGTGGACATGCTGAGACCATTTTGTTTTACATTACAAATGACCTTGTCTTCACAAACATTCCTCCTTTGTGCTGTGATAATTACATGAATCGGGCATATAACTGTCAGTATATCAGGTATGAAAGATATGTCTGAGGATTAGATCTTCCTGATTTTATTAAAGTCCGCTTTCTCTCTCCATGTAGGCTGTTCGTTTGCTATTGGGCATGTTATCATTTATAACAGATCCTTTTCCTTTTGAAACCAGAAGTTTTTAATAAAACATTTTATGTGGTATATTGTTTTTATTATCATAAATAATTTTTGTAGACCAAAAGGAAATTGGGTAGTTGGCTAAATGTTGTCAATGTAGCTATCTAGTATACATAGACCATTGATGAAGGCCGATTTTTATATAACTGTTATAATTTTCTACTTAGCAGATGATGTTAATTTCTAAATTACAGTTTTATTAGACAATTTTTTTTCACTTTGACTCTTTATACACAGGCTACAAATCATGATACAGCCTGGGTTTAATTCATCAAAATACGCTTGCTACAAAATTGCGACTAGTACAAGGATACCATTAACCTTCATTTACAAACAATGGCAGTCATATATGCTGTCATCATATATGCAGTCATACATGGAGCTAGGGCTATGATGTTCATCTTATTCCACCATCTTTACTGTCCCCATGCCCCCTCCCCCCTTCCACCTCTGTGACCAAATTCCTCCATTCTTACTGTGTCCCCTCTCTCATTATGCATCAGCATCCACTTATCAGAGAGAACATTCGTCATTTGGTTATTTGGGATTGCTTAGCATAATGTTCTCCAACTCCATCCATTTACCTGCGAATGCCATAATTTTATTCTCTTTTTATGCTGAGTAATATTCCATTGTGTATATATACCACAGTTTCTTTATCCATTCATCTATTGAAGGGCATCTAGGTTGGTTCCACAGTTCAGCTATTGTGAATTGAGCTACTATAAAGATTAAAGTGTCTGTGTCACTGTAGTATGCTGTTTTTAAGTCTTTAGGGTATAGACCAAGGAATGGGATAGCTGGGTCAAATGGTGGTTCCATTCCAAGTTTTCTAAGGAATCTCCATACTGCTTCCAGAGTGGTTGTACCAGTTTGCAGTCCTGCTAGCAATGTATGAGCGTGCCTTTCCCCACAACCTTGCCAACATTTATTGTTGTTTGTATCTTTCATAATTGCCATTCTGACCGTCATGAGATGAAATCTTAGAGTAGTTTTGATTTGCATTTCTCTAATTGCTAGAAATGTGGAACATTTTTTTATATATTTGTTGATCAATTGTATATCTTCTTCTGAAAAGTGTCTGTTCAGCTCCTTAGCTCAGTTGAATGGAGAGGCAGATATTCTTTCACTGTCAAAATGGATGACTTCACTCTGGGAATGAGTTTCCAATCTGCATGAATCATTTAGATGAAAGGAGGGACAAGTCCAGGCAGGCAGTTGGAGGAGTTGGCAGAGAAGGTAAAGCACAAGGTACAACAAGGAGGGAGATTTAAAAAGGAACAACTGATCAATGTTGTTGAAGGAATGAGATTAGTCAAAAAATGAGATAAAAAAAAAATAGGTCATCTTGTCATCTCTTCAGGTCATTCCTTAATATAGCTCTTGAGATCTTATATTTCTTAGGCACTTCATCCTCATATTCTATCCTTAGGACATCTCTATTATATCACTCCTTTAAATGTATATGTTCCTGGAGTGAGGCTGAACATGCCTTAGCACAATGCCTGGCCCCTCTAGACACGCGTTGAATATTGTTGAAAGAATTATGTAGCCACAAATAAGGAGTCAGGGTAATATAGCTTTGCCAGAGCATGGTAATAAAATAATAAAATAGTTCTTACCATTGTTCCCTTTTGTCCAGAAAAAAATGGTGATTTGTCTTCATAGAGCAAGCTTAAATGTGTATCTTCTGCATGATCAGGCATGGGTAAGGAGGAGATAATCATAAAAGAGAACCAGAGAATAACATCACGAAATGTGGGTAGGAAAATGAAAAAATATCCCAGTTGGTGATTTTATTTAATCATGAAGAAATCCATTATTTTTCTAAACACAAAATGTGCAAAGTGTCAGTACATTCTGTAATTTGTTTTGAGAGGTTAGTTTATACTTCCTTTTCATTTAATATGTTTATTATGTTTCTTCAAATATTTCTTTATATTTGATTACATGAAGAGTTTTCCTGAAGTTTTTGAAATTTTTTTTCTTTTTCTTTTCTTTCCTTTCTTTCTTTTCTTTTTCTTTTTTTTGATACTGAGGATTGAATCCATGAGTACTCTACTACTGAGCCACATCCCAAGCCCTTTTCATTTTTTAGTTTGAAAAACAGGGTCTCTTTAAGTTGCTGAGAGTCTCACTAAGTTGTTGAGGCTGGCCTTGAACTTGTGATTCTCCTGCCTCAGTCTCTGAAGTGCTGAGATTATATGTGTATACCACCACACCCAGCTTCATGAAATTCTTCTTTAGAAATGAAATGTTTTCCATCTGTAAGTTAATGTTGTTGTCATCTCCATGTTCCAAAAAATTAAGCCTATAAATTAGATAATATATAGTGAAATATAGAGAAAAAAAGGAAAGAAACATCCCATAAGAAAAAAGAATAATTTAGAAAGTTTCCCAAATGTTAGGTAACATGTTTGTCACAGTGAAAACCAGGGTTCCAAAGTTCCAGGCTCCAAGTAAAACTTTTTCCATTTTTCAGTAAATCTTTTTCAAAATTGATTTTTTAAATTATGGATTAGAAACCATGCTTAGTGTGCTTGCTTCACAGGTGTATTTGGGGCATTAAATGAATAATATATAAAATCTTTTTTTAATCAGTATTTTCCCAACGTGCTTTCGAAAGAGTGCAGTCTTGTGAGCTCTTTCGTGGAAGGAGGAGGAAGAAGTTTCTTTGTTGAGAGAGTTTGGAATATATATGTACTATATCTAGATCATCCACATCTTGGAAGTGAACACACCCTTTCACTTATGAAAAATTTAGAGAAGTTCCATAATTAAGAGCTTATTTCATTTTAAGAATATGCCATTTAAACTAATTTTGCCACAGAATCCTATACAAATGTAAGATATTATAATTTGACCTTGGCAAGTCATGTTCTATCTTCTGATCCTGTTCAGGAGACCTATCTACTTACTCCAGTTCTCATTATGCATTCTGTGTCTACACAGACAGTTTAACATGGTAATAGAATATTTTGCTTTCTGGAGTTCTGCTGACGTCTAAATATAGAAGCTGGTCTGCAGTGATACAATTTGTTAAAAATTACACTCTAAGTCTAACAGAAAAACAAAATTGAACTTATGTGTTCATGTCTCCAGCCAGGTAGATGAAAAGAAAATAAAAGTTTTCCATGTGTGTCCATTTCTATGCATCTGATATCAAATATAAAAAAGGCATTTGATCCATTTTCCATTTTGTATATGATAAAATAGCTTGGTGCTGCACAAAGTCTTATTTCTTTATTGTAACAAGTCATACTTTCTTTCCTGTCTTTTCCCTAAACACAAACCCAGTATTGGTGTGAATGAAAGAGGGGAATAGTTTGTGGATGGAGTTTTAACTGAAACTGATTTTTTAAAAGATACTGGGAAGTCTTCAATTTCTGTCTCTGTAGGTTTTGCTGCTGGTTCGCAAATATAAAATCTGTTTGCCTAAATTCCACTTGAAATTCTAGGCTCATTTGGGAGTTAGGAGGTGTGTACTGTCATGTGTATAAGATTCTTGATGTATGAGGATCTTTCTTGAGTTTTGTGATAAAAATTACTCTCCTTGCCCCTCCATTACAGTTTTATCCCAATTCAGCCATATACAAATGTTAATGCCAACCATACCCCAGTGTATGATCTCAGATGATAGACTGAAGACATCTAGTTTTTGTTGTTTGAGTTAGTTTTAATTGTAAAGAATGGTTTGTTTGTTCATTTTTAAAGACTATTTTTCTAAAAACAGTTTTAGGTTAGAACAACAAGAATTTCCAAATACTTACTGCCTTAGCCTCCGAACTTAATCAGTATCTCCCACCAGAGTGGTATTTTTCTTATAAATGATGAACCTACATTGACATATCATAATCACTATAAAATTATGGTTTGTTTTAGGTTCACTTTGTCTTGTATATTGAGTAGACTCAAACACATGTGTTTAAACACATGTACCCATCATTGTAGTAACTATCATACAGAGTATTTTTACTGCCCTAGAAATCTTCTGAGCATCACCTATTCATCCTTCCCTCTTTCCCAACTGCAGGCAACCACTAAAATTTTTACTGTCTCCATAGTTTTGCCTTTCCCAGAATATCATGTATGGAAATTGCACAGTATGAAGATTTTTCAGATTATATTCTTCCACTTAGTAATAGATGTTTAGATTTCTTCAATGTCTTTTCATGGCTTGGTAGCTCATTTCTTTTCAGGGCTAAATAATAAATATTCCATTGTATAGATGTACCGGAGTTTATACATTCATCTACAAAAGGCTATCTTGGTTGCTCCCAAGTTTTGGCAATTATGAATAAGCCTGCTTTAAGCATTTGTATGCAGTGTTTTCTGTGAACGTCAGTTTTCAATACCTTTGAGTAAATACCAAAGACTGATTGCTGGATCATATGGTAAAAAATATTATTAGTTTTGTACAAAACTGCTAACCTGTCTTCCAAAGTGGCTGCTTCATTTTGCATTTTCAGCAACATTGAATGAGAGCTCCTGTTGTTGTTTGTCCACACCAGCATGACAACACATGTTGTCAGTGTTCAGGATTTAGGCAATTCTGATCAGTATGTAGTAGCATATTGTTCTTTTATTCCCATTTCTGAAATGACATATGATATGGAGTATCTTTCCATATGATTGCATACTATCTGTATTTCTTCTTTATTGGATAGTGCAGCTTTACCTTTACAAATCCCTACTTGGTGCCATGAGTCTAACATAGATAATGCTTGGTACTTACTACCTGCCTAGAGGTGGGAAGGCTAACAAGGTCCTGTCCCTTGGTGTTTCTCTCCTCAATACCACCTTTACTACCAGAACCTTCCTCCTCACAGAGGTCTGTATGTCTTTCCTAGTGGAGTGTCTATCCCTAGAATGAAGGATGAGAGAAATTAGCACCAAATATGATCCATAGTCTTCCCTTTGTTTATAGAGAACCAGTAAACAGTGAGTTCCAGGGGACTCTCTGATCATCCTCTGTAGCCCTTATGGTGGTGCAGCTGTAACCCTGCCCCTCATCATGGGGAATTAGGGGTGTCCATCCAAATAACCAGCAAAGCAAGAGGAGCACAGAAATTCCTCACCCTCCCCTGTAAAGGGAGCAGAGGAGAAAAGATGCAACTGTTATTTAGGCTTAAGTTCCATCCCTAAGGCTTCATTAGGGATGTTTAGATTTTCACTGGGGATACTGGTACAAAGCAAATCATCCACATCTGCTTTCTTGTTATTTTAACTGGTCCCTCATTTTTTTCCTTTCCCATTTTTATTTCTCCTTTTCTATCAGGCTTTGTGACAAGTTGTGCCCTGTCCCTATCACATTCCGTCTCTCCTGGGTCAGCAGCAGCCTTACCCACATCATAAACATCCTGACAGTTGAGTTGAGGAGGCAGGGAGAGGGCTATATCATTCTCAAGATGGATATTATAAACTTTTATTTCATTCTGGCTTTAAAAATGGTTTTGTCAGGTCCTTGAAGCACCTGAGTGTAAATGGTTTATTGCATGTTCAGTTCATGCAGAAAACCTTGGGCTTGCTCAGTACTTTCCCATGGGGATCCTTCGCTTGACAGATTCTGTTCATGTGGCCATGCTGGTTTCATTCCTGAGATGATATAATCAAGAAGAGAATGATTTCCTTGGATATGGTGGTCATTATTTATATGCCACCTAAGGACTAAGTAAGTGATAATAGTACTCATTTTCTCAGCTTCACTTCCCCCCAGAGACATGAAGTTTCCTCTTATGTCCCAGAGTTGTACCATCCAGGCAGTCAGACTCTCATAGGACAGTTGTTTAAATGTTTCTGTAGTATGTAGCAAGTCCGCAGCACTGTAATTCTGAATTTGTTGTACTTTCCTGAACTAAAGTGCCCCTCTCCTGCATCTGAATATTCTGTGCCTTTGCTTTACATTGAAGTAATGGTGGAGAGAAAAAGCAAAGCTCATAGGTAGGAGATCCCCGTCCTCTCATTTCAATCTCGGCTTCTTCTCCACTCCCCTCCTCCCAAGGATTCCATTTCTTTGCATCCCATTCTGATCTCAAGATAGAAGTTAATAGCTTGCACCTGTTTTCTCTTCCAGTTCTGTTTGCCCAGCCACACAGAGCAGCAAGCTAGGGTTTCAAACTTGACATCTCAGTTTCCTACTTTTTTAACCAGGTTAAAGGCTAAGTGAGAGGTAGAGAGATAAAGATCTCTTTCACGTTATAGCTGTGCTTCTCATTTCATTATCTTTTCGGTCACAGCTAGGTGGACATTGAGAGCCAGTAGAACTGCCCATAGCAACACTACTCCAATGCAGTGGCGAGATGCCACGCTTTCTTACCATAGTAAGATAAGTAGCATTCAGCAAACAGTTGCTCTAAATCCATTGATCTTGGGGTTTCCCTGTGCTTTTGTGGAAGACTGCAAGATTTTAACATACAGGCCACCCCTCCCCATACAAAGTTTGATGGCTGTCCCCAAGATTTCCCCTTTGTATACTTTCTTTCCCTTGCCCATTTTCTACCTAGCTCACCAGTTATTTCAGAACAATCCAGTGTGTAAGAACCTGACCCAATGCCTTGAGACCAAAGAAAAGAGGAAGACAGATCCAAGATTGTGCAGAGTACATGTTGTTTTTTAGAAGGAGGAGACCACTGATGGAAACATGATCTTGGGTGGCAGCAAGACCAAGTAAATTCCTGCATTTTGGATCAGAATGAGGGGTAAGGTGTGTGGTTTGGATCTGGAAAGGCCCCCAAAGTCCTATGTGTTCAGAGGTGGGGCTTTGGGGAAGTAATGAGGCTCTGACTTTAACAGTGGATTAATCCATTGGTGGCTGCATGGCCTACTGGGAGGTCTGGGAGTTGGGACCTTGTTGGAGGAAGTAGGTCAGCTGTTCTCTGCCATGCCCTTCCATCATGATGTTTCTGCAAAGGAGTATCTCTCTGTGGACTAAAACTTCTGAAACTATACGCCAAAATAAATCTTTTCTCCTCTTAGTGTTTTTGTGAGGTATTTTAGTCCCATGACACAAAGCTGACTAATACAATTGGTTAGGACAAAAGTAACTTCATCTAAGGCAGAATATACCTGGTTTATCTTAAGCTAATATCAAAGAGTCAGGTACATTTCTGGGATAAGGGTCCAGTTGAAAGGCTCCATACCACTCTAATGGTTTGGTCTACTCATAGTATACTGGAAAAAAATGCAGGAAATCCTGAATAGTGTTAATCTGGAGTAATCATGGCAGTTACAACTCAATATGGCTTCTGTTGTGTCAAGCTGAATCTGCACACTTTTTAATCTTCCTAAGTAGATATTTTCTTCCAATCAAAGGTAATCAAAACAAAAAAATTGGAGCATGAAAAACTGGATGAGTCAGGATTGGTAAAATACTGACAACTGTTAAAGTTAGGTGATATGTGTGTGGACTTCTTTATACTGTTGTTTTCACACTATTTTGAGTATATTGGGATATGTTCACTTATAAATAAATAATATAAATAATAATTTTATTTCAAGTGTTTTTTTACTCTTTCCTTCAGTTCCAAAGCCAGAGATCTCTTATTCTTGTTCTAGAATTGAGGAATGTGGTAGGCAGACCAACTAATAGAGGCTATGTATGCTGTGGTAGGTATGGTACCCCACAGATATACATACCTAATCCACAGACCCTATACACATATTACCTTAGGTGGCAAAAGGGACTTTACATATGTAATTAAGGTTATAGATCTTAAAATAGAAAAATGAGGTAGCATTTTCCAGGTGAGTCTAGTCTAATCCCACGACTCCTTAAAAGGAAAGCACTCTTTTTTGCTGGAAGAAGAGATGTGGCAGAAGGAGAAGTTATGGGAGTTTTGAAGTACAGGGTCTCAACACAAAGTAGCTGGACAGAACATAGATGGGCAGCATGACAAGGAATTCAGGCAGTGTCAGGGAGCTGAGAGAGACCTTTCACTCCCAGCCAGCAAGGAAATAGGGACCTCACCTCTGCAGCCCAAATAACTCGATTGTGTCAGCAACCTAAATGAGCTTGGAAGCAAATTCTCCCTCAGAGCCTACAAATAAGAGAACAGCTTGCCAACAGCTTGATCTCTGCCTATGAAAACCATATCAGAGAAAACAGCTGAGCTCACTAGACCTACAGAGCTGTGAGATAATAAATGTGTATTGTTTTAATAAATGCACACAAATGAGACTGTTCAGGTTTGTGGCTGTTTGTACTTAATCTGTACTTAATCTGGTCAGGTGAAAGTCAAAAGAATGTTTTCTTCCCTGCATTCAGTATAGACATTCAATGATCCAACCAAAGCCAGAAATTTGACCTTGTTCTTTTTAGAATGCCAGATTTTGCCTAATAATAATACTAACCTTTACTATGTGCCAGGCAAAATTCCAAGTATTTTGTATATGTTAAATAATAATTTCTGACTGTTAGACATATTACTATCCTCAGAGTCTGAATAACTCCTAGAAAGTCAGGAGCTGGAATTCAAACTCCAAAAGCCTGTCTTGAGAGGACTTGCTCCTGAAATCATGCTGCAGGACTTGGGGCCATCCCTGTAGATATGCCTGTGGTGGTCTAAATTGAAAACCCAAAGAAAACAAGAGAGTTGAAAGGCCTTTTCTAAGTAAGGGGCAGAGGATACAGTGATCATCATTGTCTGAACAGCCCATTTTCAATTTCTTATCCTCAGGCAAATAATGAAATTGTGGGAAGATTTTCACAAAACATGTAATGGTGTAATTTAGAAGGAATATACTGACTACATCACTGAGCTGCTGCTGCCTTCCTGGTCTTTTGTTGCTAACTGTTTCCTAGTGCCTTTGAGAATGATCTGAACTGATATCTCCTTATTAAGAACTAAGTGTAAAATAAGTATGAATCACCTAGATAGTGGGAAAATAATGGTTTTCTTCCTATCAAAGATATTAAAAATTTTCCAGAACAGTGGACAAACCTGATATCTTTAAGGAGTTATACCAGTAAAGAAAACTATCCTGTCCTTGGCACTAAGGGAAATCACTTTGCAACTCACATCAACAGTGGCATCTGATATTCACAACCATATTGTATTAGTCAGCTTTTTTGTCACTTGACCAAAATACCTAACATAAAAAACTCAGAGGAGAAAAGACATCCTGACTCAACTTCACAAGTTTTAGTCCATAATCTGCTGGTTTCGTTGCTCTTATGCTGAGGTGAGGCAGGACATCATGGTGAAAGGGCATGGTGGAGGAAAGCTTCTCAGCTCATGGCAGCCAAGAAAACAGAAAGGGAGTAAGGAAGGGGCCAGGGACAACATGCACTCCCCATGGGTGTGCCCTCCAGGATCTACCATACAACTCAATCTCAGCTCCTACAGTTCCCACCACGTCTCAATAATGTAATCAAATTATTAACCCACAGGTGAGATCAGAGTTTTCATGATCCTATCACTTCCCAAAAGCTCTACTTCTGAACTTTGCTCCTTTAGGGACCAAGCCTTTAACACATGATTCTTTGGGAGACAATTCAAATCCAAACTATAACCTATATCATTGGTATTTATTATAAAAATCATTAGTTATGATCAATTATCTATTATCAGAATTCTGAGATTGAAGTCACTTCAAAATGAAATAGTCATATATGGTTTTTTTTTTTTCTGAAGAGAGGCTGTCTCTATCATATTTATTGCAAACTGTAGCTAACTATGTCTGATATGTATTAGCATATCTAAAATAAAGGCACTTAAATATTAAAAAATATTATTCACTTAATGAAAAGGAGATAGCAGTTTTCTTCATCTTTCAATAAAATTTAACAAACTTATGATGAGCCGTTAATGTGTACCAGGCACTAGACTAGGAGCACAATTGATTAAAGTATAGGCATTAAGGTGCTTGTAGTTTTATGGTAAGAGAAATAGACTTGCCAATAAAGATAAAAGTTATAAAAGAAGATTGCACTGAAGACTCTGGAAATAGATCCAAGTCAGACTCCTTTTTTTTAAAATTAATTTATTTAAATGCATTTCAAGTCATAGTACATACATAGAGCTCAATGTTTTCATTTCTGTGGTTGCAAACCAGATAGAATCACACCATTTGTGTCTTCATACATGCACCAAGGGTAGTGATGACGATCTCAATCAACCATCTTTACTATACCCATTCCCCTTTCCCTCCCCCCACCTCCCCCCTGCCGCATCCAGAGTTCCTCCATTTCTCCTATGTTCCCCATTCCCATCCCCCTTATGTATCAGTATCCACTAATCAGAGAGAACATTTGGCATTTGGTTTTTTGGGATTGGCTTACTTCACTTAGCATAATGTTCTCCAATTCCATCCATTTGCCTGCAAATACCATAATTTAATTCTCTTTTATTGCTGAGTAATATTCCATTGTGTATATGTACCACAGTTTCTTTATCCATTCATCTATAGAAGGGCATCTGGGTTGCTTCCACAGTTTTGCAATTGTGAATTGAGCTGCAATAAACATTGAAGTGGCTGTGTCACTGTAGCATGCTGTTTTTAAGTCTTCTGGGTATAGACCAAGGAGTAAGATAACTGGGTCAAATGGTGGTTCCATTCCAAGTTTTGTACGGAATCTCCATACTGCTTTCCAGATTGGTTGTACCAATTTGCAGTTCCACCAGCAATGTTTGAGTGTGCCTTTTCCCCCACAGCCTCGCCAACACTTACTGTTGTTTGTATTCTTTATAATTGCCATTCTGACTGGCGTGAGCTGAACTCTTAGGGTAGTTATGATTTGCATTTCTCTAATTGCTAGAGATGTTGAACATTTTTTCATGTCTGTTGACCAATTGTATATCTTCTTTTGTGAAGTTTCTGTTCAGCTCCTTGGCCCATTTATTGATTGGGTTGTTTGTTTTTTTGGTGTTAAGTTTTTTGAGTTCTTTATATATCCTGAAGATCAGTGCTTTATCTGATGTGCGTGTGGCAAAAATTTGCTCCCAGAATGTAGGCTCTCTGTTCATCTCTTTGATAGTTTCTTTTGCTGAGAAGAAGCTTTTTAGTTTAAGTCCATCTCATTTATTGATTCTTGATTTTATTTCTTGTGCTATAGGAGTCAGGTTAAGGAATTCGGGGCCTAATCCAACGTCATGAAGATTTGGACCTACTTTCTTCTCAATTAGACTCAGGGTCTCTGGTCTAATTCCTAGGTTTCTGATCCACTTTGAGTTGAGTTTTGTGCATGGTGAGAGATAGGGGTTTAGTTTCATTTTACTGCGTATGGATTTCCTGTTTTCCCAGCACCATTTGTTGAAAAGGCTATCTTTTCTCCAATGTATGTTTTTGGCACCTTTGTCTACTATGAGATAGCTGTATTTATGTGCATTACTCTCTGTGTCTTCTATTCTGTACCATTGGTCTACATGTCTGTTTTGGTGCCAGTACCATGCCATTTTTGTTACTATTGCTTTGTAGTAAAGTTTAAGGTCTGGTATTGTGATGCCTCCTGCTTCACTCTTCTTGCTCAGGATAGCTTTGGCTATTCTAGGTCTCTTATTTTTCCAAATGAATTTCATGATTGCCTTTTCCATTTCTATAAGAAAGGACTTTGGGATTTTAATTGGGATTGCATTGAATCTGTATAGCGCTTTGGGTAGTATGGCCATTTTAATAATATTGATTCTGCCTATCCAGGAACATGGGAGGTCTTTCCATCTTCTAAGATCTTCTTCAATTTCTTTCTTTAGTGTCTTGTAATGTTCATTGTAGAGGTCTTTCACCACTCTTTTTAGATTGATTCCCAAGTATTTTATGTTTTTGGAGGCTATTACGAATGGAGTAGTTTTTCTAATTTCTCTTTCAGAGGACTCATTGCTGATGTATAGGAATGCATTTGATTTATGGATACTGATTTTATATCCTGCAACTTCGCTGAATTCATTTATCAGTTCCAGAAGTTTTCTGGTGGAACTTTTTGGATCCTCTAAGTATAGAATCATGTCGCCTGCAAATAATGATAGTTTGAGTTCTTCTTTCCCTATTCGTATCCCTTTAATTTCCTTCGACTGTCTGATTGCTCTGGCTAGAGTTTCAAGGACTATATTGAATAAGAGTGGTGAGAGAGGGCATCCCTGTCTTGTTCCAGTTTTTAGAGGGAATGCTTCCAATTTTTCTTCATTTAGGATGATGTTGGCCTTAGGCTTAGCATAGATTGCTTTAACAATGTTGAGGTATGTTCCTACTATCCCTAGTTTCTCTAGTGTTTTGAACATGAAGGGGTGCTGTATTTTGTCAAATGCTTTCTCTGCATCAATTGATAGAATCATGTGATTCTTATCTTTAATTCTGTTGATGTGATGGATTACGTGTATTGATATCTGTATGTTGAACCAACCTTGCATCCCTGGAATGAACCCCACTTGATCATGATACACAATTTTCTTAATATGCTTTTATATGCGATTTGCCAAAATTTTATTGAGAATTTTTGCATCTATGTTCGTCGGGGATATTGGTCTGAAATTTTCCTTTTTTGACGTGTCTCTGTCTGGTTTTGGAATCAAGGTGATACTAGCCTCATAAAATGAGTTTGGAAGGGTTGCAACCCTTTCTATTTCGTGGAATAATTTGAGGAGTATTGGAGTTAGTTCTTCTTTGTAGGTCCTGTAGAACTCGGCTGAGAATCCATCTGGTCCAGGGCTTTTCTTGGTTGGAAGGTTCTTAATGGCCTCTTCTATTTCCTTGCATGTAATTTATCTGTTTATGTCATGAATGTCCTCCTGGTTCAGTTTGGGTAGGTCATATGTCTCTAGGAATTTGTCGGTGTCTTCAGGATTTTCTATTTTACTGGACTATAAGTTTTCAAAATGGCTTCTGATTATCCTCTGTATTTCAGCAGGCTCTGTCGTGATATTTCCTTTTTCATCACAAATTTTGGTAATTTGGGTTTTCTCTCTCCTTCCTTTTGTTAGAGTGGCTAAGAGTTTGTCAATTTTGTTTAATTTTTTGAAGAATCAGCTTTTTGTTTTATCAATTTTTTGAATTGTTTCTTGTGTTTCAATTTCATTGATTTCAGCTCTGATTCTAATTATTTCCTGTATTCTACTTCTTTTGGTGTTGCTTTGTTTTCTTTTTCTAGGGCTTTGAGTTGTAGTGTCAAGTCATTGATTTGTTGACTTTTACATCTTTGAATATATGAGCTAATGCAATGAACTTTCCTCTTAGCACTGCCTTCATA
>CM053401.1:62100270-62148771 GCA_028644305.1 Xerus rutilus
TAGAATACAGAGTAGTATCTCTATTTTTTGTATTTACTAAGACTTGCTTTGTGGCATAGCATATGATCTGTTTTGGAGAAGGATCCATGTGCTGCTGAGAACAACGTGCATTTGCTTGTTGAAGGATGGAATATTCTATATATATCTGTTAAGTCTAGACCATCGATTGTTCTATTAAGTCTTGTAGATTCTTTGTTTAGTTTTTGTTTGGAGGATCTGTCCAGTGGTGAGAGAGTTGTGTTAAAGTCACCCAATACTATTGTGTTGTGGTCTATTTGGTTCTTGAATTTGAGAAGGGTTTGTTTGACAAACATGGCTGCCCCATTGTTTGTGGCATAGATATTTAAGATTGCTATGTCTTGTTGATGTATGATTCCCTTGAGCAGTATGAAATGACCTTCTTTATCCCTTTTCACTAACTTTGGTTTGAGGTCTACTTTATCTGAAATGAGGATGGAAACTCCTGCTTGTTTACGCAGTCCATGCTAGTGATAAATTTTTTTCCATCCTTTCACCTTCAATCTGTGAGTATCTCTTTCTAGGAGATGAGTCTCTTAGAGGCAGCATATTGTTGGATCTTTTTTTTTTGTAATCCACTCTGCCAGTCTGTGTCTTTTAATTGCTGAGTTTAGGCTATTGACATTCAATATTATCATGGAGACATGGTTTGTATTTCCTGACGTTTTGGTTTATTCTTAGTTTTTAACTTGACTGGGTTTCTCCTTTGATTGGCCTTTAGTGTAGCTCCTCCCTCTGCAGGTTTTCATTTCCTCCTCATGGAATATTTTACCAAGAATGTTCTGTAGTGCCGGCTTTCTTGCTGTGAATTTTTATTCTTTTAATTTTTGTTTATCTTGGAAGGTTTTTATTTCATCATTGAACCTAAAACTTAATTTTGCTGGATATAAGATTCTTGGTTGGCATCTGCTGTATTTTAGTGCTTGGTATATGCTTTGCCATGATTTTCTTGCTCTCAGGGTCTGAATTGAGAAGTCTGCAGTGATCCTAATTGGCTTCCCCCTATGTGTAATCTGATTCTTTTCTCTTGTGGCTTTTAAGATTCTCTCCTTGATCTGAATGTTAGGCATTTTAATTATGATGTGCCTTAGTGTAGGTCTGTTGTGATTTTGTACATTTGGTGTCCTGTAAGCCTCTTGAATTTGATTATCCAATTCATTCTTCATATTTGGGAAGTTTTCTGATATTATTTCATTGAATAGATTGCTCATTCCTTTGGTTTGGAATTCTATGCCTTCCTCTATCCCAATAATTCTTAAATTTGGTCTTTTAATGTTATCCCATAGTTCTTGGATGTTCTGTTCATGGTTTCTTACCGTCTTCACTGTGTGGTCAACTCTATTCTCAAGGTTAAATATTTTGTCTTTAGTATCTGAGGTTCTGTTTTCCAAGTGGTCTAATCTGTTGGTGATGCTTTGTATTGAGTTTTTAATTTGGTTTATTGTTTCTTTCCTTTCAAGGATTTCTTTTTGGCTCCTTTTCAGAATCTCTATCTCCTTATTGAAGTGATCTTTTACTTCCTGTATTTGCCTATGTATCTCTTTATCAAAATGATCTTTGCTGACTGGGCTTGCTCTCTTATATCATTCTTTAAGTCACAGAACATTTTAATTATGTACATCCTGAATTCCTGTTCTGTCATTTCTTCTGCTATACTGACCATGGATTCAAATAATGTAGTATCTTGGTTTGTTTGACTCACTTTCTTCCCTTGTTTTTTCATGATGTTTGTGTGTCTTTCCTTCTAGCTCTGCTGATCCAAGTTGTTACAGTTTTTACTCCTATATGGTTATAGTTTCCCTGCAGGGTTTCAATACCTCTCCTTTAAAGGGGAGACCAATATTGATTGATCTCAATACAAACAATATATAGTTTCAAACCAAGTAGCTCCTAATAGCTCCCAAATACATTTACAGTTTAGTCACGATATACAACAATTATGAGTTCCTTTACAATCTATTATGTAAACAATAAGTTTGCACAAGGGTCTATAGTTTCTGTTGGTGGGCTAGGGAAACTTAAGGGTGGGGTGTAGGATAGAATGTTGGGGTAGTAGGGAGTGAGGATATGGTTATTAGATCTTAGAAAGCATGAAAAGGAATCCAAGAGAAGTTTGCTATTACTAGAAAGAGCGACAGAGAGTTAGGGAAGACCAGTAAGGAGGAAGAAAAGAGAGTACAGCGAGGAGAGATGATAGCAAGAAAAATAAAACATATGCAAGTGGGAGTTACAAGACTATATAATACTACTTTAGTATACAGTTCAGAAATCCCAATCTACCATATCCCACTGTATAACAAATACTTGGTTTCACAACTGTTGGGGATTAGAGGTAGGAAAAGAGTGAGAGAGAAAAGAGAGAAGGAAAAAGAAAGAAAGGAAAGAAGAAAAGAATAGAGAAATAAACTAAAAAGATTAAACAATAGAAATATTAGGAGAAAAAGATAAAGGATAAAATAAAAAAGAAGAATAAAAAAATTTTAAAAAATAAAAAGTCTCAATGTAAATAAACAGGTATGGTTCCTTTCACCTCCAGTAGGTGGCGTTGTCTGTTGCTTGCTGGACTTTCCCTGCTGGTGTCCTGGGTGTGGGTTTCACAGCAGGGTGAAGCTCTGGGCCACTGGTGGAGACGCTATTTCACTGTGTGCTGTGTTGAGGTCAGAGTTTGTTCCCACGTGCTGTCTGACGCCCTCTGGTGCAGGAAGCTCTGCCGTGTTAGATGAAGATCCACAAAGAATAGTACCTGGGGGTCCTGCTCAGGAGACGGTTTGTCCACGGGAGCAACTGCTAGGGGTCCTGTGTCGTTGGGTGGACGCTGGAGCCAGGTACCCCATGTAGAAGCAGGCCTCACCCACCTGGGACGAATCCTGGGCTGGAGCCCTGGACTGGGGCCCCACACCACAGCTGTGTTCTGCCGCTCGCCACTGAAGTCATGCGATCACTGCTGCCTGGTGGCCCTGCGTGCACACACGCGAGTGAAGTGCTTGTGAGGCATGATGAGCTGTAGGATGATGTCAAGAAGCTGGCTGGAAGATAGTATTTCCACTGCTTCCAGCTTCCGTCCTGGAGAGACTAGCATGGAGGAGTACGTCTAGGCCACCATCTTGGAACCGCCCTCCAGGAAAATTCCCAAGTCAGACTCTTAAGAGTCAATGAAAGTTGACTCCAACCAGATATTCATACCAGCCAATGGCTGGTTCAGGCTATGGAAACAGTATGCCTGAAAAACTAGAGGAGAAGTTGTTATGTGGCTTGTTAAGAAAATGTTTCAGTAACTCAACAGAGAAGGCTGAATATGTGGAAGAGAAGCTGAAGAGGTTGGAGAATTATTGAAGTGGGAGGAAGAGAAGAAGGTGATCATGAAGGGTTTTTTTGTGCCTTGCTGAAGGGAAACATCTTATCCTGAAGGTGGTGGTGATTCACATGTGGGCTTGAAGCTTGATGGTATGATCAGAAGCACTTTAGGAAGATCAGAGTAACAGACAGCCTTTGGAAGAATGGGTTGGAGAACAAAACCTCAGACAAGGAAGTCAGTTGGAAGGTGGTGGCAGGTCCTAGGGAAAGACGTCAGGGCTCAAACCAAGGCATAACCATGAGGGAGGAGGCAAGTGTGAGAGAGATTAAGGAGGTGGACTCCAATCATTTCAGAGATTGGCTGTTGTTGAAGTGAAGAAGTACATGTTTAGGATGACTCTCAGCTCTCTGACCTGGGTGAGTCATCAGTCACCAAAAGAGGAAACATTGGAAGAATAAGTTCATATGGAGAGACACTGATTCATTGTTGAATGTTTTTCATGGAAATAAACATACCAAAACACAGGTGAATATAAGAGTCTGCATTTCAGGGGAGTTTACCATATCAATCGGGTATTATTTTTAACAAGTATTTTATAATCATATATGCTCTCTGTAAGATGACTTTTAAGTATCTACTTGGGAATTATAGGCTATTTTTCTTTCATATGGCATTAGGTGATTATGATTTCTAGGACCATTAAATAAAGTAGAAATTGTGAAAGACTATAATTAGAAAATGTATATGATGATGTGCTCTTTTCTCAACCCTGGAAAACTAGCAGGAATGAGAAAACACAAAGCTATTGCTTTGGTACTATACCTTTGAAGAGGACATCTCATACCCCACCACGTTGCTGTGCCATGGAATAGTCTTCTTTGTGCTGTTTGCCATTTAGAAATTGAGATGCTAGATTCACCACTGTTAAGTTTTGTGTTCCCTGTCTCAATGTGAGCGACATCATTGTTGTTTAATAGGAGAGTAGTTAGAAATTCTTATATTGAAGCTGCTTTACTCCTAAAAATATCTTGAAAAGAAAGGTTGAATCTAATTCTTATTTTTATTATCTCTCTTATGTTTGAGTAGAATAATCCTAAAAATAGAAGATGAAACAAAGAATGGAAACATAAAGCAAATTTATCGCTTCTGACTTTATAGAATAAATTCTCAACACCAGATTTATAATAAAGCAACACTATTAGTATTAAGGAAATCACTACTTATCTATATTATAGAATATTATTTAACATGAACCCAAATATAAACTAAAATACACAAGCTAAAAGATTAGTATTATTATTTTTTAAACAAAATATTATTCGTTTTATAAAAGTCTTTGCACTTAGTGACTAGTTTCCATTTATTCAGGAATTTTCTAGGCGACGTGGGTCACAAAAATTTTTATTTTGATCTCTGAGTGATATTTTGTCCCACACTTGAAGCAACTTATATTCACCTCATGGATATGTCATCAATCTGTTATGTGTGAATGTGCACTATTCTTTCCTGTCCTTGACCAAATGTTTCATTTCCTGAAAATGAAATTACTTAAATGCAACAAACAGATGGTCAAAAAGTCCTGTAGAAGCTTGCTCTGCTACAAAATTTATTATCTGAATTCCTGAGGTAAGCCTGAGAATTTAGCAAAAATTCTTTTTTGCACATAACTATGCCATACTTGATAGTGCAATCTTCTTGCAATTTTAAAATTCACTTTGGACTTTAGGAAAAAAAGGCTTAAAAGGCTATTTCATATTTTATGTGAAAAATTAAAACTGTGCTCAGATCACACGGACCACATTGATTGAAACTTATCTTAAAATTGTTCTTAAGGTATTAAAAATAACCTAAATTATACATGAAAGTAGAAAAATAATAACTTGATTCTCTTCCTATTTCCAATCTTCAAAAAGTATATTCTCTATGCTAAAGAAAGACTCCTCACCAGTATGGCATGGGGAATTTGGATAAATAAGATATGATTCTTTGTATTTTTTTTAATTTTCTTTTTTAATTGTCAGATATAAAATGTCTGGCCATTTGGTTCAATGCAAAAAAAAAATCAGCTCAAAAGGAGTAACCTGTGATACCTTTGTCTCAGGTATATATCCTACTTTAAATACCAATTTATTATATACCAACTATTCAAAAATAGCAAAGTCATTTTGCTGTTGGAAAGACTTTTCAGCTGTCACTCAATGTATTCCTTAGGAAACCTATAAAGAACAAAGATTTTATAAAAGAGCAATGGCCAAGTGCAATGAGCACGTGAATTTAACTTTTGTAAAACTTTTCCAGTTGTTTATACATGGACTTTATAGTCAGATGCTCTCCTTGAATTATGTTGTTTCTTCTTTAATCTATGTACTTAACGATACTCAAAGTCCATTATCAGAAAATAGCAAAACTTTCCCTTACCCTCTCATATAGATGCATTAGAAGACATTTGTGAAGTCCCTCAGAGATTACAATGAACACATCACAGATTAGGTGCTAGCGAACACCTTCATAAATCCTTCCTGTAGTTTTGGCCTAAAATATTCTGGGAATGCTCCAATTAGAAAACATCTTTATAGGGCCCTCTGTATAGGGCTTGCTCAAGTTATGTTTTAGTGTGGAGAAAAGGAAAAAAAAAGAATGTATTGAGTAAAAGACTTCAGTACTTCTAATAACTCATGTACTAAGAAGAGTACAAGAACAGGCACGTGAAGAGTGATGTCACAGATAAATTCAGATAACTTATGCAGGAGAGCTTCCAGGTCATCTGCAGATGACTCCTTTCTCCTCCAACCTTCAGAGTGTAAAATGAGGTTAGTGGAAGCAGCAAACTATGCAGTTACAGAACAGTTTCCTTCCTCTCCCGCCCTCTCATGTCACTGTGCCTTACCCTTCCCTCTGCCCACACATAGGAGACTCCCAGCCTTGCTATCTCTTTCTTTTGGTCGGCCCCTTTTTTATTCATTGTACTTGCACCCTACTCAGACATAAGGCCTTGGTCATTTAAGGAAGCCAGGCTCCCCAGAACACTGCTTAGGGGCTTAAAGTTGGATTAAATAGAAGTTAAAATCAATTGGGAAGATAACTCCAAGGGGAAGGTGCACTTAGCACATCTCTGTCTCCTAGTGGTTTGTCCCAGGACAGTCAGAACCTCAGCAGAACGCTTTGATGCAATCTTAAAGCTTCTGCTATGATTATTGGTTTAAAAGAGGAAAGCTGAGGCCTTGGACATCTGGAGGCCAGTGATTTGTCAAGTCAGTATGGTTCCTCTGTCAGGGGAGGGGATATAAGAAATAAGGACTGTGATAGCATTGGGGCAGTTTCCTGTATGAACAATGTTATCTATAATTTATATATCAAACATATGTGTGTACTAGATGGTCATATTCATCTCCCACTTAAGATCTGGTACCCCCATAATACTCAAAACCAACTGTGTATCCAGTGTTACCTGTAGAAGTCAGAAAAAGAGAGTAGTGCTAGTGTGAGCTTCGTTAACCCTAACCTCTCTCCATATGATTTTGCTGTGACCGCAATAGAACAACCCTGGAGGCCTTGTCAATGTGAAGTAGCCAGATTTGACTAGTTTACAGTGCAACAGTTTCAAGAATGACTCTAGCCCTTGAGAGGTGAAAGGCTTTTAGATAGCTGTGTAAGCATCTGCTCATTAATAAATTCTTTAAATACATTATGCTACATAAGCAGGCTCCAAGACATCAGAATCAAAAAGACTCATCAAATGTCTAAGGCAAAGATCAAAATAGCACTCATAGGGAGAGGTTATTAACATGGGAGCTTCCCCCAATCATTGCCTGGCTCTGTATCCAGCAGTGCCTGAAGTCCCTTGCAAGTGGGAAGCAGGGAGGGCAGTGTAACAGTGTAGATTCATCCAGCCTTCTGCTGCTCTCCAGCATCTGTCTGTGAGGTTGCTCTATAGTAAGCCCTTTCAGGTTTTAAGTAGTAAAAATTTCATTTGATATAAAATTTTTATCACTCCATGAGATTTTTTTCTAAAATAAATTTTTTTTTCTCTGTTCAGCTCTGTTATTTAAGTTAGATCCTGATTTTTTGCAGGGTAGATCATTTTTGTTTATGATGAAACTTGTTTGTTTCTTCATTGAAATGTAACTGGAACATACAATTGTTTTGTAATATTAGGAATTTTTGTTATCATGCATTTTATATAAATAGATAAATAGATAAACAAATGTCAAATGGCCAGAGGGTTTTGTTAAGACGTAGAATAATTCTCAGATTTAAGCATTGTTAAAAGTGTAATTTTATTTGATATATGTAATTGTTAACAGGTAAGCAAAATGAAGCCTACCATTACTTGCCATATCTTTATCATGGAGCTGTTTAACAAATGCACAAGAACTGGGCAGGACTAGTATGTAGCATGGTGTCCTGGGCAAAGCAAGCCTCAATCATAGCCTTTTTGCTGTGTTCGTAAGGATCGTCACTCCGTATAAGAGCTTCTGTGATGTCTCCAGGAGCAGAGCAACTTTGAAAGGTTTTGGCTAAGACTACAGCATCGTCAGATGCAGTACATGTGTGAATTTCATCTTTTCTATATTGAATTTTTACCCGTTGTGTAGAGGTTGCCTAGTATGCCTTTTCAGGACAGTATGCTTAATATTGGAGATGATCTGAAGAAATGGCAGATTTCTCAATATGGTATTGTAATTAAAACCTAATTAGCAATTCACTGTGCTGGAAGTTGGATTTTAGCATAGAAATAATTTCACTAGGCATAGAAAGTAAGGATGTATATTTTGGAGACATTAGAATTTCAAAAATATAAGGCAGCACATGTGGAATTTAGAGGTGTTAAAAAATCTTAAGTGTGGGTTTCTCCATAGCTTTGAGCTTGAACAGTTTTGTATAATCAGTGAGCTTGCCAAACAGTATCAAAAAACTCATTTTATTCAAGTGCTTTATTTATCTTTAATAGAACCTTCATCACCCTGGTGTTGTAAATTTGGAGTGTATGTTTGAGACGCCTGAAAGAGTGTTTGTTGTTATGGAAAAACTCCATGGAGACATGCTGGAGATGATCTTGTCAAGTGAAAAGGGCAGGTTGCCAGAGCACATAACGAAGTTTTTAATTACTCAGGTAAGAAATCAATTAGAGACAGAAAAAAATAATTTAATATCAAATGTTATAACTGTTTTACTACAGCTTTCTAGCCTTGTTGTTTAGTCTATGCTTCTGATCTAAACTACACTAGAAAAGGTTGCAGGGCTTATTATTGTATGCTCTGATTTGTTTCTGTTATTCAGAGTATGTCCAGTATACCATATTAGTAACATGTAAGTCTGCTCACGTATTGGAATTATTTATGGGACTTCAAAAAGTGCATTGGCTTAGTCCTGGTCCAATGAAAATATGGAAGAATGCACATTCCTGTTGCATATTGAATTCTTTTGTCTACACTTTTGTTGGTTGCTGTTTGAATACCATAATAGTATACTTCCTCCATTGAAGTTTCCCTAGCAACTTGCTATGTTAATCTGTCCCATTTCAGTGTCTTGAATGAACTTGACTGGCTATTGTGGGTTTTATCTTGGTATTTTAAATTTATGTACTGGTAGAAAATATCTTGAAATTAATAGACTGAGATGAAATTATTTTGGTGATTATCTTCTTTATAGATACTTGTGGCTTTGAGGCATCTTCATTTTAAAAATATCGTTCACTGTGACCTTAAGCCAGAAAACGTGTTGCTGGCATCAGCTGAACCTTTCCCTCAGGCAAGTATAAAAGCTTCTCTCAGCAGAAAGCCAGCTGACAGCATCACTGGTTCCCAGGCAGCATCCTGTCACCTTCTTCCCACCCCTACTCAAGATCTTTATTTGTTTCAAGTTTTCCCTATGTATTCTCATCCGTTTGTTACCTTCTTATATTTCAGGACTGTGACTTTGTCACTGGCTTTTTAGTTCAGTCAGCCTTAATAGTACACACCTGTGCCTTCTTATTGCTTTTCTTTTTTTGGTTGGGAGGGTTCCTTCAAAACTGGCAGCCCTAGCCCAGTGTTGAAATCACTGGCCCTGAGACTGAGGACACTTCAGAGTCCCAGAGAGCTACCCTTTCTCTAAGGTTGGACAAGACCATCAATTTCAGTGTTGTTCTCAAGGCCCAGGGCAAAATTCTTCCTTTTCTCAATTCAGAGGATGGAAAACAACTGGATCTCTCCCTAAGGAGTCAGAAATCTTAAGTGCCCTGACCATGGTGGCTGTCTTGCTTTGCTGTCCTGACACCTTCGGGTCTTGCCTGTGTGACAAAGCAGAGCCAATTATTGTGGATGGCATGATTCATCTTTCTCTTGTCCTTCGTCCTCATAATAAGCCCTTGGGTTAGCCCCTCACTCCCTAGACTTGCATGTTTTCCTGCCTGCTTCTAAGCATACTTGTTTCCACATTTGTCTCTTGTTTTGTTTTTTTTTTTGTTTTTTTTTTGGTTTTTTTTTTTTGCGGGAGGAAAGAAGGGAAAATGTTCAGATGACAATTTCATGAATGAAAGGATACCTGTGTATCAGTACAGAAACCATCGTCTTCCATTGTCAATTAGCAGGAAATAGCTATTTCTTCCACCATAAAGTGGAAGTGGTAGAGTGCGTAAAGTGTTACGGTGGTTTCTGGCAGACTTCAGCTAACCCATATAAACACAAATGACTGTGCTCTCATCATTTCTGCAAACACTTTGGTCAACAGGTGAAACTTTGTGATTTTGGCTTTGCCCGCATCATTGGAGAGAAGTCTTTCCGGAGGTCTGTGGTGGGTACCCCAGCTTACCTGGCACCTGAGGTTCTTAGGAACAAGGGCTATAATCGCTCGCTAGACATGTGGTCCGTCGGGGTCATCATCTATGTAAGCCTAAGTGGCACGTTCCCATTTAATGAAGAGGAAGACATACATGACCAAATCCAGAATGCAGCTTTCATGTATCCACCAAATCCCTGGAAGGAAATCTCTCATGAAGGTAATAACTTCCACACAAAAATGGTAATGATTTAATTAAGAGTTATGAGTTTAATTGTGAATTATTACATTGATAAGTGTTCACTGTGCCCACCAGAGTAGAAGCACAAATTTGATTAGTATTTGTTGATAGTAAATGGAAACCAAACATGTGCTTTGATGAAATGTGTGTGTATTTACAAATACAGAAACAGGAACATATGCATTAAGAGGTAAATGAAACAACCAGAATGAACTTGTTCATATTTTTATGTATTTTGTTAAAATGTACAAATATTTATATACTGATATGATGGTAACAAATCTTTAGTGAAGGTTTACTTACCATGTACCTGGATTTGTTCATGCTGGGGATGCAAGGTTGGTTCAACATAAGGAAATGAATAAACATAATTTATCACATAAATAGACTTAAAGATAAGAATCATATGATCATCTCAATAGCTGCAAAAAAAAGAATTTGACAAAGTACAGCACCCCTTCATGTTCAAAACACTAAAAAAACTAGGGATATTAGGAATATACCTCAACATTGTAAAAGCTATTTACACTAAGCCCAAGGCCAACATCATTCTAAATGGAGAAAAATTGAAAGCATTCCCTCTAAAAACTGGAACAAGACAAGGATGCTCTCTTTCACCACTTCTATTTAGCATAGTACTTAGAACTCTAGCCAGAGCAATTAGACAGACAAAAGAAATTAAAGGGACAGGAATAGGAAAAGAAGAACTGAAACTATCACTATTTGCCAGCAACATGATTCTATATTTAGAAGATCCAAAACATTCCACCAGAAAACTGCTAGAGCTAATAAATGTATTAAACATTTTTAAAGTATTAGCAACACAAGAACTTTATGACATTGATATTTTATTTATCAAACCATATAAATTAGTGTATCAAAATCTTTGTCTAGTTACTTCTTTTGTGTAATGTTAAAGTATGCATCATATTTTATTTGGCCATGTTCTTGGAAGTTTGGGTTTGTTTTTGTTTGTTCAGTATTAGAATATCCTTACATGTATGATTTCTATAAGTATCTATAATGACTTCTTTAGGATAGATTAACTGGGCAGGGGTGCATTAAGGCTTTTATTCTTCTTAATAAATATTCCCATCTTCTTAAAGGGAAATAGATAGTTTTTATAAAAATGGCCAATGAGGGCAAATAAAATGACTTATTCAATGTTTTTGAAATTTTTCTCAGTAAAGATACTTTGGAGTTTAATTTTCATAAAATTTTCAGAAGATAGGTTTTTATTTTATTATATCTATAATTCAAATAAGAAAACTGAAATTTTAAAAAGTAATGCTGTAAATTTGAATCACAGAACTAATCAGGGGTAGGGCCAGAATCATGCTAGAGGTCTGAACATGCATCCTTTGACTATTCCTGTTTCCATGTCATTTCTTTGCAGCATCTAGTCCAGAGGCTAATACATGCATAGATTAACCTCTCTTACTCCATACCTGTACTAAATGTGTTGGTATAGCAATGGGAAAAGAGTGTATATCAACTGCCTAATGTAGATTAAGTTCCTAGGTATTTAGTATTAAATGGCAAGAGCTATCCATTGTCAGAGCTTTAAGTTACCATTAGCAACAACCTTTAACATCCTCTAATTACTTGTAAATCATAGAAAGGTGGATATATCTTAAAGGAATCTGTGGCCTACAAAAGAGCTATCATGTATGCCAAAGGAATAATTAAATATTTAGGATGATTCAACAAAGATGAAAGTGAAGTATAATTATATTTCTTTTCTAGAAGACAGAAGGGAAGGTGTTATCAGATAACCTGTGACCAGTGCTCTTGTTAGGAAACATCTCCTTTAAATAGAGCTAATCTTCATGCTTGATGCCTTTAATCCAGAAATCCAGTAAAATAACTTGATGCCTTTTTACAGACTGCATATCAGAATAACCTTGAAGTTAATTTAACATTTTTCTGTTAATGTTACTGGTAATAGAAAACAAAGGCCTAGGTTTCTGTGACTCATGAACAGTTATTGGGAAATCACAACTTACATACATCATAGGTAAAATGAAAGTAAAGAACAGAACATAAAATGTGCTTCAAAGAATTTGAAAGCTAGCTGGGAAGATGAGTCACACAAATTTGGAAAAATGAAAATATATTTTCTTGAATTGTTGGGTAAGTATGAAATCAGGGTCTCCAAGTTCAGAGGAGGGACAATCACTGTGGACTTGACTGGTCAAAACTGCATTTTCATAGAAGATGGATCTTATGCCAAGTCACCAAAGAATGGTGAGAAAGAGACAGCATTTTAGTAAGAGGGAATGATACAGGATAATTCAGAAGGATGATTTAGAATTATATTTGATCAGGAAGTACACATTTTTCTTAACTTATAGAAGTATCAAAATTTTTCCTCCCGCTCAAAATGATGTGGAGACCAGCTCAGGTCATAACAAAGCCCTCCTGTGGCTCGGGAGGCTGAGACAGGAAAATAGCAAGTTCAAAGCCAGCCTCAGCAAAAGTGAGGCACTAAGCAACTCAGTGAGACCCTGCCTCTAAATAAAATACAAAATAAGGCTGAGGATGTGGCTCAGTGGTCGAGTACCCCTGAGTTCAATCCCTGGTACCAAAAAATAAAATACTACTACTACTACTACTACTAATAATAATGCCCTCCCTTTTCTAAAGAAGTCAGTTTTGGTTTGGTTATTAACTGACCTCTTTCCTCAGTGCCTCCTCTGCCTCATCCTTTCCTCTGAAGCATGAGACTGTACTATTTGCTGATTGAAGCTCTGGATAAGTTATCTACTTGCTACTCTGTGAACAGAACTCATAAAAAAAGATTTGAGGGAAAATATAAATTATACAATAATATCAACTGAGGGATTACAAAAGTAGTTGTTGGTCCAAGTTCTATTGCACTATCATATTGAGAACAAATGATTCTTTGATTATGTAAGTTATAATGGGGCTGGCACTAAATAATTTTAAGCACACAGGAACTGGAAAATACACAAGCACAACTAATATCTGGCAAGGGTGGTCATAACTGTATTAGATCAATCTTTAGTCTCAGTGTGCTTTAAACCACACCAGAAACACTAAGAATCCAGATAGAGAGAAATCAAATTCTAGGCCCCACTATGACTCTAAAGTCTAAGGTCCAGGTCAGCAGTCCAGCAGTGTGACATATAGTCCTATCTGCCCTTCTAAAATACCTATCTTTCTGAACTTCACCTCCCCTTCTATAAGATGGGATAAGGATTCCTGTCTACAGAGTGGGGTTGTAATCAAAACTGAATGATACAAAGAATGTGAGAGGCATTTATAAAGGCAAGTGTGGGGTCAGCCAAGGATTTGAATTGGGAGGATAGCAGAACACTAAGCTAAGCAATTGCCCTGGCTGGTAACCAAGAATTGATTGTGTAATTTTAGAAACTATGTGCAAACTGGCGTGCATGTTTCCCTAGTGTTCTTCATACATATTTCTAGGTGTCCTTTACTTTTTCACCTTGAAAAAGCAAAAGGAAATGTGGAAGTTTTTGTAGCATGAAGAAATGTGTCAATATAAAAAAATGTTTTTGACATGCAATTTTTTCAGTTAATGTAGACATGGATTTGTTATAATAAAATAGATATGTATTGTGGTGCTTGATCTTCACACAAGAATTCTTTGATAAGTAATTTGCTTTAATCTTTGTATTAGAGAGAAACCAGACAGGTTTAGTGACTCAACTAAGATCACACAGTGATCTTGAAATTAAGGATTTGGCCTTGAAATCGTTTATTTTTCTTCCTTCTTTACACTATGTATTGTTGCACCAAAGGGTTCTTATTTCTTATGGATTGATATTTAAAAACCTATGGGTTTTTATACTCATTATGTATTCTTGCTATGATAATATAATAAATACCAGCATCATGGAGAGATACTTACTAATAATCCACCAGTGAATTAATCAGGGCTATTGTGTTTAAATAACAGACACCTATCTCAGCAAATAAGATTATTTATTAATTTACACAATTGTAAATCCAAGAGGTAAACCTTAAGATTCAGCTGGATCCAGTAGTTCAAGTGTTAGGTTTCTCCACCTCTCAGCTCTTCTTTGCTTTAAGATGACTTCCTTTTCAAGTAGATTCTTCATGTGGTGCAGATTTCTATCTAGCAACTCAGGCTTACCAGCTACTTATTGAGGTTTATGATCTCAGAATGGAAGAGCCATCCATGGTCTCCCTGTAGCCACAGGTTGTCTGAAAGGGGCAACTTACCTATGCTTAAATTTCACAGGGAACAATCACACAGTCACCCCAGGAGGCTGGCTCTGATTGGCCCTATGGATGATGACGAGTCCCTCTTGTTAAGAGAGGAGAAGTTCCTCCAGGGAAAAGATGCTAAGCTCTAACAAATGCAAAAGCATTAATAGATGTCCATTATAAATGCAGAATTTTTTGTATGTGTAAATGAAGGTATGATTTGAAAAATGAGAGAAAAATTTGAGGGAACCTTAAAGCTTAGCAAATATTGCAAGTAAAATGGAGATAGCAAAATAAATTAAAAATTTAAGGAAAAATATTAAAATATTAGTAACTAAAGCTTTTATAGCATTTGCTCTATAACAAAGCACTAAACACTTCATGTGTATGAATTCATTTAACCATCCCTAAACTTTGAGTAAATACTATTATTGTTTCCATTTTAAAAAGATAAGGAAATAAATGTAGGCAATAGAGGGTTAAGTGGCTTGCCTGAGTGGGGCCAGTTTGCAAATTCTGTCAGCTGGTCCCAGAGTAGATGCTTTTTATCTACAACACTTACACACTCTTGATTATACTTCTAATGTGTTTACCCATCCTGTCACATTAATTTTTAAAATGATTTCACTAGCTTAGAGCTAGAGAAGCAATGCAATTTGTAATAATCTCTCAAAATCCTGGGAAACAGGATCATGTTCTAATAAAGAAATGAGTCCAAAGCACTACAATTTAGTATCTTGGTAACCTCACCCAAGTTACTTACTCTCTTAGGACTGTTTCCTAACCTGAATATGGTGATATTAATTATTACCTCACTGCATTATTTTATGTATTAAATGAGATTGCACTTGGAAATGCTTACCACAGTGATTAGCAGAACTACATTAGCTTAAATACCTCGATTACTTTTTATTTGCCAGTCACTTTACATATTCTGTTCTCTTTATCCATCACTCTAGTGTTTTTATATTTATTTTTTAATGTATGTACGAACACACATATATAACCATAATTATTTATAAAGATATAAGTACATTTATATGTACTTAAATATAGCTGAAATATTAAAATAATAGTATGAAATTACATGTAAATAAGTGCATATAGCTATCATATTCAGTTATACATAATAACTATGTAAAATATAAATGTATTTATCTGTACACGCGTACATAAACAAAACAATGAAGCATGAATCATATAATTACATTTACACAAGAGGAGACTCCAGTTCATCAGGGGGACAATGTTTGTGATCATATTAGTTCATTCCAAGGCAGTGTTGTGTGTTCCACTGTGTTTCATTTCATCACTGTTACTGTCTAGATGACCATTTTCCATCATCTGATATGTCCATCACTGCCTGTCAGTAATTAGACATGGCCTCACTATCACCTCCAGCTTTATCTCATTCCGGGTAAGGATTAGCACTTCACACAACCATCCTACTAACTTTCTTAGTTCCTTGAAAGGACTTGTGCACTTATTTTAAAATATTCACTTGATTTGGCAAACTTACTTATCTTACAGAAAGAGCAACCCGTTGTCACTTAATTTTGTTTTAACCTAACCAGGTGAAACTGAACAATTTGCAATTTACTTGATCATTTACCAGTATGCCCCTCCTTTCATTGCATTATTTAAATTTCCTAAAGAATAAGACACAAACCAGGGTATCCTCCATGTATCTCACAGCTGGTACATTTAAGAGTGAATTTCCAATATTGCCTTCAAAAACCCCAGAAAATTGCAAGCAAGACTATCCATCATTGAAGAAGTGAAGAGGTGAAGAGCTTAAAATGGGAATTGGAAGAGAAAAAAAAACTAACAAAGATTTGAAACAGAAATATTTGTAAAGCAAGGGATTCCTAATAATTTTGCTAAAGAACTCCTTTGATTATGGCTCATTTTAAACCTGTCATGGCCTGCTCTAGATCTATAGTGGGCAATTTTAACTTTGGCATGCCAACAAGTAATTAGAGGAGCTATTTTAAAATGAAGGCTCCCTGGTTCCACACTTGTAAACTGCCATCTTACCCTGAGAATATAAGAAATTCATGAATCAACCTTTCAAAAATGCTGTTCTAGAGTTCAGACTCCCTGAAAGACCTGCCAGTTCACAATCTTCTAAAAAAAACCTCCGAATTAAGTTCATGATATTGAAATGGAGAAAAAGGATAAAATCCCTCCCATTCCTAACATCTTTTTACATCCACATCATCTTTTTGCTCAGATGAATAAGACCAGGACATGTTCTTTGTTCAAAATGTTAGATATAGTTCAATACAGATGGCCATGAAAATATTAAGATTATAAAAGAAAGCACAGGCATCTTTTGTTAAAAAGAAAGAAAACAAATATATAAATCCAAGGCAATACTAAAAGTTATATAATATAGAAGCAACTAAGACATGTGTTATGGTTTTGAGCTATTAAATGTAGGAAAAGAGAATGCCTATATCACTTAAAGGCTCATTGAGTTGACATAGTTGTAGGCTTAGGGTTCTAGGTAATAGCTATAGGGGAAGGTTTTTTCCTAGAGTTCATCCATTCACAATAATTATATATAAATTATTTAACATAATGCTTATTAATTTTAGATAACATTTCACCAAACACATCTGACTTAATTATAATTATGCAAAAGATTATAAATAATGGAATCTCTATAACACTAGTAATAAGCAGGACAAAGAAGAGGTGAAGACAATTGTAACAGCCCTAACTTCCAGAGTTCATGATACTGCCTATGTGGATGGATATAATCATATAAATTTACATGTATTATTTAATATTCAATTTAGATAAAGTTAAGAATTTGAAATAAATGTTACATATATTATCAGTATTTACTATATCTTTTTAGCTAGATACATATCGCTCTCATATTGTGTGTCAGCCACTGATCTAACTTACAAAGGAGAATTTAATTGATCTAAATTGGGAGGACAAAGCACAATAAGGTAGAGAAAACTAAAAGGAAAAGCTTCATTATCTTTAATGAAAGGAAATCACATTTTTGAAAAGTGGTTCTTCTGTAACTACCTGTGGTAAAGGACCAGTTAGTTTTACTTTAATTTCTGAACATATGGACCAGTACTTTGTAAAATATTTTTTAACGTGATAGCAATGTAAAATGGTTACAAAGTTTCCAGAGACTTAGTCTTACTTTCTGTACTTATCATACACCAATAACAAACAATTCACAAAATGGCACTGATCCATTCTGATCATTCACACTTGAGTAGCACTGGTTTAAAGTTAGTGAATCAAGCATAAAAGATACTGCATTATTCAGGAGGATACAGGTAATCAGAAGAAAAATTTAATATAGGTACTGTCTAAATAGTGGATCAAAAATGAGGAGAGAGGTTTCTATTTTTTTGCTTTGAACTCTTCTTAATTTAGATCTTTTCCCAGGTAGTTATGATAACTTTTGTAAAAACTAATACAAATAAATAAAGGGCATGAAGTTAAAGAAGAATCCAGGAATAATGGAGTACCTTTGCATAACTTTAATTCTTCCATGCATGGTCTAAAAGTTGAACAAAATGTTAAATAATAAATATAAATATTATGTATAAAAGTTATTCACTGAAGAGCTTTAAGATTCCATTCCCTTTTCAATAACACCAATCACTATGGTGTGACTGAGCAGATGAAGATGTTATCTTCAGTCTAAACCTATCACGTCCACAGAAAGAAGAATTTTCAATATGAAAGCCAAATGAATTCTCCTTTTCTACATTCCTTCATTGCTCAGAATCACAACACATTTCTTACGTGACTATTCTCCATTTATGATGATTGTACAGCTTTTGTTTTCCTCTGAGTTCATTCTTTGAGGAAGAGAAGTGACACAGTGAACTAAATGACGCAGACTGTGTAGTTAGTGAAGTGACACATAATTTGCTTCAGTGCAAGTTGTTTCATTAAGAGACTGTGAACAGACTTGCAGTAATGGAGGAGAAAGCACTTGCTAGAGTAATAATACATTTCCATCAGGATGTGTTCATTTAGAGGTGTACAGTAGATTCGAAGAAGGTTAGTAATGGGCCATGGAGATCAACAGAGAAATTACTACTTTTCCTTCTTCTGAGTTTTGATATTCCTTTATATGCCATTAGGGAAGCAAGCAGGCAGTAATCAACACAGAGGCAGCCTCGGAAATTGTCTCACGATGAGCCCTGACCCCTGCAGGCAGAATGTCATTTTCTGTGTTCACAGGTGAAGTCTGAAGAAGCACCTATTCCCCAGTCACCTGCTGTGTTGTTACTGCTCAGTTTCAGAGTCACATGGTTAGTTGGTATTCTCAAGAATTATGACCAGACAGGAAGCCTCAGCATACCAAATATAAAAGAAAAGAAAGAAGAAGAAGAAAGGAAATGCACTTGCATTGATCCAAAAGCTTGTTTTCAGTGCAAAATTAATTATCAAATTTTGATGGTATGCCTGTGATGTAGGGTCCCTCCACTTGTGTGCTCTAACAGCTTCGATGGTAGTGTTTATAACTCTTCCTTTCCCTGATAAGCACAACTATAATTTATTCTTCCAGTTTATCTCAATCATCAGCTGTACAGTGTAGAATATAGGGTATCCCAAGATATAGAATGACCACTATAATAACCATTAAATGTATCAAAGCATCTAAATTTTATTTTAAAAGCAATTTTTTGCCATTCAACTTGATAAATTCAAATAAAATTGGTCACAAGTGTGTTTTTCCCCAGAAATTGGAGATTGAAAAATACAGCCAGTACAAACACAAAGAAAAGCTAAATAAAAGCCTAGCACCATTACCACATGGTATGTTTTCAAAATCCAACTGTGTTCCAGAATGCTAAATACTTAAGTTGGAAGTAGCACTTTGCCATGAAAAGGAACCAGCTGTAGGTCCCTCTTTCACTACATATTGTTCAAAACAAAAAATAACCCCATTGAAAATAAGCCTCGGGTAGATGAGACCCAGAAATGCAATGGATTGAGAAACAAAAGAAAGACAATTGTCATTTTAATAATTAAACTGTGTTTGTAACAGTTTATGAGGCTTGCAGATCCAGCAAGCCTGCTGAATATTAATGAATAGATTGATTTGTCAACATATTAACACCACTGTCAGACATAACAGCACGCAGGAGAGGCATGGGGACTAGCCAGGGAACTGCTTAAAAATGCTGACTGGGTGCCAGGAAATTTAATCACAATTGATAAAGCAAAGTGAATGATGTGGGTCAGAGCCTTCATGGGGGTTTAATATTTTAAACAATCTCAACTTCAAATTCTGGAATTAATTGTGTTCAATGATTTTGTCTTTGTCATATTCTTTCATAAGGGCTTTAAAGTTGAGCCAAAGGCATGTGATGATTTGAAAAATATCTACCAGTAGGTTGAATGGTGTGTGTGTGTGTGTGTGTGTGTGTGTGTGTGTGTGTGTGTGTGTATGTATGTGTGTGTGTGTGAATATTTTATAATCCAGTGAGGTAATATCTGAAATTATTGCCCACTAGGAAAGGAATCATCTATTTTGATAATGAGTAAAATATAATTAATGGGAACATTTCTACTAAGTGACAATTTGTAGAGTGAAACTGCTCAGAACTTTTAGCAAGACTATTACCATTGTAAGTGCTCAAAAGTTGACTTTTTATTTGTCCCCCAAATTGAAATATTTCCTTATATATTCCAATTATATGATTAAAATTTCACTTCTGAATATAAATCACAATTGTGTTGAAATATGATAGCTGAATATATGGGGAGATGTCTAACTAGAGGATCAGGAAAGGTTAAATATCTGATAAGTTTGCTTCCTTCCACAAAAACAAAACAGAATAATGTTTCAAAATCTAGATGTTAAAAATCTTATCTTAGCTTATATTGTTCTTCAGTACCAATCTACTGAGCAGTTATCCAGATTATTCTTAAATTGCTCCAGTGGTAGAAAATACTCAATTTTATGAGGATCCTGATTTCTTCTTAATTCAACCCTAATACAATAAGCAAAAATATCTCTAGTGTTTATGCCCACTGGTAGAACAAATCCAATCTCTTTTCCTATTGAAGTCTCATCTCAGATGTCTGAAAGCAGCCATCGCATCTCCCCAGGCTCCTCTCCTCCTGGGCAGTCAGTTTTCTATCAAACTCCTGTTCACTCTGATCCAAACACAATTCTTTTTGCCCTTGTTATTTTTAAATCAAACCTCAGAAAGGATCTGAGTCAGAGTTCAACAAATCTAATTAAGGTGATGCAAAGAAACTACTTCCCTCATTATAATGAATATTGCTTTTAGCATAGCATAAAACAAAGTTTGATTTGGGGGCAAAAAGTAGACATATCAAATTCACTGTGGATTTAAAAACCTGAATTTATTCTTATACATGTTATTGATAAGACAGATTCTCTAGTTCTGTATTTAGATCTTTGGCGAGGAATTGAGAATACTTAGTTTCATTTGTCTCTATTAAATATTTGTTATCAGGATGGCCCATTGCTCCAGCCCATATATATTTGGGAATTACTCATGTAATCCAATTTACTTGATCTTCCTGTCAGCATCTTCTCAATCAAAATTATCCTGAAGCCCTCCTGTGACTTCATTTTAAAATATTGAGCAAAATGGGATGAGAACAGATGCCTTTCTCTGGCTTAAGTACCTTTCTCTATATTTAGATCTGTCTGTGCAAAGGCCCTTTGGGTAGCATTACCCTAGTTATGAACCTCTTTCGGTGTTTACATATTCCCTAGCTACTCAAAATCTGGTCTACAGACCAGTAATATTGGCAATGCCTGGGTACCTTATTAAAGATAGACTCTCAGAGCCAGGTGCAGTGGTGCACGCCTATAATCCCAGCTACTTGGGAAGCTAAGGCAGGAGGATGGCAAATTTGAGACCAACCTCAGCAACTTAGTGAGACCCTATCTCAAAAAAAAAAAAAAAAAAAAAGGACGAAAAAAAAGTGCTGGGGATGTGGCTCAGTGATTAAGGGACCCTGAATTCAACCCCCAGTACAAAAAAAAAAAAAAAGATGGACTCTTAGGCTCCTGCTCAGATCTACCCAATCAGAATCTTCAGTTTGTGATTCCCAAACTGTTATTCATGTTTGTTAAAATCTCAGACATTACTTAGCATAGTCATACTGTACTCTAGCTGTACATATTAGCAACCCCTGAGTCTCTTCTATAATGACCAATACCTGGAGGCTTCTCCCCTAAAGATTTTCACTTGACCTTTGTTTATCAATATCTAAAAATGAAACTCTCCAAAGAATTTTCAAGTGTAGTGACAATGTAAAAAACAAAAAGAAATATCTACCTAAACTTCATCAGAATAACATAAATATATTTTTATTTCTACCTTAAATGTTGAAGCAGCTGGACACTGGTTTAACTTGTGTGTGCTTGTGTTGAAATAATTCATGATGTCCAAGATTGTGTTGCCAGTCCTCAGTAAAAAATGAAATTGAATGTCAAGCAAAAGAGTAAACCATTGATAGAATGACTTTCTACAGAGGAAAGAACTGAAAAAGGAAAGACACCAGCTCAAGTCTCTAAAGGTCTTGCACTTCATTGGATTCCAGTAATTGACTCAGGAACAAGTGAGATGATGGTTTCCAGTGGCCTTGCTTGCTGCTGGCAGCCCTCTGGTTTCAGCCCCTGAGAGGAGCGTCCCAGTTAGTGTTGCTGGGCAACGGCATGCTGGGTTGAGAGCTGGAATGTGAAGGGTTGTAAAACGATTTTTAAAATAAACACACAACTTACCATCAGCATGAAGCAAACCAAAGAGAGAGAAGTACTGAGCACTGCCCTGCAGCAGACAGTGAGCCCCAACTAAATGGGAAAAAAGAAAACACTGGCTCAAAGGCAAGGAGCCTAGCAGTTAATTGGTGATGGCTTTATTAAAAGAATGATAGTTCTGATATGGTAACTAATTTGAAGATATGGACCTGAATAATTTGGGGGCTGAGAGAAGACAGAATGGAAGGGAAAAAAAGGAAAGTCCTAGATCTGGACAAAGAGATCAGTCCTGTGGTGTCGCAAGCAATCTCCCTTCTGTAAAATAATATAATTTGTATTGCAGTGTTTTCAGTATCATTATGATTTAGTTAAACCACAGCAAAGGATACATGTACACACACACACACACACACACACACACACACACACACACACACAAAACAAACGAACAAAAGAGCTGTGTCCACACAGTTTTTGCTTTGAAATGGAGAATAACTGCAATATAGTTTGTATAATTTCAAAGATTATTGTTTTGATATGAGAAGAAAATGGAATCTATACAATAATACTCTAATGGAACATTTCTTTTCATAATGAAACATAAAGCCACAGCACCTGCATATACTATTTAATTGTGTCTTGTTCTGGTATCCTTATGCACCTAGAAAATAGGCTACACAGAAGTTCAGCTCACCTGACGTTTGCTGTAAGTCCCATTTAGCACAGAGACAATGTTTGATAAAATTTTCTCTTTACTTTCCTGAAATTTTAGTCTTTCAACCGATGGCGTAAGGAAGAAAATGCTGTGTAGGAAGGTGGGAAGGAAAAAACTGTTAGCCAAGAGTTTGTTGCAACAAAAAAGAAAAAAAAGCAGGTTTCTTTATTTTCTTAATTTATAAGAAATAGCATAAATCCATGGCTAGAGACATTTTATAAGCACAAAGTCTTTGCTCATGAGGAGAAAATATAAAAATTGAAATTTTCATCATACAATAGTTTAAAGCATTCCAATAAGAAAGGAAAACAAAAGACTTCTCACATTGCCCTGATATGGCTATTTAGGTTTAGATTTAGAACAATTTCTAAAAAAGATGGAAGAAAGAGACTGAGCCTAATGATAAAAGGAGGGGAGAGGCAGAGTAATATTAGGAAGACTGACTTCCAGAATAAATAGGCATATACCATCAGAAAATAATCATCCCATTCTTTGAAAAAAGGTGATGTATTTACTGCAAAGAGAAGGAAGATCCAGAGAGTGCTTATTTCACTCCTGTTTCCTTCAGGGGTCAGCCCTTCACCTGAGACAATAAGGAGAAGTAACCCCCAGAGCTGACAGAATTCTCACTTCCTGAACTGCTTTGGCTCTACTCCAAACCCAGCTGTTCAAAATGGCATCTGCTTATTGCCCAAAAGGACTGATAGGAGCACTTTGTCGCAGTATACCTCACCCCATGACATCTAGTTTTGGAGATAATCTTTCGCTATTTCTATGGAAGGAGGTAATAGATACCCATAATTTCTGAGGCATTCTCTGCTTCCCAAATATCCCTTTCTCATGGGCTCCAGATAAGCTCATGAAGATGAGCTCCAGGTCCTTGGGGAGTTCCAAGTGACCTGAAGTTTCTGTATTCTACCTCTCCCCTTTTGGCATTGGCATCCTGTTCTGATGTTCTGCCAGCGAGCCACCATTCCATCTGACATTCAGTTCTGCACCCATTTTCTCTCCTTCTTGTTTTCCACAGCCAGACCATGTCGCCTGTCTCCTTTGTTCTGTTTTTGAGAGGATTCACAGAAGAGCACAATTTTCTGTTTCTTTGATTTTCTCTCTCTGCTCTCCCTCACGATTCTAAACCTAACACCTTCTAGATCAGAATTCTAAATTTTGATTTTAATTTTGGAACTGCAGTTAAGATCCTATTTGGACTTCTTTTTTATTTTATTTAGTTATTTATTTTTTTCTGATTGTCACCTCTCTCCTGAGGCTGCTGTGGCTGATACAGTTTTATTAGTCTTACTGCTTCTTTATACTGGCTTGCCTTGGAAACTTTATTCTACATAGGACAGTCTCTTCTGGGAGCTAACACCTCGGGTGTCACTTAGTCTGAGCCATAAGGTGGATGAAAACTGAATAATAGAGAAGCTAACAAATGTGCTTTTAGAACCACTGTAATTTTTAATAAACCATGGATAAAGTGAAAAAGATACTAGGATAATTAAGACAGATCAGATTTGTCTGAAATTCTTAAGGGGAGAAAGAATGGATCCTGAAATCAATCAACAAGGAGCTTAGTATTCCTGATAAAATGCTAGAATGAAGAATTGAATAGATGATTTACAAGAATTTAGATAATAAATCCTGGTCCTTAGAAGGAAACAACTAAATGCCAGTATTAATCAATATTAGTTTGCTAACACTATATTATTCTAGAATACCTGAACTTTCTTTTTAAGTAGGATTGCCAGATTGGTGGAATAAGTAATATTAAGGACTGATGTGTCTTGACTATAATAAAGCATTTGAAAAAAAAATCTCATACAATAGCCTTTGGAGGGTATTATAAAATATGGACTGGGTGAGAACACTCTTAGGAAGAAACACTGCTTGTTTATAAGCCTTGCTCAAAGAATAATTTAATGGGCCTGGCAGTGGGAGTGTGATCTCTAATAGAGTCAACAAGCCCTATGTTTACTCCTTATCCTAGAAAACAACAAAAAAGGCTCTACTACACTGATTAATACATAGCAGATGGGCTTATTCAGCGTGGACATGGCAGCAGGGAGGAGGATGAGCACCTCTAATATGAGGGGATCATGTCACATTCAGAATAGTTTTTAGATGCAAAAGTGTAGAAGTCACAAAGATACACTCATACACACAAACAAATCTCTGCATTCTGATACATAAAAGAATGGTGAAGGGCTGGGGTTATGGCACAGTGGTAGAGTGTTCGCCTAGCACGCGGGAGGCACTGGGTTCGATCCTCAGCACCACATAAAAATAAAAAATAAAAAAAAAGATATTCTGCCCACCTACAACTGAAAAATAAATATTTTAAAAAAAAGAATGGTGAAAACATAAGAATTTTATGTTCATGATTAGAAAAAAATTTAAATATTTTAATATTTGACATTATTATTAGTTAATAATAATGACCTAATAGTATAATATGGCTACTGTCTGTCTTAGAATGTCAAAACACAGGCTTTGAAACCAAGTGCCCTGAGTTTCAACCTCAACTCCATTGCCTAGGAGTTATCTGATGTTGACTGAGTTACATGGGCTTTTGAAGCTTCAGTTTTTCTTTCCTGTAAAATGGAGATTAAAATAATAATTATTTTCATAGGTTTGTTATGAGGACTACATAAGTATATGAATTTAAAAAGTTTTAAATAATGAAAAAACCCTAATTCTAAGATATGTGAATAATATTTGTGTGTATAAACCAATTGACAGTTAATAGTGAAGACTATTCTGGTCAATAATGATCGATGAATTTTAGCAGATACGTTGAAAAATAAAGCTAGTGAATATTAAAATAAGGCTCTACAGGAAAACTGAGGGGTCTAAAAGGCAACTAAAGGAACTGTAGAATGTAAGGGGAAATCCCTGTGTAAGATTTGAAGAGCTGTCACATAGAATAGAGTCAAGCTTTCCATTGCATCTAGAATATAAATAAACAAATAAACATAAGCATCTAGAACATAAATTTTTTCTTCAAGTAGGATATTCAAGGTCAGATTTAAGATGGCATGTTTTGTTTATAATTCATGGTGTGAGGAGTATGAGTGTGCCTCTTTTTTTTTTTTTTTGGTACTGGGGATTGAACTCAGGGTTACTCAACCACTGAGCCACATCCCCAGCCCTATTTTGTGTTTTATGTAGAGACAGGGTCTCACTGAGTTGCTTAGCACCTCGTCATTGCTGAGGCTGGCTTTGAATTCGCGATTCTCCTGTCTCAGCCTCCCTAAGTGCTGGGATTACAGGCTTGAGCCACTGTGCCCGGCTTCTCTTTTGCTTTTATAAATACATTGGGAGCTTTTCAGAGCCAGGGTTTTATTATTTATCATTAACTTCATGTGGGGGGAGCCAGTACTGGGGATCAAATCCAGGGCCTTACACATGCTAGGCAGGTGCTGTACCACTGAACTGCATCATGCCCAGCCCTATCATGAACTTCACATTTCCCAGTTACCAACAGCAATTAGTAGGTATGATTCAGTCAATGAAGAAATTAGAAAAGAGTGATTAATACAAATATGTGAGGAAGTCTTATAATGTGTTTATCATAGCAGCATAGACATGGGCAGTAAAGAGAACATTGCAAGAAAGAAAATTTTAGGATCTCTTTTTAAGAATGGATTTAGCCAAAGGCATTTTGGATGGTGCAGTTAATGCTGGGTTGAGTGAGACTCAATTGGTGAAAAGGGTGTTTTGAAAGTTCCAGAAACAGTGATGAGTAGAATGGAGCTCTCAAATACCAGTGATGGACCTGCTTTCCGAGTAACATTAGTTTCCTAACATTTAACTACAGGTTTCCACATGTAATTAATTATTGCTATTTTCTGCTGTGAGGAGTCACAAATTTTATTTATATGCACACATTTATGTACACACACTCTGTTGTCTCCAATTCTCTCCTTATGTGCTAACCTATCTTCTCTTGGAGGTAAAGCCTTTGCCTTGCTGTGCTTATTCAGGCCTCAGGGTGTTTGTGGCTTAGTCAGAGTGATGATTGTGTACCTCATTCAGAAGAAAGATTTTTTTTCATCTTCCCATATTCCATTCCCTTCAGACACTCTTCGTTTCTCCTCTGGCACTATTTCCTTCCCCATTAGGCCATGTGGCTCACCATTGGGGCCCATTTGGGCACAAACCAGACCTTTTGTTGAGTTACTGTACTCCTACCTTCCTAATTATAGAATTCAAAGCAGAATGAGTGAATTAATAACATGTATTTATTCCCTGCAGTGTCTGGGGAAATGTAATGCCGTAGCCTGCTTATAGCGGTACATGAGCTCTCCCTTTACCCCTTATCTTCCATTTTTGCTGTGTGACTCCACAGCAGCAAGAATGGAAGGTGCACTTTACTCACCAGTGAGTAAATCATGTGAATGGATGTTTTAAAGTACATGCCCAACACACAGTTCACTGAGAGAACTCTACTTTCAAAAGCACCCTGAGAACACATGCTTGGAATTTGAAATTGTACTAAGTACTATGTTTCTTCAGGTATCCAAGCTGAGGCAGGACTACATAGGCATAGGTGACATTTAAATGTGTGCTGTTGCATTTAATTTCTCCAATTAAGGACTCTTTAGTGTTTGATTTTCAGCCTTTCAGTGGCAGCAGATACTTGGACAATTAGCACCAGTGAAACCCAACGAGAGATCACCAAAAGATTGTAGCGATCACTTCTGTTTACTTGATAATAGAGAGGATTCTGATTGAATGAAGCAGTCTTTGTTCCTCTGGACTCAGGCAGCAGGCTGTGTTTTCATGTCCATACAGCTTGTTAGAAGCCAGACAGTGGCATCAAAGCTGTCTGGTTCAGGACATAGGGCTGGGAAAGTTTGGGTGTTGATTCTCATTTTTTTAAAATCAGATACCTATTTAAGATTTTTTTTTTTTAGAAAAATCCATCTTTCAGACCTAGTGCCCAGAATAGATTAAAGGTGAGAATTAACTCTCTGAAACACAAATGCTTTCACTATTTTGGCATATCTCACTTAATTCTTTGAGGGAAGAGAATGATAAAAAGAAAGAAAGACATGTGGAAATTATTATAAGAGTGAGTAGGAAGTGTAAGATAATGACTTAATAATGAACAGTTAATGATATAGGCTAAAAATATAATTTCCAGAAAAAATGAGTAAGAACTCTGTCACAGGGTACTATGGGCAACTAGAATGCTTTGTAGACAAGATAACTGACAAGAGGAATCACTTTTTCTTCCTAAATTTCATACATTGGTACCCCAACCAGAGGCAGAGTACTAGACTGAATGGACTATGATTTTGATCCCTCAGTGAATAATTATTAGGTTTATTCTCATCTTCCCTTAGGAAATCAATAAAGAATGATATAATTCTAATTTGTTGAAATATTTTATTTTTTTTAAAGCAAAAACAAAGTGAAAGAGATAGAAGTATTTTTCTCTTGGACCATTAATTTAGGCTCCAAGTTTATCCTCAGAATGTCACCCAAGTTATGCTAGATTTTCCCATTTGCATATGATGTCTGTAACTTACCTCAAGACCATGAAGCCCAGTATGTGCACTCAAATATTATATTCTGTAACAAAATTAGTAAATGCTTTTTCTTGAATATTAGGTCTACCCTTACATTGATGTAAGTCATACTTAAATTATGTCTATTTAAACAAAATTCCTACAGTAGAAAAAAACATATTAAAGAGTAGACCCATTGAAATTCACATAATATTCACAATAGACTGATACTTCTTCCTCCACAATTATTTCCAACTTCATATTTTTAGTATCCAAAAAAAATGAAGGGCAAAGTTTTAGAATTCTCAAGAGGAATTTTTTTTCAGATTCTAGTGCCTGTTATCACTCTCCTGCATTTAAGTTTGTAAAAATAACAGATATGAAATATACTGTAGATGAATTATATATTTGTTCCATATCTGTCATCTGTTTTTACCAATAACTAAATTTTTTTCAGCCATTGATCTTATCAATAATTTGCTGCAAGTAAAAATGAGAAAGCGCTATAGTGTGGATAAGACCTTGAGTCACCCATGGCTACAGGTAAAAATCAATCATTGATTTTTCTCAGTTAGCTTCCAAGTATTTATAATATTTTCATATTAAAAGGAGAAGTCTTTTGTCATATCAATTTCCTTGCCAAAATGCATGAAATTTCTTAGGATTTAATAACAATTTAATATTTTTAAAACTCTGTCTTTCAACCAGGAAAATTTGATGAGGGAAATACATACACACACACATGCACACACACACTAAAAAGTGCCAAGGATCATAACAGAATTCAGCAGACCAGATTTCAAAAGCATCTGTATGTGTAATCCTGATAAATGTCCAAATAGATACCCATCTGGTCATGCACTGTGTCATTTTAAATCCTAAGATATTATGCACAAATACAAATACATGACAAACATGAAGTGTATGGATATGCTTGTGTTCTCTTCAATATTTATTTTCACATTGAACTTAAAGTTTAGAAAAATGGTACTCTGAAATGCTAAAGGATTCTTTGTAGGCATTACATATCAAAGGAACACCAATATTCCTGATTGCTTGACTGTGAGCATTAATTGCCCACACTTTGATCCATGGTACCAATAAACACTATGTATTTTCAATGGTTAAGCAAATAGGATGGCCTTCGTGCTGATGCTGTCACTTGAGGATACATGAGGAATGATAACAGTTCTGTTACAGTGGGAAAGGGGGATAACTCATAGATTGTTGGGACAACATATGAAACAGCATGTTGAGTTGTAACGATCTCTAGGGTAATATTTTGGAATTTTTTCTTCAGGACTATCAGACCTGGTTAGATTTACGAGAATTGGAATGCAAAATTGGGGAACGCTATATCACCCACGAAAGCGATGACTCCAGGTGGGAGCAGTATGCAGGCGAGCAGGGGCTGCAGTACCCTGCACACCTGATCAACTCAAGTGCTAGCCACAGTGACAGTCCTGAGATGGAAGAAAGAGAGATGAAAGCCCTCAGTGAGCGTGTCAGCATCCTCTGAGTTTCATCCACTATAATCTGTCAAAACACTGTGGAATTAATAAATACATACGGTCAGGTTTAACATTTGCCTTGCAGAACTGCCATTATTTTCTGTCAGATGAGAACAAAGCTGTTAAACTGTTAGCACTGTTGATGTATCTGAGTTGCCAAGACAAATCAACAGAAGCATTTGTATTTTGTGTGACCAACTGTGTTGTATTAACAAAAGTTCCCTGAAACACTAAACTTGTTATTGTGAATGATTCATGTTATATTTAATGCATTAAACCTGTCTCCAACGTGCCTTTGCAAATCAGTGTTTTTCTTACTGGAGCCTCTTTTTGGTAAGAGAAAGAACCTGTCCATGAAATAGTTCTGTTTGGTGTGTCCCATTGGTGTTATCATAGTAAGCAAACTCTTGAAGAGTAGATTATTACCAGTGTTCTATGAACAACTCAAAACTCACATGGAAAAAACAAAAGATGGGGGAAAGGGGATATAATTCCCTAAGACACAAATGCATGGAAAAGTTTTACTGTATGATTTCAAATCCTTATACTGCCTGTTGTGCCTCAGTATATTTAAACTCAAGTAAGTGCACCCAGGCATGCAGAGCCGACTGCTCTTAAGCCTAAATGCCTTAGAAATGTAAACTGCTATATATAACAGATGTTTCTCCCTTTCTTATAATACCCTGCTGTCCTATGGAAAATCAGCAGCTAAGCAACCTTTTTGTCTTTTGTGTATTTTTCAATAATAACAAATAAATATTCTTGTCAAAATGTGTGTCCATCTGATTGAATTATTTTTATTTGAGATCCATGGTAGTGTTTTCAGGCCAATTAATTACAGAGGTATCTGCTCAAAAAAGCAGAAAAAAAGTTTCATGGTCTGGTCTAGAAGTTAGCCTGACCTACTCCAAAGTGGTGAAGGTATGTTGCAAAGTATAGTGATACCTTTCTGTCTTGTATCATCTAGCTTCCACTTGAGTGGAAGGTTTTCCAGGGGAAAAATGACCAAAGCCAAACAAGAGCTTGGAAGCATAAATAGGAGTACCACAATGTTAATTTCAATGTAGCTTTCTGATTCAGTCATTGTGGCCCAGAAATTTGTAAGAATGTAAGTGTCTTTTCACATGACCTAAACAACATGTTCTGCAGTGAACTACAGAAACACATAAAGATCGAAAAATAATTCCTAGGAGAAAGCCAACTCAGATGAGGTTCTTCAACCTGGAGAAGAGAAAGCTGACATGGGGCCCAACAGAATTGTACATGTATGGAGTAGGTCATGTGGGTTGTTTTCCTTCCTAGGAGGATAGTGGTATGCTATGTAACAGAAAAAGAAGTTATTGACGTTTGGAAGAATAAGTATTGGGAGATAGTTGAATGTGTAAGATAACTATGTTAAGACTACAGACTGTACTTTAACTTAGAGGGATGGGAGAGAATGGTTGATTTTTTCCAATGGTTAGTTCTGTTTGGTATTCTTACTGAATTTTAAACAAATGGAGCCAGGCGCGGTGGTTCAAGCCTGTAATCCCAGCACTTAGGGAGGCTGAGACAGGAGAATCTCGAGTTCAAAGCCATCCTCAGCAATGGCAAGCTGCTAAGCAATTTAGTGAGACCCTGTCTCTACATAAAACACAAAATAGGGCTGGGGATGTGGCTCAGTGGTCGAGTGCCCCTGAGTTCAATCTCCAGTACCAAAAAAACAAACAAATGGGTCTGAAATTGTAGAAGTACCTCAGTCTACTGCTTTTCTCCAGTGGTAATGGATGGATATGTGTGTGCATGTGCATTCATGTCCAAGTGACAGCATAAAGAAGCAGACAGACGTGTCATCAAACCAACACGAATAGAATATGTTAACCAATAGGACCATGGCTCTTGCCAGCCTGGGAATATAAACAGCACCTTTTCTATAACAAGAGGCTGAGTAAGCAAATTCAGGAAGAGGGAAAAGGAGTGAAATCATATAAAGTCCTTCCCTCTTAGTATGCACATTGTATACATTAAGAGCATCACAATTTAAATTATGATGTATATTAAATTGATTTGCCTCCATTTATTGGCTGCAATATACAATATAATCAGTAAATTCTTGTTATAGGATCCTAAAAGAGATTATAGACTAAAAAAATCTGGTAATGTGACCTGTATGTTACAGAAGATTCCAGAGTCCTTGATTAGGAAGAGGAACTTAATGCAAGTTGCTCTAAAGTATAAAAACATACAGAAGTCAATTATTCACACAGCAAATTTATTGAACTTCTACGTAGTTCTTTGTTAGACTTAAGATTTTTAAGTGTGAATTAGACACGGTCCCCATTCAAAGGAGTTTCTTCAGATAGAAACAAAATTAATTACTGGTATTTTTAGAAAATTATACGAAAGGGTATGAAGCATCTTACAGAACAGTTAATAACAGAGGAGGCAAGCAGCAGGGTGATGTTTGAACAAGGCTTGAAAAACTAGTAGATACATACCAGGTTAAAAGTAGGATTAAAAAATAACAACAACAGAATAAAGACCTGAAGCTCAAAGAATACTGTTATATAGACAAAACTATTTCTTTATAGCAAGAGAATAAAGAAAGAGAACTGGTGATGTACATCCAGTAGAGATGGGTAGAGGTCTAGGTACAGAGGCCTTTGGTATTCTAGGGATTTTATTTATTCTTGGTGAATCTCGGGAAATTATTCAAACATTTTGAATTGCATCAACAAATTCACTCTGCCAGTAGCACAGAGACTGGATGAAAGCCCAGGCAAGGTGCAGGGCCTCAAGACCATCTATGCTACTGTTGTAATGCACAGGGTTGTGAGAGCCTGGCCTGAAGCAGCAGTAAGTAGAAAAAGAGGTGGAGAGGTTTCCATAGGGAAGCAAGTGTAGAGTGTCCTGAAGGTAGCTGGATACGAACCTGGAGTTAGGGAAGAATTCTGAGGTTGGAAGTACAGACTCGGAAGTTAACCAGCTAATAATATTTTGAGAACATCTTCAATCCCTGGGGAAAACTGAACGTAACAAGAGAAATGATCTGAGGGGACAAACCTGAGCAATGACTATGTGAAATGATCTGTCCTGTGAGGGAAATTGAACAGGTATTTCAGAGATAGAGTCTAATAGAGTAATATTGTGAAAATTAAAATAAATTACTTCAAGGACAAAGTGGATAACAAGAGAAAGTGCTAGACAAATGGTTTCCTGCAATATTCAGAATAGCACATCAAAAGGATCTCTCTCTGGCAATAATATTGACACAACCTGTTCTGCAGTGTCATCAAGCACAGGAAGGGAAGAAAGTGGTTTCTAACATTCAGCAAAGCAGCAGTCCACTAAAAGTCACGCTCCATTCTCCTAGCCAGAATACCAGTGACGCTCCAAGACTCCACCTTCAATAAATCATTATTCACTTTGAATGCTAAATAACATTAATAAAATTGGCCAAACTTCAAATCAATAGTGTATTCAACACTTATATGACATGGGCAGGTCAGTAGTCTAAGTTTAATAAAAGAAAGGTCTCCTATCAACCTGAAGAAAGATAAATGACAGAAGCTCCTTTTAGAAAGGATGTGTCATCTATTATCATCACAGAAGCAATGCTCCTCAAGCAAAAACTTCTTTGGCTCACTCAAGATGTCATGAAAATTGGTGGTCTGTGTGTATCCTGAAACATCAGAGCAAACCACTACTGTTCTTGCTTTTGGCCTCGGCAGGAGAGCAAAGCTGAAAAAGAATTTTTGATCAGTGCTGATTTTGTTATGTCTACTGGATACTTGATCTTTGACTTTTAGAGACAACCATGCCGATGGAGTTATTTTAAAATACATGGTCAGCCATCTTATTAAATGTGTATGGTAAGTACATCAGTGAAAATAAGACAGCAGTTGACCCCTTCTTTCCCATGCTTTGTTCAGTTAATATTAAGTTTAATTACCTCTATGAAGTAATCACATTCTGCATACTCTTTGCTTAGCCCTGTCTTAAGGAACCAAATATTGATGCATCTGAAGATACACTGACAGCCAAAGAGAAAGACCTGCTGCCTCTGTTGCCAAAAGGGAATGAGCTCTTTCACCTCTGACTCTTTCACATAGCCTAAACATGGGTTTCTCCACCCCACTGCTCTGGAGTTAACTCTTACTCATTCTTTTTCCATGTGTTTGCCCCACCCCCCCCACCCCCCCGCCCGTGTCTCCTGACTTGTTTTTTTTCCTCTGCCCTCTAACTGCCTCTTTTGTGCTGGATACTTTTTTTTTTTTTTTTGGTACCAAGGATTGAACTCAACCACTGAGCCACATTCCCAGCCCTATTTTGTGTTTTAAGTAGAGACTGAGCCACATCCCCAGCCCTACTTTGTGTTTTATGTAGAGACAGGGTCTCACTGAGTTGCTTAGCACCTCACCGTTCCTAAGGCTGGCTTTGAACTCGCAATTCTCCTGTCTCAGCCTCCCAAAGTGCTGGGATTACAGGCTTGTGCCATGGTGCGCAGCTTGGATACATATTTATAGTAACATTTTCATTCTTCTGTTTTTCTACTTGTTTTGGTTATTTTCTCAATATTACTATAGGAATTATAGTATAAATCTTGTTGAGTTTTCACTGTGCATTTCAAGTTGATACTAAATTCCAGTGAGATATACAAATTTTTCTCCGTTGCAGCTCCATTCCTTCCACCTTTCTTTGTCATATTATTGACATACATAGTAAAGCTTTATATATAAGCCTACTAATACTGTTTTGTGATATTATTTTATGCAATTATCTCTTAAATTAGTTAAGAATTTAAGAAGAAAGGAAAAAAATAGATTGTCTTTTATATTCACCAGTCTCTTCCATTGTTCTTTATTATCTTAGGTGAATTCAAGGTACTATCTGGTGTCACTTGCTTTCTGCCTGAATGAATTCTGTTAGTGTTTCTTTAAGGTGAAGTCTGCCAGCAACAAATTCTCTCAGTCTTTGTACATCTGGGAATGTTTTTATTTCACTTTCATGTTTGAAGGAAAGTTTGGCTGGATATAAAATTCTTGATTGATAGGGTTTTTCTCTTTTCAGCATTTTGAATATAAAATTCTCCCAGTTAGCCTCTATTTTCTTTGATGAAAAATCACCTTTAATAATATTGTGGTTCCCTTGTACATGATAAATTGTTTTTCTCTTGCTGCTTTCAGTATTTTCTCTTTGCCCTGGTACAGTTTGACTATGATGTATCCAGTTGTAAAGTTTGCATGGTTTGCCTACTTAAGTATATTGAGCTCCTTAACTATAACAATAAATATTTTCCATCTGATTTGGGGATTTTTAGTACATTGTTTCTTTGAATACATTTTTCTGCCCCTTTATTTCTATCTTCTGTATCTGGGGCTCCCATCACATATAAGTTGGTATGCTTTGGTTTTTACCAGAGTGTTCTGGATCTATTCAATTTTTTTCATTCTTTGTTGTTGTTGTTCTTGAGGTTAGATAATCCATATAAATCTATTTTCAGGCTCACCAGTTTTTTTCTTTTGCCAGATCAAATTTGCCACTGAGTCCCTCTGGTGAATTTTTCGTGTCAAATCCTCTGGGTGGTGGTGATACTTAACTTTAAAAAATAATTTTATTGGATTTTTTATGCTATAATACTTAATTTTTTAGATGTGAGTGCCCTGTGTTCTTTGAAAATATTTATAATAGCTTCTTTGAAGTATTTTTCAGATAAGCCTAACATTTGGACTATCTGGCCAATCTCCCATTGTATCCAAGACAATTTCCATTGTCGTCTTCTTCCTTGGATATCTGAAGCACATTTTGCTATTTCTTCTCATGTGTTATAGGTTTTTGCTCAAGACTGACTATTTTAACTAATACATTATAGCAGCTCTGTATTGTGACCACCTCAACCAATTGATTGTTGTTTTTGTTTAGTAACTTTCCTGGATCAATCTTTAGAACTTGTCTTACGTTAATATGAAGCTGCTGATGTTTCTGCTTAGATTTGTATGGGGTTTTTGTTTGTTATTTTTAAAATTGACCTCCTAAGGGGCCCTCTCTGGAACAGCATAACTTACTGGTCAAACAATGATAGTTCAGACATTGTGTGTTAGCTTATTATGCCAATAGAGTTGCCTACCAATAGGCTTCCACCTTTTGCTAATGGGTTGGTTGAGTAAAAGCAGTTTAAAAAAAAAATTCCCAGCTGCTTTTATTTTCTGTGTGTGTAAGGCTTTACATTCCACCAGGGAAGAATAGATGACTAAGACTGTCTCCAGTCTCTTCTGAGTGTGTTTGCAGCATGCAGACTTATATGTACAGGTAGACTTTCAGCCACCAGGCGTATATCTCCATATTGAGTTTTTGATTATTCCATCAGTACGTTCATTGCTCTAATCAGCACTGCAACCTCATGAGAGCTGTGTCATTGACTTTCTGTGATTGCTACTGACATCGCTATTGTCAACCTCCTCCTTCAGTGGGATTTTCCCAGCATACCCCTCCCTCATGGAAGTATCTTGCCATGGAGCTAAGGATAAAGGAGAATGAAATCAGGCAAAAAGGCCACAGACTCCCATTGTTCTTACTGATGTATAGTAGTTTGCCTTGAATAAATGTTTATGAGTTTGTTGTATGCCACTGGCCTATTTCCAAAGTCCTAAAATGGTGGTTTTGGATAACTTCTCCAGTTGTACCATTGTTCTTTGGGAAAAGATTTGCTGAACTTCTCACATCACTATTCTGGAAGCCCCCAGAAATAATAATACCAACCTCACTTTAAGAATGTCCATAGAGGTTGGGGATATAGCTCAGTTGGTAGAGTGCATGCCTTGTATGCACAAGGCCCTGGGTTCAATGCCCAGCACCAAAAAAAAAAAAGGAATATTCATAAAACATTAACAAAAATTTACATCATATATTGTAAATAAAAAGAAACTAATGAAGAGAAACTACTAAAAGTATTGCAAATTTTCTCATTTGGAGTTTTCTTCTTATGAGCTACTAAACCATCAGGTAGTTAAATTTTAATTGTCTTTATGAGCATGAAACACCCAATTTAAAAATTATATTTAATCAATTTCCTGCTTTTTTGGACTCTGAGTATCTGAATAATATGACTCCCTGTACCCAAGTAAATAAAAGCATTCCCTATTTCCATAAAGAGGTATGAGTATAAGTATGTGTGTGGCCCAGAAACCTTCAAACCCTTAGAGCTAATCTCCACTAACAGCAGTATGCTGGTTGAGGAGAATCTGCCAAATTATTTTTCCATACATAAAAAATTTCACCAGGAAACTACCCTGCATAATTTCCTCAGCATTTAGAGTTTGTTTTATTTCTCTGTCCCTCTTATTTGAGATTTTTTTTTTTTTTCTGTTCAGTCTAAACTTTTCTTGCAGGTTCAGAGACGGAACTAAGGTTTTTGTTTTTATTTTTTCATTTGAGTAACTCATACCTGACTTTTCTCATGACTCTTCTGTCCATCAAGATAGATTCTATCATCAGAGACCCCAATTATTCTTGATCTGCTGGTATTACTAACAAATTGCTCTCAGATTTATAGTAAGTTCACTTTCATATCTTTGACAAAGCACAATGAAATAATACATAAAAATCAATTCAGACCTTGCTTATCCTTCTAAGTAGACATATTTTTTCTATCTTTTCACTTTCTACCAAATGTCTGTCTTTTCCTTTTATTTGTGTTGGTATAACATAGAACAAAACCCTTATTTTTTTTTTAATTGTCAATGAGTCTTTTCTCACAAGGTAAGAAGTGGTATCTAATTCAAAACTGATGATTTTCTCAATGTAGAGTAGAAATTGAAAACCCAAGTGAGGAAACAGACAAAGTTTGAATTCTAGGTGATTATTAAAATATGGCGCTCTCTCACGTCTCCTTAGGGATGTTTAAGAGATTAAGTGGGATAATGCATATAAAACTCTTACAGCATACTTGGACCATGGCATCAATAATGCCTTCAACAGGTGGCATTTGTTATTACTTAGTCATTCAACATATACTTTGAAACACTTTCTATTTGATTAGCTGCAACAGATGAAAAATCAGATGTGGTTACTGCCCATATTGCATGTGAATTTTTCCCCTGATGTCCCGCCTCCATCTGTTTGGATGGGGTACCAGAAAGGGCATGAACTTTGAGCTTGGGAAGCATGGGTTCATCCCAAATCCAAGCTTTGTGGTGTTAACTTTAAAAAAAAAAAAACTGTGAAGTCTGTGCTTTAGTGTACTCAAGAGTAAAATAGCAATAATACATATTTTAGAAAGGAGATGGGATACTTATATAGACAAGTATTAAAATTTCTTAGCCAAATTATTGGCATGTGTTCTAGTTCAAGAAATATTAAATTACTCCTCATCTTTACATCTATATGTATTTCTCAAGGTTTTCTTATTCTGTATTTCAACAACCATTTCATTCTGATGTGATTTCTCTCTGTGAAATTAATCATTGCTTTCACTAGCAATCTAAATCCATATTGTCTATCCTATGCTTTTTATAATCCATTTGCACCTCTCCATGAACTTTCGCAATATTTTTTATTTAGAGGCGCACCATGACTTTAATTTCAATATGTCTAAGGCGGGCATGGTGGCACACACCTGTAATCCAGAATTTCAGGAGGCTGAGGCAGGAGGATCTTGAGTTCAAAGCCAGTCTCAGCAAAAGTGAGTCGCTAAGCAACTCAGTGAGACCCTGTCTTTAAATAAACATACAGAATAGGCCTGGGGATGTGGCTCAGTGGTCGAGTGCCCCTGAGTTCATTCCTGGTACACACAAAAAAATTCAATATGTCTAAAATCAATGCTGTTATTGTAAGCCTCGCATCAGTTATACTGTGGACTTCTAAGTGGAATCTTTTCCTTCAGGCTCTTCTGCCTCCAATGTACTCTACACTCTACTACCAGATTTACTTTCTCCAAATTGCTTTCATCACTGTACTCTCATGTCCTGAAATCTTGGAAGACTAGGCTCACAGTTATCGGCAATATAGAGTTAAATCTTTTTTTTAAATTTTTTTAGTTAGAGATGGACACATTATCTTTATTTTGTTTGTTTATTTTTATGTGGTGTTGAGGATTGAACTCAGTGCCTCACATGTGCCAGGCAAGCACTCTGCCACTGAGCCACAACCCCAGCCCTAGAGTTAAATCTTGACTGTTAATAAAGCTATGCAGTCCAAAGATGAACAAAGTACTGTGCTAGCCAGCTTTCTGTTACTATAAAAATACCTTAGATAATCACTTTATAAGTATAAAAGGTTTGTTTGGCTCCTGTTCTTACAAGTTTCAGTCCCCAGTCAGGCAGACCCATTGCTTTCAGGCCTGTGGTGAGGCAGCACATAATGGTGGAGCACATGACAGAGCAAAACTGCTCACCTCCTGGCTACAAGCAAAGAGAGAGGAAGAGACTAGGGTCCCTCAAGCCCTTTCCAGGGCATATCTTCCATGACCTAAAAGCCTCTCATTGGGTTCCACCCTTAAAGGTTTCACCACCTCCCATTAGTGCAGTGGTTGGGGACCTAACCTTTCACATGTGGGCCTTTGGGGTACACTTATCCAAACCATAGCATGTACTGTCAATACAAATTCCAGGCATCTATGATTTTCTAGACCATGGATATAAATGTTACAGCTCAGAGAGAATTTTACTTCTTTGAAGTTCATTTCTTATTTGTACAGTAGGACAAAAAGCTGGACAAGATGACTTTTTTTCTGTCTTCTAATTCATCGACTTTATGAAAGTCAACAAAATGTCAAATGATGCATACTTTTGTCAACTCATTACTTCATAACTTTATTTTAATAATAATCATGCATATTTATGGGACACAATGTGATAAATCAAGCACATTAACATATCTATCACCTCAACAACTTATGAGAACACCAAAAATGTATGCTCTTAGCAATTTTGAAATATAATATAAACTATCATTAACTGGGATCACCATGCCATGCAATGGATCAAATACAACTTATTTCTCCAATCTAATTGAAATTTTTCACTCTTTAGCATCTCCACTTTCCCATCTCTTTATTTCCTAACCCCAGCTGCCGGTAATGACCTTTCTACTCTCTACTTCTATGAAATCAACTGTTTTAGATGCCACATAAAAGTGAGATCATCCAGTATTTGTCTTTCTGTGCCTGGCTTAATTCAACTATCCATTTTATCATGAATCACAGAAGTTTTTGCTGTTTTAGGAAAATTAGTATTACACAATAGTATTGGCATTTCAATAGCAATGGTAGTGTTATGTATGAGTAATATGCAATAGTACTCCTTTGTGTATGTATATCACATTTTCGTTATCCATTCCTTTGTCAATGAGCACTTAGTTTTCTTCTCTATTATGATGGTTGTGAATAATCTGCAAATGAACATAGCAGTGTAATAGCTTTTGAATGTACCAATTTCATTTTGGGGGGATATATACCCCGAAATGAGATTGATTGATTATATTATTAACTGTACATTTTCAAATTCTCTGAGCCAAATGCTGTTTTGAAATAAGCGAAGCCACATCCTTCTGGGGTCTGCCTTTGTGTTATTGTGTCCAGGAATTTTTGAGAATACATGGTTTATTTGAGTAAATATAGGCTGCCAGCTATTATCTACTGAAATGTATAATATATTTTTGTAAATATTTTTCTGTATCTTGAGTAAAATAGTAAAATACTGAAGTCAGATACTTTTCTGGAAGTGGAAGAATCTTTATACCTTATGCTGTTCTTTGAATATACTTCTAACTCTCAAACTTTTTTGAGCTATTGAGACTGGCTTGTTTTGAGACTTGAGGCTGAGGTACACTCAAGTTTTGAACACTGAGTGATCTCATTTTAAATTCTTCAAATAAATTATTTTATTTTCTTCTGATAATTTTGCAACCACATTAGATTAACTCTCTAGTATTAGTTGGATTCCACTGATTCCACTGATGCCACAAAGATTCCACTGGATTCCACTGATTTCACAAAGACAGGGATGATTAAAGGAAAATGCCTGCGTGTGGCTTATTCATATGGGTCTCCTGTGAAACCTCTAACAAACTGGATTATTTGCGGGGGTTATCTCTAGAATGAAGAGAGGACCAGGAGAAATCACTTAAATGAGGTTACAGGAAGAAAAATCAACCTGATCTGAATAGAAGAAAAGGTCTTGATGTAGTAGAGTGTTAATAGGGAGAGTCATACAGGAAATTATATTTTCTAGGTTAAGTAAAGCTTGATTATCATGGGTTTCAAAAGTCAGGAAGATTTCACACTTTGTGATAAAACAATTCTCGGCGATTTTTGACAGAGGCAATTGTGGGGATTCTTTATTTTGTATGTAATAAAGGGAAAAAAACAAAAATTATAAAATTTTTGTTTGGAATTCAAGAATTTAAATATTATCTTTAAGTTATGCTTATATTCATAAAGAGATTAAAGGGCTTTTTAAAAAGTAACACAAAGTCCAAATTAAACTGACTATACTTTCATTACCTTTTCTTGAAAACAGTATATTCTGTTAGCACCAGACATGAATTGATTCCTCATATTTGATTTCTTCCCTTCAGATACCCAGATAAGCTAAGAACATTTCAGAGGAGGTTCATCCTTGAAGTGTGCTCAGCAGGAAAAACTGCAGAATAAGCCACACTTGGACTTCATAAAACTGTAGCTTGTGTACATAGAGATATAATCATTAGAGCCAATTATTTTTAGACAGACTGATGTTTCAAATTCTAATTACAAATTTTTAGCCTCATTAACACATAGTTTCATTTTATATCTTGGCTACCACATTTTATTGTTACAATTCATTAAAAATAATGTGAAAAATGAAAATGATCATAAACTTCATCATATAAGTGAAAGAAAAAAATAGTGCCTGGGTAATGATAACAACACTTTATATTTGCATAGCAACTTCCTTTTAAGGAACTCAAAACATTTCACAAACATTATCTCATTAATCGTATGAGCAGTGCCATAAAAAGTAATTTCTTAGATTACTAGGCTGGGGAAATTGATATGTTAAATGGCTAAGATTGTTTCTAATATTGCACCTTAAAATATGAACAAATGAAGTAAACTCTTCATATTTATATCTAATTATTTTTAAACTTATGTACAGAAAATTGACCTTTTTGTTAAACTTTTGTTTCCCAGTGCTAGGGATCTAACCCAGGGCCTCAAGCATTCCAGAAAAAAAGCTGTACCACATTCCCAGCCTTGATGTCTTAACACACATAGATTAGTATAACTACCACCATATTCCAGATACAAAACCATCCTAGCACTTCAAAAAACTTTGTTACTCTTTTATTGTCCAACTTTCTCCCACATTTCCCTTAGCAAACCCAAATCTGATCTCCAATTGCCTTTTTTAGAATGTCATAGGATATCAGCTTTTGAGATTTTCTTCTTTTTCTCAGCACAATGCCTCTGAGGGTCGTCAGTGTTGCTACTTGAATTAATCGTTCATTCCTTTTTATTGCTGAATAATATTCCATTGTGTAGATGTATCTCATTTATTATTCCTTAACATATTGGACATATAGGTTATTTTGAATTCGGGTTGATTCTTAATAAAGCTGCTTTGCATATTTGTATATAAAATTTTGCATGAGAATGACTTTCATTTCTCTAGATTAAATACCTATGGATAATTAGTGGCTCTTTGAAACAATTAGTGAAACTGATGAATCACTCATTAGACTAACAACAATAAAAGAAAAAGGAGACAAATTGTTAAAATCAGGAATAAATGACAGAAGAACATCCCTACAGTCTCCTCATATTAAAAGGACAAAAAGGTACTGATACAAATAGTACAGGTTGCCTGGTTTATAAGGCAAGTACATGTTAACTTTTAAGAAATTTAATTTAAAACTGTTTTCCAGAATGTCAGTACCATAATGAATTTCTACTAGAAATGTGCAGAAGTTTCAGATTCTCTACATTGTCCTCAGTAGTTGGTTTTACCACTTTTAAAAAGTTGATTCTAACCGTCCTGATCAGTGTGCAGTGGTTTGTCCTTGTGGTTTTCCCTTGCATTTCCATAATGGCTAATTATGCTGAGTACTTTTCATGTATTTTCAATCAGTGTATCTCCTTTGCTGAAGTGTCTGTTCAACTATTTTGCACTTGTAGGTGCTTGAAAATTTTTGTAAATTCCTTTGGATTTTCTACACTGGCAATTATGTGCATGTAGACAGTTTTATTTATTCCTTTCCAATCTTTTTCATTGATTTCTAGACCCATTATTTTCAAGTTATGAAAATGAGGACAAAAATGTATTTGTATCAGTACCTTTTTGTCCTTTAAATATGAGGAGACTGGAGGGATGTTCTTCTGTCATTTATTCCTGATTTTAACAATTTGTCTCCTTTTTCTTTCATTGTTGTTAGTCTAATGAGTGATTCATCAGTTTCACTAATTGTTTCAAAGAGCCAGCTGTTAGTTTCATAGATTTTTTTCAACTACTGTTTTGGTTTAAGTATTATTGATCAATCTTATTATTCCTTTCTTCTCTTTGCTTTGGGGGTATTTTTATTCTTCTCCTAGTTTCTTGAGATGGGTCTTTTTTTCAAGCCTTTAATTTTTATTAAACTTATTTTAACTGATAAATAAAAGCATAAAATTATGCATATTAATGTGATAGTATACATTTCTATACATTTATATATTGTGTAATATGTAAATCAAGTAAACACCTCTATCTCCTCAAATATGAACCATTTCTTTATAGTAAAAACATTCAAAATTCTTACTTTTAACATTTTAAAGTATACAATACATTCTGGTTAACTATAGTTCTCTTACTGTGCAATACCACAACAGAACTTCCTACTCCTATCTAACTGAAACTTGGTAAGCACTGTTTAAACTTGGTAAGCACTTTCTCTATTTCACCACTACTCCTACCCCAAGTCTCTGGTAACCATAATTCTAGTCTCTACTTCTATGAGACTGACATTTTTGATTCTGCATTTGAGATCACATGGTACTTTCTTTTGTTCCTGGCTTCTTTTTTTTTTTTTTTTTTTTGATACTGGAGATTGAACTCAGGGGCACTCGACTACCAAGCCCTATTTTGTGTTTTATGTAGAGACAGGGTCTCACTGAGTTGCTTAGCGCCTCGCCATTGCTGAGGCTGTCTTCGAACTCGCGATTCTCCTGTCTCAGCCTCCGAAAGTGCGTCCGCCACCGCACCTGGCTGTCCCTGGCTTCTTGTGCTTACCATTATGACCTCTAGATTCACTCCTGTTGACAGAAATGATAGGATTTCAATTTTTATGACTGATTAATATTCCATTGTAAGTATATACCATATTTTCTTTATCCTTTCATCAGTTGATGTACACTTCTGTTGTTTCCATTTAATAGTTATTGTGAATAGTGCTGTAATGAACATGAGAGTATTGACGTCTCTTTGACATACTGATTTCATTTCCTTTGGATACGTACCTAGTAGGAACATTTCTGGATCATATGGTAGTTCTATTTTTAATATTTTGAGGAAATTACATATTGTTTTCCATAATGGATGTGCTAATATATATTCACAGGGATTCCCTTTTTTTCCCATCATCACCAGTATTATTCACCTTCAGTTTTTCTTTTGAAAATGGCCCGTTTTACTGGGGTGAGAAGAAATCTCATTGTGGTTGTGATTTTCATTTATTTTCCTTATTATAAGTGATGTTGGGCATTTTAATTTGTACCCCTTCTTTTGAGAAATTTATATTAGTTTAGCCTATTGCTCATTTTTTAATCAGATGGAGTTTTTGGTTTTGGTTTGTTTTAGTTATTGAGTTTGGGGAGTTCCTTATGTTTTCTGGATATTAACTGCTTGTCAGATGTATTGTTTACAAATATTTTCCCCATTCTGTAGGTTATGTCTTCACTCTGACGATTGTCTCCTTCACAGTGCAGAAGTCTTTTTGTTTGATGTAATCCCATTTGTCTAAGTTTATTTTTGTTTCTTGTGCTTTTAGGGTCTTGCTCCCAATATACTCGCAGACTCCAATGTCTTAAAACCTTTCCCTATGTTTTCTTCTAATAGTTTCATAGTTTTAGTTCATACTTTAAGGTTTTAATCCATTTTTTTAAATATTTATTTTTTAGTTGTAGGCAGACAGAATATCTTTATTTTATTTTTATGTGGTGCTGAAGATCAAACCCAGTGCCTCACACATGCAAGGCGAGCACGCTACCACTGCGCCACAACCCCAGCCCAAGTTTTTAATCCATTTTGAGTTGATTTTTGTAAGTGGTGAGAGATAAAGGTAGAGTTTCATTCTTCTACATATGGATAATCTCATTGTCCCAGCACCATTTATTGAAAATACTAACCTTTCTCCAATGTGTGTTCTTGGCACCTTTGTTGAAAATTAGTTGGCTATTGATGCATGGTTTTACTTGCAGACTATCTATTCTGTTCCATTGGTCAATGTATCCATCTTTATGCCAGTACTGTGCTGTTTGGGTTACTATGACTTTTTAGGATATTTTGAAGTAACATAGTATAATGCCTCTTATTTTTTTCTGTTTACCTAAGATGGCTTTGGCTATTCAGTGATTTCTGTGGTTCCACACACATTTTAGTATTATGGTTGTACTGTGAAGACTATCATTGGTATTTTGATAGGGATTGCAGTAACTCTATAGATTGATTTGGGTAATATGGATATTTTAATAATATCAATTCTTCCAACCCATAAATGTGTGATGTCTTTCCATTTTTGTGTGTGTATGTGTGTCTACCCTCTCTAATTTTATTCATCAATGTTTTATAATTTCACTGTAGAGCTCTTTCACCTCTTTGGTTAAATATATTCCTAGGTAATATTTTTGATAGCTATAATTAAAAATTCTTGAATTCTATTTAGATAATTTTCTTGAATTCTATTTTAGATAATTTTCTATTGGTATATAGCAACACTACTGATTTTTGCACATTGATTTTTCATCCTGAAATTCTCTGAATTTATTAGTTCTAATAGTTTTTTTGTTTTTGGTAGATTCTTATAGGTTTCTGTATATAAGATTATATCATCTGTAAACAGTAAAAATTATTTCTTTTCTAATTTGGACACATCTTATTTCTTTCTGTTGCCTGATTACTCTGTTCTAGGGCTTCCAGCACTCACTATTTTGAGTAAAAATGTGAAGATGGACACCCTTTTCTTGTTCAAGATCATGTAAAGAAGGCTTTAATCTTTCCCCATTGAGTAAGATGTTAGCTATTGGCTTATAATGTATGGCTTTCATCATGTCAAAATATTTTCATTTTATACCTAATTTGTTTAGCATTTTGTCATGAAAGTATATTAAATTTTATCAAATTCCTTTTCTGCATTTAATGAGAGAATCAAATGAAATGGGGTTTGTCCTTCATTCTGTTGGTGTGCACAGCACATTTATTGATTTCTGTATATTTAACTATCCTTATATTTCTGGAATGCAAGGATAATTAATTAATTTCTCCATTTGTATCTGATTTGAGTCTTCTCTCCCTTTTTCTTAGTCTAACTAAGGGTTTGCTTGATCACAGTGAATAATATTTTTAATGTGCTGTCAGATTTGGTTTGCTAGTGTGTTGCTGAGTACTTTTGCATTATATTCATTAAGGACCATTGATTTGTGGTTTTCTTTTTTTGTATCCTTGTCTGGTTTTGATATTGGGGTAATGCTAGTCTCATAAATGTGTCTGGAAGAATTTCTTCCTCTTCGATTTTTTTTGAATAATTTATAAAGAATTCATATGATTTCTTAAATGTTTGGTAGAATACAACTGTGAAGCCATCTGGTCCTGGCTTTCCTTTGAGCACGGACTTTTGTTACAGATTCGATCTCACTACTCATTGTTGTTTCCTTAAGGTGTATGTTTCCAGGAATTTGTCCATTTCTCCCAGGGTATCAAATTTGTTGGTACATAATTATTTATAATAGCTTCTAGTGATCCTTTGATTGTTTGGTGTCAGTTTTAATTTCTCCATTTGTATCTGATTTGAGTCTTCCCTCCTTTTTTCTTAGTCTAACTAAGGGTTTGCTCTTTTGCTTATGTATTTTACTTTTGTTTCTATTTCATGTATTTCTGCTGTGATCTGTATTATTTCTTTCCTTCTATTATTTTTTAGTTTGGATTATTCTTGATTTTCTAGTTCCTGGAGATTTTTCTATTTTGTTGTGTTGGTGTAAATTGCTGTATACTACCCTCTCAGCCTTGCTTTTGCTGGACCATCGGTTTTAGGATGCTGTGTCTATACTTTTGTTTGTTTCAAGAAATTTTTAATTTTCTCTTTGATTTCCTTCTTGATCAATATTTGTTCAAGAGTAATTGTGTAATTTCCAATGTTTTCCTATTGTTATTTTTCTTTTCTTTTTTCTTTTTGGTACCAGGGATTGAATTTGGGGGCACTCAATCATTGAGCCACACCCTAACCCTATTTTATATTTTATTTAGAGACAGGCTCTCATCGAGTTGCTTAGCGCGTTGCTTTTGCTGAGCCTTATGGCTTTGAATTTGCAATCCTCCTGCCTCAGCCTCTTGAACTGCTTGGGAGTACAGGCGTGCACCACCACACTTGGCTCTATTGTTATTTTCTAGTTTTAGTACAATGTAGTTAGTTAATGTACTCAGTATGATTTCAGCTATTTAAATTCTTGAGACTTGTTTTGTGGACTGTCATATAATCTACACTGGAGAATATTCCAGGTGCTGTTGAAAAGTATGTATATTTTGAAGTCAGTAGATGGAATTTTCTATAGATATCTGTTAGGCCCATTTGGTCCAGGATACATTTTAACTCTGCTTCTTTATCGATTTTCGTTTTGGGTGATCTGTCCATTGCAGAAAGTGGTAAGTTAAGTCCCCTATTATTGTATTGGAATCTCCCTCTCTCTCTTCTTAAGTCTATTAGTATTTGCTATATTGTCTGGGTGCTCTGGTATTAGATGAACATATATTTTAAATTATATCCTCTTGCCAAATTGACCTGTTTATGCTTATATAATGATCACTTTGTCTCCTTTTGCTTATTTTGATTTATAAGTTATTTTAGCTGATGTCTGCTACTACTTTCTTATGGATTCCATTCACCTAGAATATTATATCCCACCTGATCATTTTCAGTCTATGTGTGTCCTCAGAGGTAAAGTGAATTTCTTTTTTTTTTTTTGTAGTTTTTTTTTTTTTTTTTTTTTTTTTATTATTTTATTTTTTTCCCAAAAGTTGCATTTTAATACATGTTGGCAGCTTCTTCTCAGCAAGAGAAACTATCAATGAAGTGAACAGAGATCCTACATTCTGGGAACAAATTTTTGCCACACGCACATCAGACAGAGCACTGATCTCCAGGATATATAAAGAGCTCAAAAAACTTAACACCAAAAAAACAAATAATCCAATCAATAAATGGGCTAAGGAGCTGAATAGAAACCTCTCAGAAGATGATATACAATCAATAAACAGATATATGAAGAAATGTTCAACGTCTCTAGCCATTAGAGAAA
>CM053401.1:62148871-62173779 GCA_028644305.1 Xerus rutilus
CACCAGCAACAATAAGTGCTGGCGAGGATGTGGAGAAAAAGGTACACTTAAACATTGCTGGTGGGATTGCAAGTTGGTGCAACCAATCTGGAAAGCAGTATGGAGACTGCTTAAAGTGAATTTCTTGTAAGCAAAATATACTTGGGTTTCATTTTTGTATCCATTCAGTTTCTCTATATTTTTAATTGGAGAATTCAATTAATTTACATTTGAGGTCATTACTACCAGGTAAGGTTTTGCTATAGGCATTGTATAAGGTTTTCACTATTTTAACTGACACTCTTTTTCATGATTTTTCCTCCCTCTCTTGCCATTTTCCTTTGTAGTTAAGTGATTTACTCTAGCAGTGCATTTTGTTTCCTTGCCTATTATTTTCGGTTTGTCTATTACACATTTTTGCTTATTTTTACAATGAGGCTTATGAGAAGCATCTTCCAGTTGTAACAAACTATTTTGAAATGACAGAATTTTAACATGATCCTAAAGATAAAAATGAAAACACACAGAGAATATACTGATAAAAAAATTACTCTTTCTCTCAGTTCCTCCCCACATTTTGAATTTTGGATATCCCATTTTACACTTTATGTATTACCTATGTCGTAACATGTCAAGGTAGTTGTTATTATCTTAATTACATTGTTTTTAGTCTCTATACTAACGATACTAATGATACACATCATGTTTACAAAATTAGAGCACTCTGAATTTGTAGTCACTTTTATCAGTGTTTATGTCTTCTGATGTTTCTCTTGAGAAATCTGGAATCTGGAATTCTGTTTTGGTTTCTTTTCTCTTGCTGCCTTGATAATCTTCTTTTTTATTTTTCACCTTTGAGAACTTGATTATAAGATGTCTTAGTTAACTTGAGTTCATTCTAACTGATGACCTTTGACCTTCCTGCACCTGGATATTTGTGTTCTTTTCTAGATTTGGGAAATTTCTGTGATCATCTCTTTGAATAAACTTTCCACCATTTTGGCATTCTCAAGTCCTTGTTGAACCCCAATAACCCGAATAATTGCTGTTTTAAAGATGTCCCAAAGTTGTTGTAAGCTTTCTTCATTCTCTGTCCTTTGTTTCTTCTTCATGTACTTTCAAATAACCTGTCTTTGAGCTTACTAGTTCTTTCTTCCCTTTGATCTATCTTGCTCTTGGTGTTTTCTGTTTTTAATGTTACTGAGAGTATTTTTGAGCTTAAAGATGTTTATCTTTTTAAACTGCTACTGTCTCTCTTTTAGGTTTCTTTGCTAGAGTATTGAATCATTTACCTGTGTTTTCTTGAAGCACTGAGTTTCTTTAAACCAGCTGTTTTAAATTCTCCTTGTGAGATTTCTCTCATACTGATTACTATCTTGTCAATTTTTGGCACCTTAATTTGAATGTCAGGTGAGATCATGGATCACTGAAAACTTTTGATGCTTTTTTGGTACATGAAATCATCTGAGTACTGAAGAATAGAGATTTATTCCAGTCTTTGTAATCTGGTTTTGTGTCTGTCTTTCCAGAAATTCTAAGTGCCCTGCTTATTTTCTCTGAGTCTGTAGTCACTTTTCACTGTTTCAGCACTAGAGAGCATGCTTACTCCAGGGTCCCCATGAGTCTATTATTATCTTCTGTCACTATTTCAGTCCTATTGGGCAATCTAAGCCCAGGTTTATCCCAAATCCACAGTTGGTATGTTGTTCCACAGGAATTGATACCTGTGTGTTATGAGGAGGTGGTGGGGCCTTGTGGAAGGAAGTTAGGTCACTGGGGGCATGCTCTTCAGGGAGATGTTGGTACCCTAGTCCCTTCCTATTCCTCTCTTTGTTTCCTGGCTGCCAACAGGTAACTAGGCCTTCACCATGTGTTCCTGACATGATGTATGGTGCTGCCACAGGCCCAAAGCCAAAGAGCCAAGGGACCAGGGACTGAAACCTCTGAAATCGTGAATGAGAACAAAACAAAGTCATGGTGTTTTTTGTTTTTCGTTTTTCTTCTTGCAGTTCTGGGCATCAGACCCAGGACTTCACACATGTTAGGCAAGTGTTCTACTAGTGAGCTACCTCCCCTTATGTTCTTTCTAAGTTGATGATTATTTGTGACAGGAAGCTGGCTGACAGCACTGCTTTCTTAGTCAAGAAATAATTTCTTTTGGAGATTTTTCTGTTCACATTCAAGACAGTCCAGGTATCAGGCTGTCTTTGATTCCATTGCAAGTAATATCAAAATACCAAAATTTTTAAAAAAAATAAGTAAAAAAGGAAACTTACTGCTGAATTGGAGGCAAATTCTGTCATTTCCCCACCTATCTGCTATCAATGACTTCTAAGAGCCTTCAGACAACTGAACTATGCATGATGTGCAGGGCTTTTGCTGCCTCTGGAGAAAAAGACAGGGTGGAATGTGTTTACTCCATTTTGATTGGAACCAGAAGCCAAGGTTTAGATTTATTGAATCAGAGTCATCAAGCCAATCCTGAAAGTATGCTTTGGTCTAGAGCCTAAAATAAATGTCCAAACAATAATATAATGTAATATTTAAGTAACCAAAATGCTGAAAGTCACACATTTTATTTAACCCTTTTCATAACTCTATGAGAGTTAAACGATAGGTGTCAAATATTTCTACTTGCATATTGTGTTTTCTTATATATTATTTTTATGTAGATTCCTTATTTATATTTCTTTATATAGATATTTCCACTTACATGTTAAATTTCCATTTATGTATATTTACAGATAAGGGAACTGAGATTCAAAGATATTAAGTAAATTACCCAAAGACTAATAGAGTCAGCATTTGAACCCAATTGTTCTGACTCCAGAACCCAAGCCGCTAATCATCACATGTGAGCTTAGTTCTCTATTTTTATTTTCTTTCTTTTTTAAAAAAGTAGACATGGTATTTTGTATTCATGGGAGAACTTTAGGTATAATTGCTACGGCTAAAAGCTTAACTTATTTTATCCTAAGTTTAGGAGGAAGAAGGATTATTTGGTGAAGAAGTGATATTACTCCTTCTGAGATGAGCCAAGAAAATATTTGGGGAATCAAAACAATTTTAAAGTCCCATTAAAAATGTATATCAGCTGGATTTACTCACATGATTTTCCTCCCTACCCACCAGATTTTTATACTCCAACATTCAATAGAAGGGAATATGGAAAGTGAAAATTTTCTGTAAGTATCAGTCGCTGCTGCTGCTGCTGCAAAAAAGTATTTTTTTAATTAACACAATTAGCAGCTTTCTGTTATATATAAAATTAACATCTCAACGAAGGAACTAGTAATGCTATGCAAAATAAAATCTGTGGAGTTTAGGTTGGTCAAGGGTCACACAGTAAGTATAAGAATTGAAAGTAGGTGTTCAGGAATTTGCACAGCAATTTTATAGAGTAATTTTATGTTGAGTATAATAATAGAATATTGTATTTTATTAGCTTATTGTTCTTTTAATTTTATTCCTTATAGATATTCATTTTTGCTATATATTCTAAAAGTATAGCTCTGCAATAGAAATTTAAACAAAAAACAAAAACAAGATGGTTCTTCACCATGACTGGTTTGAGAAATGCCACATTAAAGCATAGGAACTGCTTTCTGCTTTTAAGAGAGGCAATGGCAAGATGAATTAGAACGTGGATCCTGACTTCTTTTCTATCTTCAGTGATTCTTAATATGTCCAAAAAGTGTGCTTAGAATTTTAAGTGAGGTTGTATTTGCTTGCAAGGACCAAAGACCAGCAGAAAGATCAGAAGAACTGATTTCAAGCCTGCCTAAAACTTATCACTTTTTTCCTTCAGGATTTGGCAGGGCAAGCTCTCACATTGCACATGCAGAGCATGAAAGCTGCTGTAGCAGGGAAACATCACTGAGGCCTAAAGCAAGGTTCCAGCCTGAGATCTGTGGGAGACCAGAACATGCCACCCCAGAATACGAAGGATTGCTGAGCTGAAGGCAAAAGAAGCAAGTAGACGAAAACTCTGCCCTCCTCTATTTGCCTAAAAGAAGGACAAAACTGAAAGTATCCTGCCCCTCGTCCACCTCCCCCCACCACCAGAAGGATAAAACTTTGACGACTAAAGACATGTGGAACCCCTGTGGTGCCAAAGGAGTCCACAGCAATAAGCTTTAATAACTAGCCTTTATCTACATCTCACAAGTTCTCTTCATAGAACTGTTAGAAATATAAAGTGAAGTGACTCATAGTCCTTTTTCTTTGTCTTATTATTTCTGTGAACATGTACTGTTCTTTGTTGCAGATGTTGTAAAAGCTGGAATTGAAGACAACTCTTTGAGAACTACTCATTCTCCAGGTGCTTCTCGTGTGTTTATGAAACATACAAGTTAGTAAACTTCTGTTTGTCTCTTTTTACTGTCTTGTGTAACAGGGATCCTTTCTGACTATTATGGTTTAGATGTGAGGTCCCACAAGAGATTGGGGGACACAGTGCAGGAAAGTTTGGAGGTGAAACAATTGGGTTACAAGAGCTTTAACCTAATCACTATATGGATTAACTGGGTAGTAATTAATCCATTGTATGGATTAACTGGGTACTAACTGTAGACAAGCCATGGCTGAAAGAAGTGGGTCCCTGGGGAGCTGCCTTTGGAGTTTATGTTTTGTCCCTGGTGAGCGAGGGCAACATTTGATTAAAAAACAAACAAACAAAACCTCTCTCTAACCTTAAGACTTTTTGTTTTATTCTACTTGATTCGAATTTCAGTACTGTAAAAAAAGGAAAAATGCATACAGAATTTGAAAAAAAAGAAATTAGAGGCATAAATGTCTCAATCTGCTTTCACCAAAATACTAAGTCACAAGATACAGATAGGAAAACCAAATCATTCATTCTATATATTATATTCTCTGAATTAGTCCATTGTGTTTTGGAGCCTTTAGCTATTGGTTACTCAAATATATTCAAGTTTTTTAGTCTTCTTAAACCACTCTATCCTCTAACAATTAGATGAATGTTCTTTGTAAGGTTGAAAATATGTTTTTTTCCAGGATTTCATGGGATTCTTGGGGCAGTGTGGTATCTCTTCCTGAGTACAAAAAATATTTTTTATCTCCTTTGTGTTTTCTCTAGTCTGCAGTTACCAATGTGGAGCATGACCCTTCATTTCCCAAATTACCACTTCCATGGGCATCTGCATTCTGTTTTGTGAAACTTTTTCTGAAGCTTAGTATTTATAATAGTTCTGTTCATAGAACTATTAGAAGGATAAGGTGAAATTAATTACTTATGTAAACAACCTGGTATACAGTAAGCACTTAATAAGTGTTGGTTTTTATTATTAGTTTAGGGATAATGATGGAGGATTCTATCACAACAGGCAAAAATGAAGTGAAGTATTAGATGTTCTGTCTTCTTTGAAATTCCTCTAGCCTGTTCAGTCCTGGGTCAAATTTGCTTCCATAACCTGCTTATTCCTGTTTCCATCTTGTCCACATCTCAAGCCCTCTTACTTTTGTTAGGCAGGAGAACTCAGCATTTCTCTTTCTCTCTCCCCCATCTGTCTCTTTACTTCCATCACTTCTTCCTTCCTTCTTTCCCTTGTATCATGGAGACCAATGACCTATAGTTGGGAGGAGAAAGAGGTTTGGGGTCAGATATGGGGCCAGGAATCTCTTAAAGGACCCTCGCAGCAAAAGTCAGCTGTGCCAATCAATTCTGAGAATAAGAGTCAAAGTGATTTCCAAATCATAACTTGAATTTATGCTAAATGATTTTTAGAAATGAAACTTTTATTGAAGCAAAGAGAATTGGATAGTATAGAAAATTAATATCAACAGTTTCTCCACATTCAAAATTCTAATAAGATATAAGCAGCACATTTGAATAGGAAGTAAGCATTTTGAATGCATTTGTAATCAATTCAGCCAACATTTTATTGAAAACATTTTCTTTCAAATTAATAAAATTTGATATTAACAGATCTTTAAAACAAAAGAAATTTCAAATATTTTGACTGAACTAATTTTTCAATTTAATGGAATTTTAGAGATAACCCATGTGTTAGTTTTCTCAGTCAACTTTCTGTCACTATAACAAAATATCTGAGATAACTAATTTTTAAAGTAGAAACAGTTTATTTTAACTCATAGCTCTGGAGGTTCCAGTCTATGATCTGTTGGCCTCATTGCTTTGGGCCTGTGGTGATGCAGCACATCATGGTGGGAGAACGTGGCACAGCAGAAGCTCTTGCTTTATGGCCAGAAGCAAAGTGAAGGAGGAAGGGGTTACAAAACCACAGTTCCCTCGAAGGGCACACCTCCAACTACCTAATAACTTCCCACTTGATCCCACTTCTTAAAGGCTCCACCAGGTCCCAACACCACCACCCCAGTGACCAACCCATAAACACATGAGCCCTTTGGAGACAGTCAAGATCCCAACTATGAACACCCAGGTTGCCTTAACAAACTATCACAGACTTGGTGGCTTAAAAAAAAGAGGGATGAATTCTCTCACAGTTAGAGTCCAGAGGTCTGGAATCAAGATTCCATTCTCCCTCTGAAGTGTTCAGCAGAAATGTCTTCCTTTCTTCCAGCTTCTTGTGGCTTCAGGAATTCCTTGGGTTATGGCTGCATAACCCCATTCTCTGCTTCAGTCTTCACATGGTCTTCTTTTCTCTGTCTCTCTCCTTTGTGTCTCATAAAGATAAGTGTTGTTGATATAGGGCTCACTTTAATTCAGGATGGTCTTGAGACTCTTAAATTAGTTACATGTGCAATGACCATTTTTTTAAACAATATTTTTTAGTTATACATGGACACAGTGTCTTTATTTTGTTTACTTATTTTTATGTGGTACTAAGGATAGAACCCAGTGCCTCACACATGAGAGGCAAGCGCTCTGCCACTGAGCCACAACCTCAGCCCCTGCAAAGACCATTTTTGCAAACAAAGTCACATGCATAGATTCAAAGGGCGAGGTGTGAACCCATCTTTTCTGAGAGCCACAGCTTAGAGAAATGGGTAATGAACTTAATTGGAAAAATAAACTTTTTAGCAAAATTTCACCCATTTGGTAGAATTAGGGTAAGTATGAAATAATTTTTAAAAACTGAAAATATGATTACATTTTAGTATATAAAATTATTTTTAAAAATTCAGTGATCTTGTAAATGAATTGTAATATCAGCACCAAGATAATGGTGCTTTGCAAATTTGAAAGCAATGCTTCAGAGCATTCTTTGTATTACATATGATTGCTGATTTGGATAGCAAATTCTTTTACTGGTAAAATCAATTTGAGTTAAGCCTGTTTGAAATGGTTTTAATTATAAAATATAACACATAAATTTTAAAATTGAAAAATTCCACAGTTGAAGAATTAAGACTCATCTGAGCTCAGTTGGAGACTTGCTTATTTCAACCTATATTCTTAAATATTGATACTTCATATTCTATAATCATAATTTGATGAGGTTAGGAGAGGATAAGAGAATACTAAGTTCTTAAATCTAGATCTTTAATAACCCAAGCATACCAGGATATCAGTAATTTCTAAAAGATTGGCTAATCAAACTAAAATTGCCTTTTATATTCAAAGATATTTAGCATGAAAAGCATGAAGTTCTACATGTATAAGTTAAGTTTTTGTCTAAGAAATTGTCAGCCACCCTTCAAGTAAATCTGTAGACTTTCATAATGTACTTTTAATTATATTCATTAATATTCATTTGGGAAAGTGTATCATTGTTTCTATTTCAAGCACAAAAGCTGAAACAGTGTCTTGCTTTAATCTAGAACTTTTACTTTGAGAATTGTCTATTCAAGACCTTTCTCTGAGGAGATAATTGTGCTATAAGGGTTCCCTTACTGAAATGTAGCAACTCTATGGAATTATAAACAGATTCTCTAGGGAGTATTTTATTTAGATCAAAGGTGAATGGCTCTAAGTTGGTTTACTAATTTGTCTCATCATTTTTTATAATTAATAATTTGTCTCATCATTTTTCTGAGACTACATCAGCATGAGGAATTGGTAAATGGATTTGAATTGAGACAATAACTAACCCAGGGTGATCATGCTTAATAGCCACTGGCAAAAATCACAGAAATCCTAGTCTTGACTTTTACTTGGCAATAACATTGGCATACTTTTATTTTACATTTACTAGTTTCCAGACACTACCAAACCTGCATGCACTAATTCTTGTAACAACTCTTTCATTATTATCTCAATTTTATACATGGGAAAACTGAGGATCAGATGGACTAATAGCTTGTAGTGAGAAAGAAAGAGATCAGAGGTATGAACCAAGTGGTCTGACTCCAGGATCTCTTCTACCCATTCATGAAATCTCTGAGGGGTTTCTCACACATATCCTCCTCTGGACACCTCCCTTGTGGATATTGGTGGGCTGCACCATGTCGAATATACTGGCATAGCTATGTTTTCTGTTGTCTAGAGAAGGACAGAGTCAAGGTAAGATTTCTGCTGCATCCCAAGGCCGTGGCCACTCTCATTTCAGTTACGTTCTCTGGAATATAACCGCAAGTGCATCTTGTGCTCTAGTTTCTGCCTTGCTTTTATTATGTAACTTCTTCATTTGATTGGCCCCCAAAATTCACTTAGACCTATCACTCTAGGAATATAGTACAGTTACTATGGATAAATGGGGCAGTAAGTAGTACAGTAATTGAAGGTGAGAGATGGGTGGGATAGAGAGGACTTGGGGGTTGGGGCAGAGCAGGAGTAACTATAATGTATTAGTCAGTGTACTAGCCACTTCACATAAGTAACTCCTAATTTAACCCTAACAATCAGTAAAGTAGCTTTACTAAATCAGTTGTTATAAATGATATCACTAAGATCACATAATAAAGCTAGAAAAAAATCATAGCAAATTACTTTATCTTAATTTTATAGGTCTGGCTAAATTCTGTTACTCTGGTGTCTGAATATAACAAACAACAACAACATGATTCTGATAAAGTGATCCATAGACTGTGTTTAGGAGAAATGGTAGTGTGAAAAGCAGATTAAATAGAACTGAAGACAATTATAACAATGTGCTAAGTGCTATCACATGCCCGGGGTTATTCTAAGTGTAAAGGTTACATTTTACAGTTTTATTCTAGCTTTGCTTTTACTTAATTTTACAACATAAACATTTTTATAAACCATGAAACTATTTGAAAATGCCATTTGCATAGCCACACAACATTTTTATTGTTGAAATTTTCTGCTTTTTCTACTCTAAATAATATTTATACAGATTATGTTAGGCAGACTTTTTCATGATTTTCATTTTGGAAATAGAATTCATGAATACAGGGATATAATTTCCTAGGGTATTTAATACATCATGTCAAAAGCTTCCAGAAAGCATATGCCAATTTTCAAGGCCAGGAGTACAAGCTAGATAATATAGCAGAACCTAATATGAGCAAAGGAACAGAAGGGTAAGAAAGTGGCAAGTTTGGGGAAAGGGTGTGGAGAAGTGGCCCAGGCTGAGACCAAAAAGTGGGCAGGATCCTGATCATGGAGGCTGCAGAGGAATCAAAGAATAGATCTCACACAACCCCAGGTTTCAGACTTAGGTGTTGGGGTTCTTTGTATTACCACAAGAGAAATCAGATGAAAAGGTAGAGGTTTGGGGAGAAAGATAATGAGTTTAGTTGTAAATATGTTAAATACATATTATGTATGGTGCATCCAGATGGATATTTTGGATTTTCTGGTCAAGAACTCAGGCGCCCAGGGCTTCAGATGTACAGTCTTCAGTCATTATTATATGCCAGGTCCTGAAAACTGACTGATCATTCTAAGTACATTAATAGGGAAAAAAGAAGCAAGACTATAGAGTTTTGGGAACAACAATATTAAGACGAAGTCTTATAATGTAGGTTCTCTAAACTAAAAAAACTGAAATATAAATAACTGTAATTTTGTGATAACTAGCACTAATCACATAATCACATGATGGTTCTGAATTTGTGCAGTAACAACGCCCACTTTCCAACTGACTCACGTATACATATCAAATAGATTCTAAATGCTGTAAGAGAGGGACCCAATAATTTTGCCTTTAAAATATACATTTGGGATTTAAGAAATTCAATTTTATGCTAAAACAGAAAGATTTATAATAAATTAGAATAGTAACATGATATATACACTCATCTCAAGAACCAGGAATTTGGAGCAATTACCAAAATTTGAGAAATTAGTATAATTTTGCTATTCTCTAGCCAAATAGAAGCTCTCCCCATCCCATCCCCCACTCTGAAAGACTTTCTTCAGGAAGATCCCATCTAAATGATGTAGATTTGTGTACTTTGCCACCTTGTGGTCATTCTAGTTATTTGCATGATTCCATCTGTGTTGTGGCTTGAAGATTTTTCTGCTGAAATAGCTGTATGTTCTTCTGTATTTAACAACAATACCAGCAAAAACATATTTAAATAAACTTGAACAACCTTGACAAAAAGACAACTCTGCCCAAGATGAATGCCCACTGCTGATGAATTTATCTGCTCAATAACCTTTTTTGAAACTTTCTTAAATGTACCCCCCCACATATTTGTACAGTAATTATTTTGAAACACAATAAATGTTAAGAAAAATAAGAAAATTACATAAGTAATGTTTTTTTTCATTTTATTACATGTTTTACACAAAAGATTAAAATCATGATTTCATAAACATATGAATAAATAAGAGAATTTTCTGTAAAACTGAAACCAAAGCATCCATGAACACAGGCTAGTTTCTATATTTTCTAATGCAATTTATAAGGAACAAATGTGCTGGAGAAATGAAGTTTTTAAATGTCTCCAGAGGTGTAGTAGCCATTGCCTGACAACTAATGCTGCACAGATGCATTTTTAAAAAGCTGTGGCTACTTACAAAATAATAATTACTGTATATTTTATGTACTTTTTGTTTCATTTTGTGATTCCTTTTCAAAAGAGATTTCATAGTTTCTATGTTTATAATCTACAAAATAGTTAAACATTTGTCTTAAAAGCTACTCAAAAAACATCATCTTTGTTTTTGGTGATCTTTCTTAAGCACAAACAGGTTTTTGCCATTACAAGTCACTAATTTCTTCTATCTTGAGGCAATATGTGAGTTTTTAATAAGCTTCATAGGCATAGCTACTCTTAGGCTGAATTTTGTTTCTCACAATATAGGAAATGCTATTAAAATTTAGCAAGAAAAACAGTTGGACAAATTTTTCTAATCTTTTTCATTAACAAAATCTATACATTTCAGATTCATTTAAGCAATAATAATTCTCCCAGAACCATCAAGTACCCAAGACATACAGACTTCTGCCACTTAATTGGCTTCTGATTACCCACCAAATTTATTTGGACTGGGGAGAGAGTTTTTTTTAGGGGGCAGACTATCCTCTGCTATATAATGGAAACTAATTTTGAAATCTGCCCTGGGGAGAAAGGGTTTTTCCTCATAGAAGGAAGAGGCTTTACCTGTGCAGCAAGGATGGTCATAGCAGGGATATTCTGAAAAAAACAAGGATAAAAAGGGATGAGACCAATCAGTATTATTCTCAAACTGAGATTTGATGCAAAAATTGTAATTCCATTTACATGTTAAGTCACACTATATATGTTATAATAAAGTAACAATTTAATTACAAAAGGTATGGGTTTCTATGAAAGCTGGATTTAAATCTCAGTTAGATCACTTTCTATCCAGACAAGTTATTCAATCTCTCCAAGTCTCAGTTTCCTCACATGTAATATAAAAGTAATTATAACTTTCCTCAAGTAAACTTACAAACATTAAATGGAAAATATTTAAAATTATGGAAATACATGAGTTAGATAGACTAGATTATATACCATAATAATAAATAAACCCCAAAGTCTGAGTGACTTAATGAAAAAAAGATTTGGATCTTCATATTATATAGTTCAGTACAAATCTGATTAGCTCTTCTCCAAATGGGGACCCAGAAATCCACAGTGTCTAGAAACACAGGGATCTGGGGTGTCTGGAAGCACAAATGAGAGAGAACTCTTAGGATAGGGCAGAGAGTGTCACATGACTTCTTCTAACGCTTAAATGGTTAGACTTGGCTTTCTGGAGCTGAGAAATATAGAGGAATGCATGGAAACATGGAGTGTGCCAATGACCTCTACTACAAGCAATATATTTTTAATTTGGATAATAAGTAGAGATAAACAAAAAGAAAAATACTTATTAAGCATGATCTTATTATCTTTTCAAAATTTCAACATCCTTTCAAAATTTTAAGATATTTTCACATAAATTTGAATGATGACACAGGGAAAAGCATGCAAATTGGGAACAAAAGTGCCACTATAGGAATAAAGTTAAATTTGCTCTAATTTCCTTTAAAATGCACCTCATTTACACACTTCAGTGATAATTGACAACAGATTACTTTTTAAAAATTTTTAGTGCATTATAGTTATGTATAATTTTTTAGTTCATTTGACATAATCATACATGCATGGAATATAATTTGCTCCATTTTAGTTTTAGTACTTCTTCTTTCCCTTCCCTCTTCCTTTCTCCTGTTCTCTTTCTTCTATTCTACTGGCCTTTCTTCCATTTATTTATAGTCTTTTTAAATTGGTGCTTTATAATTATACATAAAGGTAAATTCACTGTGGCATATTCATATATATAAACAGTATAATTTGGTTACTTTCATTCTGCAGTTCCTCCCTTTCCCACCCCCTACCTCCCCATCTATCAACTTCATTTACTACACTGATCTGCCTTTTGTGTTCATGGGACTCTCCCATATATTTCTCTTTATTTTAGTCTAGCTTCCACATATGAGAGAAAACATTCAAATCTTGACTTTCTGAGTTTGCCTTATTTCATTTAGCATGATGTTCCCCAGTTCCATCCATTTACCAGCAAATGGCACAATTTTATTCTTCTTTAAGGTTGAGTAAAAGTCCATTGTGTATATATATAAGCCCAGTTTTCTTTATCTTTTCATCTGTTGATGGACATTTGGGCTGGTTCTATAACTTGGTTATTATGAACTGTGCTGCTATAAACATTGATGTGCCAGTATCACTATAGTATGTAGATTTTAGTTATTTTGGATAAATACCAAGGAATGAGATAGCTGGGTCATATGGTGGTTCTATTTTTAGCTTTTTGAGGAATCTCCATACTGCTTTCCAAAGTGGTTGTACTAATTTGCAGTCTCAGCAACAATGTATGAATGTACATTTCCTCCTACTTCCTTGCCAACTTTTATTATTATTTGTATTCTTAATGATAGCCATTATAACTTTCAATTCAACTTTACCCAAGGATGTGAGCCAGTATATCTTAATTCAGAGAGTGAGAAATTTTGCTTTGTAGAATTTGCCAGAAGAGGTAGGTGCTAATTGAGAGAACCACTTAGTCAGGAACATATATACCTGACTACCTATGTTGCCACCTTAATATTACATGAAAAAATAATTTGTGCAATTTTTTTCATTGTTTCCTAATATTTGTATATGCTGGAAATCAAATCCTAGAGTTCAACAGATCCTATGTTCCTGTTCAAAAAAAAAAAATTACAATGCAGGCAAATTGATTTTCTTTCTCTGGTCTTACTTCAAATCTGGTAGCTGGTATAAATAATACAAAACACTCCATTTTTGAAAATTACATAAACTAACACCACTCCTGTAACATAGCAATGTTACAGAAATATGCAGTTATTTGGAAACCATGAATCAAAATTCCCGTGAATTAAGCTGAGTGCAGTGGTGCAAGCCTGTAATTTCCAGCACTTTGGGAGGCTGAGACAGGAGAATCATGAGTTCAAAGCCAGCCTCAGCAATGGCAAGGCACTAAGTAATTCAGTGAGACCCTGTCTCTACATAAAACACAAAATAGGGCTGGGAATGTGGCTCAGTGGTCGAGTGCACCTGAGTTCAATCCCCAGCACCAAAAAAAAAAAAAAAAAAAAAAAAAAAAAATCCCATGAATTAATATCTAATGGACATAGAAATGATACTGGTTTTTTACCTTTCCTAATTTTTTAATTATAAAGTGGATGCTTTGTTATTAAACAATTACTAAACTTAACTGTAGAAACATAGACAAATAAGACCACATAGTAGTGCATCAGGACAGTAATTATTAAATGGTCATAATTTATGTTTTATAAAAAAGTAAATCAAGTGACAGCTAATAGAACACACTGCACTCTTTTAAAAACATGAGAATTTAACTGGATGTGGTGGCCCATGCCTGTAATCCCAGTGGCTTGGGAGGCTGAGGCAGGAGGACAGTTCAAAGCCAGCCTCAGCAACGGCAAGGCACGAAGCAACTCAGTGAGACCCTGTCTCTAAATAAAACACAAAATAGGGCTGAGGATGTAGCACAGCGGTCGAGTGCCCCTGAGTTCAATCCTTGGTACCCTCCCCCCAAAAAACCATCAGAATTTGCTTAAATATTCTTTATTAAATTTAATTTCAAATAACAATGGCAATTGAATGCATTGGTTTTCTGTCTACTGAATACCATACTCTACAGGGGAGCTTTTGTGTGCTCTTGTTCTTATATTCAAAAAACCAAAACAGAAAACAACCCCCCCCCAAAACAAAACAAACACATTCACACAAAATGAGGCTGTTTGCTTCATTAGACAAATGAAGGAATTAAAGCTCAAAGAAGTAAAGACAGAATGTAGTAGAACCAGGCTTGGAATTCAGGATTTTTCACTTCCAAACTTTTTCTTTCCCACAGGTTCCCAGTAAATATTTTCAGGTCCCTATTCCAATCACATGATCATTTTTGACTTCATATTTTTATATCTATAAGATCTCCTAAAATTATACAATTCAAGAATATTGTTTTACAGATATGAAAACCAAGTCCATATGAGGTTACTCAATATACCATAACTGCATATCAACAGAAATGAACCTAAATTCTGAATTTACACACTACACATACAATGTTCCCTTGTGGTTATTCCAGCCAATGGGCATCAAGCAACTGAAGATTGAAAAATTGGGAGCTAGATAGAATTCAGGACAAGCCATTCATACGGTAGTTAGAGAAAGAGAGATAGGGGAACACAGAATGCTCAGAGAGATGCAGAAAAGCTACATACACTGAGAGTGAGATACAGGTACACATTTTTCTGACTTTTGAGACTGAAATGATGCAGAAGGTAGCAGAGCATCACAGTCTGAAAATAAGATAACAAAGAGCACTTGACCTTGCAAGATTGAGGGACCTTCAGAAGATTGTGACCCAGCCAATCAGCATGCTGAGTCGCCCCGGAAATCTGTGGTTTCATGGTCATTCATCCATGGCACTAAGCTCAATTTATTTCCCACCACTCATTTCTTTCCAGTTTCCTGGATTAGGGCTCTTTGCATCTCCCACTGGACTATAGCTCTTCAACACCATGAACTTCCTGACCTATATTCTAGCCTGACTAGAACTTATTCCCCACACTGCTCTTAGAATGTCCTTTCTAAATACATATTGGATCAGAATTTCCTCAGTTTTTCCATAGGATGTTGCATAGGAACATCTATAACTTGAATTTTGACTACTTCTATAATTTCCCCTTATATGTAATATTTTTATCTCAAACCTTGTATAATTATTATCTCTCCCTTGAAACCTATTAACTTTTTCATTCCTGCACATGGAGATGATCATCCCTGCATCTTAATCTACCCTCCCTCTGCAGCCTCTGCAGTGCTGCAGAGCATCATCTCCTACAACATTGCAGTCACTGGCATTGCATTTTACTGGTATACTCACCTTTCTGTCTCTCAGAGCTGGTCTCTGAGCTCCCAGGGAAGGCAATTTGTCCTACTCATCTTTACCCTGTCATCCCCAGTGATGGTTGCATAGGCTCAGATGGAAGCAGAAGGATCAGATAGAAAGGGGAAAAGAAGACACCTACAGATGAAAGAGATTTCCTGAATTCAAAGAGGAGAAAGTAGCTTCAGACTGATTTCATTCTCCCATGAAGCTCAATCTCTATAGCACTTTCCTCCTGAATTCTTGAGAGTCTGTCTCTAATTTTACTATCTTTCCCTATTTCCATTTGGCCATATTTTTGTTTTACTTTTTGTGTTACTTTGATAGGAGACTCTCTTACCGGAGGTCAAAGGCTAGAATTAGAAGCCTTGGAGAGATGATCATCTAGCCTGAAAATAATCAAAATTAGTCTCTGAACATGTCATGAGGCAAGGTACTTTACTTGAGAACCTGATAGATGTTTGGAAACTTTTGGAAGTAGATCATATCGCTATTTGAAAATATATTTATTATTTATTTTCTATCTATAGCAAATGATTTGTTATGCACTGCAGTCCTGATGTGGTAGATATCTACAGGAGAGGAGTTGTAAGAACAGTGCCTATTTGACTTGGCATGGTTTTATTACTTTGTTAATGAAACACTTTCAACTTTCATTGGCCCATAAAACCAAGATAGGGGGCAGAGCCTGAAGATTCAAAATATTTGATACTAAGTTTTTACCTCACTAGGTTGAATTTAGCAATGTAGGACATTCCCTGGTTCAAGGTAGGATGATCCAGAGTCTGGACTGGAAGCCTCACCTTTCGTTCCAAAGGGTAGATGTGAATCAGGGCCTGGAACTGAGACTGGAATTAGCTACATCTATTTAGTCAAATGGTGACAGTTGTGAGATGTGGAAAGAATAGTATCCTGCCATCACAGGTGTTAGAACTGGGATATGTTTTATGGGATTTGGAATAAATCAGGGACAAAACATTTGCATACCTCAGGAAACAGGAACACATCTGTAGGAAGTCTAGCATTTAACTAAAGTAGCTGGAATTATCAGAGAAAGAGAAGGCGTGAGGGAGAGAATGGTAGAGGAAGGAGGTATAAAGAGAGAGAGAAAGAGAGTTGTGGAGACAAATAAGCATGAAAGGCCAAGGCAAATGAGCAGTTAGCTACTCCAGTTCATGAAGAGGCTTCTTTCCCAGTTTCGAGTTACATATATTTCAGTTGTACTTCATGTAGGTGAGCACATTTTGCCATTAAAAATATAATCATATTTTCGCTTGAAGTGGATTAACTGGTTTTCTCATATTTGAACTCACCTGTCCTTGGCCAACACATACCCTTAAACAAAGACCTTTATACATGCTTTCTTTTTCTTGACCAAGAAAATCTATGTGTAACAAAGGTAGTGTCCTTTCTGTGAAGGGTTAGAAGATAAAATATGAATTGAATTCTGCTGGTGTGATTTGATGCAACCAAGATAATACCAAAGGGTGAAGGGTGTGTTCATCTTCCTATCCCCCTTTTTAAAAAATTAAAAAATCTCTGAGGATTTTTAGTGTAGCAATAATGAAACATAATTCTCTACATGGAGTAGTTTGAGGCCAGGAGTGGAGGATCACGGTCTAGCAAACCCTGGAAGGTTCTTCTTTGGTCTGGAGATCTCTCTGCCATTGGATAAATCCATATAGTTTGTGAACTGCCTGGAATTGGTCATTTCTGCTGCTGGAGAGGGTATTCCATGTGTGCCCCCTCATTATTATAGAGTTCTTGTTATTTAATTCTACTTAAGAAAGATTACATTATCAATTTTGAATTCATGAGCACAAGATTCTGTTTTGTTTGTAAAGAGACCAAATTCCCTTGTGCAGGGTCACTTTCAAAGAGGGTCGTAGTTGAAGATGGACCAAGTGTCTGATTTTTTGGTAGAATTTTGGCCAAAATATAGAATGTAAACACATTGTTTTACCTAATTGAGATAAACATACTTAATACTCTTTCCAGAAATCTAAATAATGGATAGTTCTAACCTTGGCCAAATTTTCCACAACATTCAAAATACTCTATTGAGTAGCCCATTGTACATTGTTAGTAGCTGAAAAACATAGTGTTGTATGCTAAAGATAGTTACAAAATATTTTGAAATAGTTCTAGATTAGTGCTTAAATAGCTCTATAAAATACTAAGCCCTGCATGTATTTATTGACTTTCTAGTATGCATTTTGCAGGTGCTGTGCTAGACAGTGAGAAGTAGATTTTGATCTAAAACAACTTTAAAGAAAAGATACAGTGTATCAAAACTCTCAGAGATAATAGCCTACATAGCATTCCCATACAAGTCTAGCTCTGGAAGGGAACCAAACCATCTGGCACAACCCTTCCCTGTATAGAAGAGGGAGCTGAGATTCAGCAAAAGCCCCACATGATGGACTCATAGGACTATAGCCCAGAGTTTCTGAGATTCATATGAGCATTGTTTACTTGTCAGATAGTGGGTGCCTGCCAGAGATCCTCAATTAATGTATCAGTTTGTTTGGGGGAGTCATTTAAATTCTTGTGTGTGTTTGTTTATTCATTCATTCACTTATTTATTTATTTTACTTTTTAAAAGAGTCGGACTTGTACTACAAAAAACAGCGTGAGAATCCAGTTGCAAAACTATACAAGACAATATTATAAAAAATTTATAGTGCCAGACTTATAAGATATTCTTGTTCCCAGTATTTTCATAGTTTAAATCATAGCAGGAAGGAAGTCCTATAGCTGGTATCCCCACTAAATGGAATACATGTTTGCTATTACGTACCACACTATTGGATTACTTATTAATATTTAAATTGGTGGCAGGTAAGTGTAAGGGAGGGGTGTCAGAGAACAGTAACCAAGTAAGTTGTTCTGAAAATAAGTTTACCTAACAGCCCAAGCATGTTCACCTGAGTTGGAAATGACTGAAAATTGCACTTTCTATGAAAGCATAAATCTTAAGTATAGAAGACTTGCCAAGCAAAATTCTAATAAAATTTTCAGAGAAAATGCTATAACAAATGATGAAAAAAATAGGTAGTATGCAACAAAGGTTAATACAATGTCCTCGATTTTTGTGCCCTTAGATTTCCGATATATTCAAATTAAAACTCTACTGTTAAAAGAAAGCTTGCTGTCTTCAAAGGAATCATGGGACATCAGTATTCCTTTTTCTATTTGCACATTGCTTTCTGGTGGCCTCCTACTCAGGCCAGGAGCTACTGCCCAGAGCCATGACTGCTTCTGCAGCAGTTCCAGGAGAAGTTCAGAAATGGTGGGAATAATTGGCCCTCTCACTCCTTCTTCTACCATCACAGAATTTCAAATCTCCCCCTGCCCCACCCACCCTTTAATAGATCTAACCTGAGCTCCAGAGGCACGATCTAGAGTAAGTTTATTCAATCTAGAATGTTTATTAGATTGCCTAAATCACTCCTTTTGATATAAAAAACCTCCAAATACACAGAACATTAATATTTGTTGAAAAGGCACAAGTTTATTAAAATAAGCCCTAATTTCCAACAGGTGGCACCCACTGTGCAGCACAAAAACTGCCAATTATTTGAAAGAATACTCTGTGATTAGAAAAAAATTCCCAGGCTCAAAAATAACAATAATTAAAAAGTTCTTGATCAGAGTTAGTGCTGGATATTTTCCATCCATCCTCCCAGACCTACTCTGCTATTCCTGGCCTCTGTTCTGAGCTTCAAGAAGCTAAGTGGTGTGGACTGCATTACCTGGGCTTCTTGCCCTCTGGCTTCAGTTGGCTTCAGCAATGAAAGGAAAAAGCAGAAAGAGGAAGGAGGAAGGAGTGAGAGGCCTCATTTTTCCTAGATTCTGTCTCTCAGAGGGACATGGCCTGCTGGCTGAAGCCCCTTAAGGAAGTTCAAGCTTTCAGCAAACTGCCTTCCCTGTGATGTCACCTGCCTCTGCCTTCTCCTTGCTTCCAGAGGTGGGACAGTAACAGCTCCCCTTGTGATGAGCCCCAGGACATTACACCATCTCTTTTAGGTTTCCCTTCGGGGCCTTGAACAGATACTGGAAAACTTAAGCAAAAATATACAGCTACTCAGACTCGAAGAGGTCAAGAATTTCTGTCTGTTTTGCTTAAGGCCTAGAAATAACCTGGCACAAAGTAGAACCCAATTCCTACATTTTAATGAAAGTTATCATTTATTAAATGAATTGTTATGTGTATGTTTTTATGAAAATCATAAAACATAATAATTGTATAAATATTATAATTTCTGCAGGAAGTGGTGGTACATGCCTGTAATCCCAGCGGCTCAGAAGGCTGAGGCAAGAAGATGGTGAGTTCAAAGCCAACATTAGCAACTTAGGCCTTAAGCAACTCAATGAGACCCTGTCTCTAAATAAAATATAAAAATGGGCTGGGAATGTGGCTCAGTGGCGCCTCTGGGTTCAATCTCCAATACCCAACCAAGAAAAAAAATTTTACCTAAATACAACCCTCCATCACATGCATTTTATTACATGTACCTAACTGTTGCTACCAATATATGCTAACAATATTAATGAATGACAGTAACACTGGCCATGCCCTAAAGGAAATAACTGAACAAAGGGTGTTTACTAGCTAAAGACATAATTTAACTTGTAGGCAAGAGATTGCTCATACTTTCTCTTTCAACTCTCCCCAAAGAAACATGCCCACTTGCATAGTAACTTTAGTAAATATTTATCATGTCCCCAACAGGGTGCCTGCACTGATCTAGAAGCTAGAAGTGTGACCCTGACCTCCCAGCCCTGTGGGAATGTCTTAGTGTAAGGGTGGAGTAGATGAGGTACTGAGTGTCATGAGAGCCCTTAAATGATTGTTTGATCCTTATCTAAACTTTCTAACCTGAGTTCTGGGAGATAAGAAGCTGTCAGTTGGTGACAAAGCAGGCAAGGAGGAAGAAGAGTGTTCCAGGCAGAGGGGTCAAGGGCATGCAGAAAGTTCTAGAGAGCAAAGGCATTGTTCACTCAGGTAACTAGAAGTTCATTATTCCTGGATCAGAATCTGGAAAAGACAATATTAAGAACATGAAGATGGAGAGGAAATCAGACCATGAAAGGCTTTATACAGGATTTTGGAGAGTTGAGACTGCAAGCCATTTAAGTACTTATAGAATAGGAAGGGAGAAAGGTCAGAAAAATAATTACTCTGTTCTTTTTCCAAAATATATACACATATACACATTTCATATCTTCCAACTGGGAAAAAATTAGGGATCCCAAGAGTTACTATAAAGTTATAATTCTCTAGTTGGTATTAACCCATTTTGTTTGACATATTTCAATAACAACTGCTATGGTTTGGATATAGTTTGTATGAGTCTTCCCTCAAAAGTGTTAGAAGCTTGGTCCCCAGCATAGTGATGTGGGAGTTGGTGGAACCATTAAGAGGAGGGCCTAGTGGGAAGTCATTGAATCTACTGGGGGAATGAACTCAGAAGGGACTATGGAACCCCAGCCTCTCTCTGGCTTCCTGTTTTGTGATGTGCTATCTTCCTTGCATATGTACTCCTACCATGATGTGATACTGCCAAGAAGGCCTTCAGCAGAACTGAGACAGTGCCCCTATACTGCACTTGAAATTCTAAAACTGTGAGCTAAATACATCTCTTTCCTTTATAAAACTAGCCTGCCTTAAGTGTTTTGTTATACTAAGGCAAAGTGGACTAATACATCAACTATGACAGAACAGCTAACAAGCACTGTGTGTTTATTATGTTATAGGTAGTGTTCTAAGAACTTTGTACATATGATTTTCTTTAACACTCCGGATAACCTGGAAATCCTATGAGGCAAGCTCTATTATTATCTGCAATTTACAGATAAGAAAAAAAGCACAAGAAAGTTAAATGACTTGCTCAAGATCATATAGCCAGTATATAGTAAAGATTTATAAAAAATAAAAAATGCTGAGGGAGTGGTTGCTTTTCCTCACATCTTATAAAAGGTAGCACCTGGGAAAAGACCCCCCCCAAAAAAACAAAAACAAAAACAAAAAAACAGCACTGGTATTGAGCATGAGTGATAAGGACTATCCTGATGAGCTTGTTTCATGCAGAGTCAACTCATTAAACTTGTACATATAGTATGACATATAGAACAAGTTCAGCAAAGGTCAAAACCCTTACATGCTGAAATGGATATAATTACAAACATAGGAGTTAACTTGGTTTTCTAATGGGAAATTTTAACAAAAAAATTTTAAGCCAAGGAAGCCAGGGAAACTGAAAAATGGAACTAGAATCTAAGAGGTCAGAATTTAGCAAGTCAAAGCAATGTCTTCTGCCTCTATTTTTTTAATTTAAGAATAGGATTCTATTTTATATTACTTTATTAGAGTGTTTAAGAGTTATATATCAGATGACCATTTGGAAATAGTTTATATTATAATTCAAAATGAAAAAGAGAAAAAGTTATTTGGGTCAAATAACTTTTGAGTCTAGCTTTAATAAAAGTGTACCATTAATTTTACGAAAAATAAGTCCTTGGTTGCCTGACACCAGCAGATGGCACCCTAACAAAATAATTTGTGTGTCATATGTGAACATTTCATAGCCCTCTGTACACTTGCATGCAAGAAAAGCTCCCTATATCTGGACATGCAAGGCAGAAAAGAGAAAAATCAAAGACAAGACCTGCTTTTCTCAAACCAAATGATTTTTATTTGGGAAGAAAATAGTAGAAAAAGAATTTTCTTTCTTATTTATCATTTTGTGAATAGCTGTCTAGCTTGAATCATTATTATGACAAATCTCTACAAATCTGCATAAAAATCTAACTCTAAAAAATAATATGACTACATTGAAAGGAATGAAATGAACTGATCTATATATTTTCCCTTCTCTCCCCAAAGGGAGTTTAGAGAAACAAATATTCTTTGTGAATATTAATGTTTCAACCATCAGATGATATGATTCTGGAATTTTTTTAACAGTTGAATTGAAAAGAACTTCCACATTAAGTTTTCCTTGAAGCTACTTGCCACAATATCCATTTCAATTTCAGACCTATTCAGTTTGAATTGTTCCAATTAGATAATTGGTGTTTCAATGCTCCCTTTCCACTTGCTATCATGTGTTAACTGTTATTTTTAAAGCAAATGCAGGATATTATGTCAAGATCATGGCTAAATGGTTCTACCAGCGATGAGTATATTCCTGTTTGGGAGGGGGTCAGGGTTATCACTTTTTCTTTCATCGTCTACTTGCTTCATTCCAGGTATTTTATTTCAGAAATCAACAAGATTTGCTATTTTCTCATCTCTAAGCAAAGTAATAGTTCAAGTTGGTCACGTTTTTTAAAACTTAATTTTCTCACTTGCCTTGGTTCTTAGGAGTAAGAAGAACTAATTCTTACCTTCCATAAAGATATCACTTTAAAGTTTACTTTGCAAAAAACTGTAATAAACATATCAAGGTTTGGCATTACTAAATTCTCCAGGATCCATGGCCAATCTTCCCTCTAAGATGGAAGCTCCAGGTAAGAGGCAGCTGCAAAAATCTGCTTTCTGGATCAATCCACATCCTGGCACATTAGCTGTGAAGAAAGAAGCAAGATCCTGAGAGCAGTGGTCAGCTGGTTTCCAGGGCAGGCACAAGAAGATTCAGTCCATTTGTGAAGACCAGTAGGGATTCTGAAGACCTGTACCTTTCTCACTGTTTTCTCTGTGTTCCACGTCTGCCCCTCTAGAACTAGTTCTTCTAGCCTTCAGGAAAAAGACTGATAAATATTTAATTCCATCTTCTTTAAGAGCTTGACTAAGAAAAGAGAAACACTACTAAACAGCCCAATTAGTTATTTTAGGCATGGCAGTGGTGGAGGGTGGGCAAGAAATCAAGGTGATTCTCTTGCTGAGAAGACAGAATGGCATTGGAGGCAAAGCTGTCCAGTGGAAAGAATCCCACTTCCACCAAAGCGTTGGAAAATAAGTAAAGAAAGGGCCTGAATGATGAAATAGATGATGAAGGAAATAAAGCTCAATGAATCAACAACCTGCATTCAGAAGAAGACCGTGTTTGTAAATAATAATGGTTAACATTTATTGAGCCCAAACTATGATTTGAGTCTCCTAAGCAGTTTACATTAATGAATTAATCTAAGTTAATGCATTTAAAAATGCAATGCTCTTGTTGCTACTGTACATACATTTTTAAGCTGAAGAATCTGTAGCATGAACAACTTTACTCCAGATCACTCAGGTGATCTGTACCACTTTGCTAATAATTTTCTGGGAACTTCATGTAGGTACTCTACTTCATGTAGGTACCCTACTTCTACCATCACTGTCTAGACAAAGATGGATACATGGGCTGGGATTTTGTAAAACAAAAAGAGAAGCTATGTTTTTTCCCTCGATTTAGGCATAGTAACTTTTAGGATTGGTGACAAAGCTCAAAACTGCTACATGTTTTTCTACCACCTGAAATGTGGTTTGGCTGCCCTTTGGGGGAAAGGTGCCTGATCAGCACAAAAGATCCATCAGCATCTGCTCAAGGGGAAAGTTCCTAGTCCTCTTCAGAAGCATGGCGAGGAAATTGTGTTCTCAGAGAAGGTGGGGGTTGAGGTGTGTGGAGAGAAATGTATCAGCAGAGAGGGAGTGATCCGAGAAAAAGTAAAGCACACTAGTCCTTTAAATCATGCAGGAAGGCTGTTTTGGAATCACTGTGAAAGAGTGGTCAGCAGAGGAACACACCAGGGTGGTTGCAAGCCAGTGAAGCGATCCTCAAGGCTTCTATTTCCACCTCCAGAGAACTTTTCCTGAGGATAAGAAGGAAGCACTATCAGTTTGGTATCTCCTACCATCTTGGCAACTGGTCTAGCATTCTAATGTGAAATCATGTCTGGGGACAAATTCTCAATTCCATTTGTAAGTTTTCCACCAGATAAGACTTAAAGGCAGGGGCTCTGTCATCTCCTTGATCAAGAAGGAGCTGTAGCCGGGCGTGGTGGCTCACGCTTGTAATCCCAGCACTTTGGGAGGCTGAGACAGGAGAATCGCGAGTTCAAAGCCAGCCTCAGCAAGGGCGAGGCGCTAAGCAACTCAGTGAGACCCTGTCTCTACATAAAACACAAAATAGGGCTGGGGATGTGGCTCAGTGGTCGAGTACCCCTGAGTTCAATCCCCAGTACC
>CM053401.1:62173879-62298879 GCA_028644305.1 Xerus rutilus
AGGAGCTGTCTCAGACCAATTTTTTCACATTTCTTTCCTTCTTGGGATTCCTTGATGGGATTGGATCCTGAGACTTCTCCTTAGCCACTGTCTTTTCACACTCAGGTCCCAACAGTCTGATTTGTTTTCCTACTTTATGCTAAAGAACTCCAAGGAGGGAAGCTAATAAAACCCATTAAAGGCAGAAGTTGGGCAACTACCATCATTAGCTTCTCTAAAGTTTTTTTTTTTTTTTTTCTCCTTTCTGTGTATTATCACCATCAAGGCTAGGCTGATGTTTAGCAAAGAGCACCTGTCAAAACAAAAGAAGAGTTTCACACCTCACAATTTTAAGCCCCAGGTAAGAAACTCAGCCTGGTGGATCCGCAAAGAGGAAGACAAGAAACCTGAAACTCCAAGACGTGGAGTAGAGTTAAATGAGTTTCCTCTGGGTACCAACAGGCTTTTGTTTAACATGATTAAATCCTCTTTGTTTCATTACAGACATCAATGGGAAAACAAACAGTGTGATCAAGATAAAGGCCTGGAGCAGCATTCTCTTTCTCTTTCTCTTTCTTCTCTTTCTCAGAGAGCTATCACCACCTCTCAGTGGACAGGCTTAAAGGAACTTAACTGGCTCACAGAAAATTGATGAGCTGAGCAGAGCAGGTGTACAGGAAAGCTCTGGGCTGCAGGGCTAGGGAATAGAAAAAGTGTGAAGCACTTATGTCCATGACCAGATCGAGTGATAAGAGGACTGGCTTCCTTTGCTATCTAATTAATTGTCTTTCTTTTCAAAACATAGCCTTTGATTTCAAGAAGCACCTGAGGAAGATAAGACCTAGCCCTAGTAAAATACAACAACAACCAAAAAGCTCATATTGGGGTTGGGGAGGGGTTTGGGAGTGTAGCAAGCAGACACAGAGGACGGAGAGTTTGAGTCAGTCACCAAAACAACAAAACATTGACCAGTAAGAGACATTAGTAAACTGGATTCTCTTAAGGATGCAGCAAAATTGAAACTAGTGTGCATTTCCAAGGCATCCTTTCTATATTATTAAATTGCTTATTGTATAGTTGTTAGACAACACTGACTCCTTTTCCTAAACAAAACATGGGCATTGTCAGCGTAATAGCTACGCTGAGTTGACAGAAGCTGAGGTCATCCATATACACATTTTAATTACCTCCTTTCAGTCATGAACATCATTAGAAGTTTATTATTACCAGCCACTATCTTGTGATCTTAATTGGCTTCCTTCACAGACGACACCATGAAGCCAACGCAGAAGCTCTGGCAGCTTCCCAGAGATAGTGACCAGATCCGTGGCACTTTACACTGATACTGTCTTCAGCTGAATAACAATCATCAGTTTAAATTTTAATGCGAGACGTGAGGTGGAAGCTTCTTTTAACACCTGTATATAGAGATGTTCCTGATTCAGTGGTGTTGAAAAACACACCGAAAGGCAGTGATTTTTCATACATCTTTGTTAGGATTTTAAAAATGGATATGCTAAGCTGCCAGTTATTTCCTGTGGCTGTCTTGGATTCTGGTAAAATGGAAAAAAAAAAAGTTTGTTCACCAAATTTGGATCCAGTGACACTAAAACCTAGAGCGGGTCATGGTTGTCTGGGTGTTTGCTACTTAGTGTAAAAACAACCTTAAATAAATAGTTTGCATTAAGATGGGGCCTGAATCAATAGTAGTTATTAGCTGAGACTCCAAAGTGTTTCCAGTTATGTTAGGGAGAATGGCAAATTTTGAGGCAACGGGAAAAAAGTAAAACAACTGTGAAATAAATATACTATCATGAAGAGTATATGGGAAGGAGAAAGGCAATTTTGTGAGTACAATTAGTATCTTTCTCTGTGCCAAAGAGAAATGAAACAAGTTCAAAATTTTAAACAGTGGAATTCACTTCCTAGAAAAATCAGGCTGATGATACCTCTGGGAACAGCAGTACTTGGATACCTTTTTATACATTATGGATTTCTGGCTCTGTATCTTCAGGCATTCAAAGAAAATGAGCTAAGTCACAAATATTCTAACATCAGGTAATCATCAAAATTCAGTGAGACTGAACTCCCTCAAAGAGCAAAGATAATTTTAAAAAGTTGTATATACCAATGGAATACTTGGGGTATCAATGATTAGAATGTTTTTATATTTTGTTGTGGTTAAAAGTCAAATACTATTTGTATTATCAATACATTCCTGACTTATTCTTTTGCAAAATATTATTATAATTCATAATACTATGGAACTGAAGAGTAGGTCTACAAACATCATTACAGAAAGAGCCTACTAAATAGACTCTTAGGGAAAATTTCCCGTTCAGTGAATTGAATTAGTGATCTATCCACTTTGTTTTCTCTCCAGAGTTTTGATTATCAGAGGATTAATACATATGCTTTCTTTATGGTAATTACTGCACAGCAACCCCAAAATATAGGTCAATTTTGCATGACTTTATATTTTCTTTTTACAGCACTCAACCATCTAATTATAGGTAAATGTTATAAAAATTAAAAAAAAACAAATGATAAAACTAACTTCATTTGTGGAATTCCTAGAATGTGAGGTCATATAGTGTGTCATGATTATCTATATGTAAGTATAATTTCTATGCCATCTGGGTAGGTTGAAATTTTAAAATGCATCTTCTAAGACATGACATTGATCTATTCCCTCTACAGAACAGAGCTGAGTTCTCAGTGAGAAGGAGCTTGAAATAAAGAAAACGTATTAAAATTCAAACCACTGTCATTATTATGAAAAAGTTAAATATAGTTTAAACCACACACAATGAAATGGGAACTAAATAAAATAATTCTTCTTCTCTTCCCTTCACTACCAATCATAACCTCTTGGAGGCTCCACTTGTGTTGCTGGAAGAATCATCCTTAGCCTCCAGGAAATTAACGGTTGCCCTCTCATCCTCATTTTCTGTTTACCTGATGGGTTTCCATATTTAGGAAGACAGGAAAATTAGCTTTATATTTCAACTGCTTCACTGTATTCAAAAAGGATAGTGGAAATACAGCTGTTTAAAACACACTGTGAGCAAAACGGCAATGAAACACTATTTTAAAGAAGAGTTATCAAAATCAGGGTGCCAATCACTCTCACGAGCAGGGTAAAAATTACTTGCGCTTCAATATTTATATTTATATTTATTATAAGAAAAAAGTTTTTTTGTGGAAAGAAGGTGCAGAAAAGGGCACAGTATTAGCTAAATATTGTACCTTAGAACATCAGTCATTTCCTTCTCAATAGTACTGAAAGGGTCTAATTTATAAGTTTTTCCATCTCCCTGTTATGCTGGTTTGTAAGTTCTGACACTGCTACTGGTATGTTAATGAGAAGCTAGCGTTCCATTAAGAGAAAACCATATGCTCTGCTGCCTACTGTGAAAGAGAAAGCATGTAATGTGGCTGTTGCCTTAGTAACACATTAATTCATTTTGTCAGTGTTGGCACAGATCATTTCATTTATAAGAAAACAAGTATAATAGTTTACCACATCTATAATATTTACAGTGTTTCTGTTACAAAACAGTGACAAAATGAGTTTAAAAAATAGAGTTGGTATAATATCATTAAAATATGGAATTCGTGGTAAAATTTTCCCTGTAAAAATAAAAAAAAAATAAAGATTGGTGTAAAATTTCTTTTCACAATCCTACTTAAAACATTTTAACACCAAACTGTTTGCTTTTTAGCATATTTGTATTATACTAATAACGTGCGTCTGCTGCAAAAAATTTAGTCCATGAAAAACACAAGTGCATTGACAGTTTTTAATGAATGCTAAACAAAATATTTCATACAACAGTTTTGTTAAATTACAACCATTATAAACCTAATCGTATGCTAGTGTGTTACTCATAACAAGGCTAAACATTTATCTAGTTTTATCTGTTCTTCCAGATGTTTATTAGTATTCTAGCACTCCTAAAATATTTAAATTAAACCACTCCATTTTCTCATGTGAATGCATTTTGGGTTTTATTCACGGAAGATCTAGTCACATGTATATCTAAATAAATATAGTACACTGTATATGCTTTATGCACAAGTGCTACTTAATGTGAATTGAGATAATCCAAAAGCATGATAAAGGAGACAAGTGATTAGAGCAAAGACAAGTTCCTGTTTATTAAAGTCTGCACCTGCAGCAGGGTATCAGTTCTACCCATCCTTAGGGTATTCCACACCTGTAAACACACATTCTTAACAACAAACATTTTGCATCTGTGATGTTCACCTACCTTTTTTAACCAGTAAGAAAGGACCTGTGTACAAGACAGCCAGCAACTATCAATTGCTAGTTTATGTGGTGATTCAAGTTTTATGTCATTTCAAAGGGAGCATTTATGCATTTACGTGAGTTACACAAATGGGTGCGGACCACTGCAAGGCTGGCCATCTAAGTAATGAATGGCTATTATACCTTCAAAATTAAGAAATACCTTCCTAAAATAGCAGTGTTCAATGGGTTCATCCAAAGCCTCACGAACCCAGTGTAGGTGTTTTTGTTTTTCTCTCCTCACTATCATCATAGCAATGCTCCCAAGTTTGATGGGATTCTTTCTAATTAGAACCCAAGACCCAAGAGTACTTTTGAGAGTCTCCTTTACAGACCTGCAATGCGATTACTCCAGGAAACACTTAGGAAAATAAAATTTATGATTAGCTTTGATGAAAATGACTTTAGTTTTAACTTCACATTATCTCTGCTTTGATAGGAGTAAAATACTTTGAATGGCTACATCACCAGAAGAGAAAATATAACCAAACATAAATGTGATTTTATATGACAGGGAATTAAATGTCTCTGAAATGTAATCATATCACATTGACTCACCCAATAAAAGTAACTTAATGAAGTATTTTATCTAATTCATATGTTTTTGCTTATTAGTTTGTGGTGCTTGAAAAAATAAAGCTATAAACTTTTCAAGATCCTTCTTTCAACTCAAGCTATTTCTATCAATAAAACTGGTTTGTCAGCAGTTAAATGACACCACATTTATGTTTTAAGTACACTAAATTATGGGTAGCTTTATAATGACATTCATTGATTATACTTACTATAAATAATATAATACATATTACTGTGGCTTTGGTTAAATAAAAAAATTATCTTAGGGTAAATCTTTTTGATTTTAACAGATTTTTTTTTTTAAATTTCCCATCCCGTTCCAGAAAGCTATAATGTATTCAAAGTTCTTAGAATTAATCTCTTTCTTTCTCTATCAAAAATCACTTGAGAGAATACGGTTCAGAAGGGGAAATATATATAAATATGCATATATGTAAGTATTCATATACACATATATATGCACATGTATATATTTCTACTAAATATGTAATCATTATCATCCCTTGATAAATAAAACCATATTATTTTATGTAAATTCTCTTATTTTCTTATGATGATTTTCAAAATTCACATTTAATATTAAAAGCAAACTATTATATGACCATAAAAAATTAAACAAATTCAGAGAAAGGATTTATTACACTTAAATCTATTATATCCCATAACTAGGTTAACTATCAGTCCTCTGCTGGTAGCATCAGTTTGTTTATTGTATTTTCACACAGAAAAATGAGTGATATTGAATAACATTCTTGAAGGCTAACATTGTTTGAGCCCAGCCACACAAGGCAGAACATACCCCCCCCGCCCCACGCAAACATATTTGAATCTTAAGGTGGTTAAGCCAACAGTGGTAACAATTAATTATTATGTCGCTTCATATCTACACAATATTATAAAATAGATTTATTTCCTAATTACAAATGACACTTATTTCAAATCCTTGTTTGAAATACATATATGAAATAAAAGAAATAAAAGTAAGATACATATAAAGGAAAAATAGCCATTTTGAGCATATTTATTTTAAGAACCATAAAGGAATACATTGTAAATGTATAAAAAGTATACCAACATTAAAATATTTTTAAAAAGTTTATTTCAAATAACAGATGCTTCATCAAATACTTGTTGAATAAATGAATGACCTTTACATATACAACCATATTTACATTCATTCTTCCCCTGCCATTACATACTCACTAGATTAATGGTTTAAATAATCTTATCAATGAAGTATTTTGAATATAAGAACGCTGAATGTAAATATTTAAAATTTAATAATGACTAATCAAACTTAACTTTTGGAGTTAAACATTTATGGAGCAATATTTGAATCTAGTTTGATTCAATGTGAATTTGCTAAGTGGCAGGGAAGAGGAAGCAAAGGGAAATGACCTCTCAAATCCTTTGGAATTTTAAGATTTGCACAGTTAAAAATGCCAGTTCTGGAGAAGAACTAAATAATTTTATCTTCATTTTTATGCCTCTTCAATACTTTACTTTTGTTTAAGGACATGTAATTTCCTGTAGTGTGAATATGAAATTCGTATTATAGGAAATAGTCCTATAATGTGAATGTGAACATTATACATTATGTATTTTATTATAAAAGTATATTAAAATAGTTGTGCAATAAGAATGCAAATTTTCATTGATTTTATTATTTAAGTCATGTTGGTGATCTGAAAAGATATTTTAACCTGAAATATAATTTGTTATTGTTGTGACTTACTTAAACTAAAATATGTAATATGGTACACAAATAAACTTTAATAGTCAAAATAAAGAAAAAATTGGCATAATACATTATATGACCAGAGATAGAAATAGGTTAATGTTAATGATAGTGATTTGGTTTGGACTTTGTGGTTTTCTGGGAAAATTCAGATCCTTGTCTTAAGTTTTTCTTATTGTTTTACCCTACATGAAAATATTTACTCATTAAATGAAGAAGATATTAAATTAAAATATATGCTATAATTTTAGAAGGCACACATAGTATTATTTGATATTTTCACTAATAGATGTACAGTTACTGATTATTATTTCCCTTTTTTAAAGTCACAAATAAAATTGTATATATTTATTGTATACAATATTTTGTTTTGAAATATGTACACATAATGGAATGGCTTAATTGAGACAATTAACATATTCATTACCTCACACACAGTTTTGGTGATGAAACATTTAAAATCTACTCACTTAGGAATTTTCATGAATGTAATACATCATTATTAACCATATTCACCAGATTATACAATAGATCTTTTTTTTTTTTTAAATATTTTTTATTTTTTAGTTGTAGGTGGACACAATATCTTTATTTTATTTTTATGTGGTGCTGAGGATCGAACCCAGTGCCTCCCGCATGCTAGGCGAGCACGCTACCACTGCGCCATAACCCCAGCCCTATACAATAGATCTTATGGACTTGTTTTTCCTGACCGAAGTTTGTATTCTTTGACCAACATCTTCCCAAACCCTACTCCTTAAACTCCTAGTAACCAACATTCTACTCTATTTCTGATTTCACATATGAGTGAGGTCATATGGTAGTTGTCCTTCTGTGCTTGGTATTTCACTTAGCATAATATTCTCCAGGTTTATCCATGTTGTTGTGAGTGTAAGAATTTTCTTCTTTTTAAAGGCTGAATAGTACTCCATGTGCATATATTCTGCAGTTTCTTTATCCATTCACTAGCTGATGGACACTTCAGTTGAGTCTATATTTGGTTTTAGGGTATAATGCTGCAATTATTCACTTATATTTTTGTAACTATTCCAGTGATTAGGGTATGCTAAAGGGTCTACACCTGGGATCTTGTTTTCTAATCTTAACTCATATGATATAGGCGAATATATTCACACTTTTATGGATATAACCAATTTATAAATATGCTTTATTTAGAAATACTGTACCTCTGAATAGTTATCTCAGATGTTTCTTTAAGTTGACTTAAAAAGAGTATATTGGAGATAAAAATTCGTCCATGTTGATCCTAGTGTTATTCAAAAAGCCACCATGAAGTATTTTGAGTCTTGTCTTCTTTTTAACTTTTGGACAGATAGTTAAGTGGCCCAGCTCCACAGCAGTGTAACATGGAAGCATTACTCATATCTGAAGACTAGACATTTTGTTCACGGGATCTTATGTTGTAACTAGTCCAATAAAGTCTCTTTTGTTTGGATTGCTTTTATCTCCTAGATTCAGAGAAAAAATCACATGCCCCAAAAACACTCTGGTAGAGAAAAATAATAAAGTATACATTATGAAATTTGAATTCTTCTATAGAAAAATATATTTGGATATCTAAATATAATATTTTTATAAAGAACTTTATATCCACAAACTGCTTTTTTTAATAAAATCAGTTTTTAAAGACAAAGATTATATGCTATCACATTTATGTCAGAACTGTAACTTTAAATGTTCAATACATATGCCATTTGCAGAATGTTCACCATAATGTTTTCTCAGTTGTTTATAAAGTACAATGTAAATTTTCTATAATTTTCATTCTTTCCTATGAAAATACTCTCAAAAATTTGGTTAACATTTAAATTTTTGGCTATAATTCTTATATTGAAAAAAATTTAAAAAAATTATAATAACACTACTCAAAGCAGCAACTACATATTTCAGATTTGGTATATGAGGAATGACTAGATTGATGGCCACACTCAAGAGGTTATCATAAAATCTTGAAATATGAGTTCTCTGACTTGTAAAAGATTAATAGTTGTAAAAAAGTATTTTTATTTCCTTAAAAAATGATTTTTCCAGTGTGGTTTCCTCATTATTCAAAAGCGGGGAATTTGGGCTTTCTCGTCTATGAATTATAGTATGCAAGTCAAGTCATTGCTAACTAAATGTTTGATGACTTAAATTTTTTTTGGTGGGAGGATACCCTGGATTGAACCCAGGGGCACTTAGCCATTGAGCCATATCAGCAGCCCTTTTTACTTTTTATTTTGGGACAGGGTCTCATTAAATTACTTAGGGCCTCCCTAAATTGCTGAGGCTGTCTTGAATTTGTGATCCTTCTGCCTTAGCCTCCTAAACTGCTAGGATTATAGTTGTGTGCCACCATACCTTGCCCGATGGCTTGAATTTGATGGTAGGTTTGTCCTTATAAGATGTGATGATGTAACTTGGGTTAAGGTATTTATGGAACTCATAAGGGATAATTAACTTCATAGGATTATCCTAGACCAAACAAATTCCTCTTCATAATTTTCATGCTAATTACTTCTATTTTTATGTAGAAATAATTTTGGCAATAATTTCTAAATTGAACTATTAGTTTATATAAAATTTTGTATGATATCCAATTGTTTATGTATAAAGGTTTCAAGACACATAGAATGAAGTAATATCTCATGCCAAAGTAATCAAGGAATCAATATCCATATGAAATGATTTGAACATTTAAGAATTCTTTAGCATTTATTTTCTTTATTATCATTTTCCTTGATGTATTGTAGAATATCCAGATTATATATGGCAATTTTGGCTTGTTTAATTTCATATGTAATTTCAGAAAGATTAGATGATTTATCACTTCTGCTGTGATGAGGAAGTAATAATCTATACTGAAGATTATAAGACAACAACCTTACCTTCCTTTTGCCTTTTTATTGTTAATTTTCTTGTCATTGAATCCACAATGAATTATTTCACTAACTTGTAATATCATAGATGTATGATTGGCAACTCATTACTCAATAAGAAGGTAATTCATTGATATTATATACATTTACTAAAGTTATCTCTGTAAGGTTTCCACTGAAATTACAGAACATGGTATCTTTCTGGAATTCTAGGCTTTATTAGGAATAGCAATGGGACAAATAACACCAGCTTGGTTTGGTAAATCAATGTTCTTTCAGTAAGTCCTACTGTACAATTTCTAAACTAAAATCTGGAAACTTCTGGAACTTCGAATATGTTTTTTCTCAAGAACTAAAGTTATAATGAAAAAGAAGGGAGAGAAAGAGGCTGAGAAAAAGGAAGAGGAAGTAGGAAGAAGAAGGAAGTGCAGGAAATGTTCTGAGACTGAACAAAATTTGAAATAAAGAGAAAAAGGATGTTTCAAAGGATGTGTGCACACATGTGCAAGAAAGAAACCGATTTAAGTTAAACTTAGTTATGTGTGCAACTAAGGGAGAAGGATTGGAAGTATACATCAGAGGCCTAATTCCTCTTAAAGGAAAAGAAGATGAAGCAAAGTTATATGAGGCAAAGAAGGGCCTACAGGTGGCATTATTGGATTAAGACAGTTAAGTAGTTTGGCAAATGTAGGGATCAGTTTGGAATTGGGAAAAAAAGGCAAAGAATGAAAATATTGTGTAGGTCCCATGTTTGTCCTAAAGAAAGACATAATTCTAGTAGAGAGAAAAGTAAGATATTTATTCAGCAAAAATGTTTTGAGCACCAATTAAGCACCAAGCATAGTTATAGACCCTAAATTGTGAAAAAATAGATATAGCCTCATGGAGCTTGCAGTCTAATGAAGCCAATAGCCAGTACTTATCAACACACCATCAAATAAGCATTAAGAATTAACTTTGGTAAGTTGTTTGAAGGAAATAAACCTGAAGTATGCTAGACTATAGCACATATGTTATACTTGTCCTAGGGTGGCAAGACTATTTTGTGAAAATGTTTTAGCTGAGATTAGAAGTGTAGATATTAATTAGGCAAAAGATAGCAGAAGAAAAAACAGGTAGGAAATCTCTAAACCCAAAAATATTTTAAGACATTTGAGACAAAGGGCAGTGTTGCCCACAACTTGCTGGGAAGTGTGGATGGACACAAGATAGGAAAAGTAGACACAGAAGGTCAAGTAGGGGATTTTGGATGTTAGGATTAGGCTGTATCCTGTAAGTGACAGAAAATCATTCATGATTCCAAACTAGTGTGTTATTTAATCATGTATGTGTTATCAAAACATCAACCTGACTGTGGTTTGGAGACAGAATTCATTGTGTATGTCTGGTGGTGATGTGGGAGTGGTGATAGTGGGGGACAGAGTAGATTCAGGAATCTCAATTTAGGAGCTATTATTTTAACACAGACAAGAGATAATTGTATCTTTAGGATGATATTAGTCAAGGTAGAGAAGAACAGGAAGATTCAAGGTATATTAAGAAAGTAAAATTTTTGAGAATGGTAACAGATTGAATATGGAAGATGAGGGGAAAATAGATGTTGAAAGATGGGGGAATCTTTTCAAATTTCTTAACCTGTAATAATTTTCTTATATTATTCTGCATTCTGTCTTGAAATTTCATGTGATTATAAAATTAAATTGCATGATTATTTGTAATGATTCCCAAGATACAAAATCTCATTCCACTGGTGGCTCTTCAAAATGCATTGTTTATTTCCAAGATGGTAGGAGATTTAGTTTTCATTTCTTCGAGGCGTTCCCTCCTGGAGTTAAAAATGGCAATGTCTCTATTCCCTGTTTTCTTCTCCCCTCTTCCTTTGTCCACTTGTCTCTGAGTTCTACTGTAGGTCACTGATTTGTATTCTTTACACCATTCTCTCCCTTGGTTGGTGATGGTAAGACTCTAAATTTAGTGATTACATCAGCCTGAGGGGTGGGGTGGGGAATATGGATCTCTGTTACTTATTGGCAGGTTTTATTATCAAGAAAATTCAGTATAAACAAATTAATTTAATAATAGCAGTATAAAGAGGATTTATATTATTGAATTTTATCCTTTCATCTACAATGAACATTAAGTATATCTACATAATCGAACTATTTTTAAATTTGAGGAATAAAAACTAATAAAGTAATTAGTTGGCATGAATTAATATGTGACTATCTTAGCCAGAAAGAAAATTTAGATTGTATTTTCTTTCGAGTCCACATCACACATTTAAACTTTTTCCTAATAACAATGGACAATGATTATAAGCCTCTATTAAGGGGAAGAGATAGATAAATCTGGTTAATCACTCTAAAACTCTGTGAAGCAGGTTACTATTATTCCCATTTTTCAGAAAAAGAAACTGATATGTATATATTTTTTAAATTAAATAGTTTGTCCAAACACAGGTCTGGATAATTTCAAAGTTTTATGTTATATCATCTTCTTAGGAAGAAATTTCATGATGTATTTCTTTATGGGAAGTTATTCCAGACTGAGGCTTGCAAAGGAAACACTTTCCACCATTTTTAAAAAAATTTTGAAACAAGAGTTAAAGTATTCTAGGCCTAAAAGACAGCTTTAGAATAAATTGTAAGAAACACACATTGAAAAGTTTTTGTAGTCACATGATTTTTGAATGCAGGTATGCCCTTTGAAAGCCCATGGGAGGCCCTGGGCAATAAAAGGATGCATTGACTTTTAATTCTGGGCTAGTCACTTAACTGTTTTAATAATTCATTGTTTTATTTTAACATGTAAATAATAACATTTGCTTCTGGAACCTCCAGAGATGACCAAAGAACAGAAGTGAGATAAGTGATTAAAATTATCAAAAATTTATGAGGGAATGGCTAGAGCTAACTCATGCTATTATCTTTTACTCATCACACTGAGAAATGTAGTTGTGACCCTGGAAGTCCTCAAAAAATGTTGGAAAAGGGATCCTTTCACAACATTTAGAATTCCCTCACCATGTCCCTGAAGGTGGAATAAGGTGAGAATACAAGGAGAATATTCCCTAAGGCTGTTCAATAACTATCCTGGACAGGAAAGAGGATTATCACAAATTTTTCTGCCTAAATTTTAAAATATCACAGTTTACTTAAAGGGAGATAAGTTAATTAGATCAGATAAAATATAACACTGATACGTTTGCTTCTCAGTTATTACCATCCAAATATATAAAATTGTTTTGAAGAAAAATAAAAGCACAGTAAATAGGGGGAAAGGCAGCTGCATTTTTGGAGACTGTCACAAGAGGGCATTTATGGATTAACTCAGTACATTTTTCCCCCATATATTTAAAAACTCAGACATTTCCAACTATTACAAGCAAACTAAGAATAACTAATCAATAAAAATTTAAGGAGAGAAAAAGAATGTCTCTAGAATATTATTTTATATTTATTCTGCTTTAGGAAATTGCCTGTATTTTCAGAAGTTTCTGTCAAATTAAAAGTAGTACATATTTGTGAATTTTAGATGTCAGTAACTCATTTCCCCAAAATACTGAGATTTTTAAAAAAAATAGTAGCTAAAAAAATGTCCACCCATATTTTGTTTCTCCCATTTGTTTATATACTACTGCAAAACAAATATGTAAAATAAATCTTATTACCACCACTGATAAAAGGTAATTGAAATTTTAAAACATAGTTTTTTCTTTTGTGCTGAAAAACAAGCTAATTAATATTCCTAACTATTTTGAAAACAGGTGCCATTTAGACAATATGAGCACAAATGCCTTAATAAAATAATGAAGTAGTTATATTAGGAAGTAAGTAAAGGAGACTGCTAGAAAGAGAGTGGTTTGGGCACAGTTAAGGGAAAAAATAAACCAAATGTTAAAACACTTTGTTCATGATATCTTGAGCACTGTAAGGGGAAGACTTTTGATATATTCATCTTTGTAACATCAGGCTTACCATGGTGCTAGAAATACAGTAGTAGTCAATGAATATAGTTAAGGGAAGAAATGAAAACATCTTTTTAATTGAGGATAAACTTAGTGCAGGCAGAACAAGGGAGAATTTTTAGTGATTATTAATTAAATTAATGACTTTCTTGTTGCATGAATTGATGTCAAACTTTCAAATGCAAAGGGAAAACTTTATTCAATCACCTGGGGTTTCCAAATAACTCTAGACTTGGTGCCATGTAAACAAAACATCAGGAGAGCTAATGAGCTAATATCTACGTATATATTCAATTGGCAAAAGCCAAGAAGTTGCAGATATGGGATCAACAATGTGTACTGGGATCCTTGAGCTATAAATCTCTTTGTGATCATCCAGTCTATGCCATTAACACCCAACTTATTTCATGAAGGATTCCAATCATTTTTTTACTCAATTGATCTAGTATTTTGTAACATTTTCTTTATTCATCAAAAACCTGTAATGAACTATTAGAATTTTAAATAAGCATTAGGTAATTATCATCATTGTTTGATTTTTATATAATTTCAATCAAAAATGCAGATATGTGACATTTTTAGATACCTTTAATCTTATTAGAGCAAAAAGCACGATTTCCTTTGGGCTTTTTAACATAATTAAAACACATTTTGGAATTGCTTTCATACTTACGCCAAATCACAAACTTTCAAAACCCTTTCTATTATGCTATACTCATGGGAGACAGTGGGCATGGAGGAACTGGCAAAATTATTTGAATTAAACAGCCCTGGATACAGAGTCAACTCCAAATATATACTAAGAAAATTTGTTTTTCACAAATCTATTTTTTAACTATAAAACTGGGAAAATGCTGCCCACTTTAGTGAATTATTCTAGATAGTAAATTTCCACCTGTGTAAACAGCCTGATAAAGAGAGGATAGTTTAAAATGCCAATCTTTATAATTAAAGAAGCATAGAATTTAAGATACCTATTGTGAAATGTGAGATGATGGCAGATGCAGAAATGATCACAAAATATGGTGTGTTCCTTTGCATTTCTCATATGCCCTCACAGTTAGTTTACCATGAGAATAGTTCTGACCAACTGGACATGCTGAGAGTGATATATGCCACTTCCAGGCCCAGACAATTAAAAGCTATGAGCCTTCTTCATCACTATCTTCTCCTACCATGTTGCTCCTTGAAAATTGTACTGAGATGGTGGTATCTCAGTATGGCAAGGCCTTCAGCATCTAGGTCATCAAGTGAAAAAAAAGACTAAAATCTTTGCAGACCAGTGTTTAACTTGTGCAAAATACAAACAATATTTAGGTGTTAAAGTATCATTGCAGCATAACATAGCCCAACCTGACTAATAATCTTATCTAACCCAGGCACTACATTTTATTAATAAAGAAACTAAAGTATAGTGAAGTCAATTAGTGTAAAAGCCAATACTACAATACAAAAATTAAATGAACATGAAACTATCACAAACTTCTTAAGAATCACGAAGTATTTTCTTAAATTTGTCCGTATGAACATATCTAATATATATTCCTAAATATATCTAATAAATATCCTAAATACATTCCTAAATTCCTTGGGGGAAACTGACATGTCAAGTCTTCTAAGCCATTTTTTCTTAGTTCAGTAATATTCCATATAAAGCCTTCTTGAATAGGCCAGAAAAATATTTTGGGCAAAGTCCTTCCTAGCTAGCTAGTTTTATCTTCATCTCTATCCTAATCTTGTGTGTGTGTGTGTGTGTGTGTGTGTGTGTGTTTTAAACTATCCTCAGATATAAAATCTTATTTATTTTTTTATTTTTTAATTTTATCCTCAACTTATTTATTTTTTAAAATGGATTTCAAGTCATAGTACATATATAGAGCTCAATTTTTCATCTCTCTGTTTACAAACAAGATAAGGTCATACCATTTGTGTCTTCATACATGTAGGGTAGTGATATCCATCTCATTCCACCATTTTTGCTACTCCCATTCTCCCTCCCCTCCCCCACTCCCCCCATCCCATTCAAAGTTCCTCCATTTCTCCCATGCTCCCCCCCCCCATTATGTATCAACATCTAGTAATCAGACAGAACATTCGGCCTTTGGTTTTTTGGGATTGGCTTACTTCACTTAGCATGATGGTCTCCAATTCCATCTATTTAACTGCAAATGCCATAATTTTATTCTTTTATTGTTGAGTAATATTCCATTGTGTATATATACTAAAATCCTATTTATTAAGAACACAGTTGAAACCAAGAATTCTTTTCCAAGAAAATCTTCTTGGAGCCATCATTGGTTTATTTTTTAAAAATATTAATTCAAAGTACCTTGAAATCTAAATTGAGCCAGGGACGGTGGTGCACACCTGTAATCCCAGCACTTAGGGAGGCTGTGACAGGAGAATCTCGAGTTCAAAGCCAGCCGCCACAACAGCAAGGCATTAAGCAACTCAATGAGACCCTGTCTCTAAATAAAACACAAAATAGGGCTGGAGATTTGTCACAGTGGTTGAGTATCCCTGAGTTCAATCCCTGGTACCAAAAAAAAAAAATCTAAATTAATCAGGTACTATATTCTATAAATAATTTTTATACCATTTACTTCTAATGTAAGTTTTTACTCTGCTAAGATAGATGTGGACTAAGATTTCTGGTTACAATTTGTTTTCCCAATGTTTTGTTACCTCCTGAAAGAGTAGGCTCATTATTTTAATGGTAGTTCAGTGATAAGAACCGGGATTACTTAAATTCATATTTAATATAGTCATTATTTAACCTCTATCTTCTGTATTCCATTGCCTAATAATTGAAAGATTAGCAGTGTCCTGAATATTCTATGGAAGTAAGGTGACTGCTAGTTAGGAAAGTTAGAAAAGGAAGGTGATTGTAGGACACATATGTATACAGACAAGGAAGATGAAGAGAAGCAGGGAAAAAGAAGAATTAGGAGGAGTTGCATATCAAAGGGTAGGCAAGAGAGTAAGCTCCCTGAATCATAGGGAAAAAGAGTTTCGGGAACACTAATAAATATAACATTACTGAGTGGTAAAGATTTACAAGTGAGGAAAAGTATCTATTTTGATATTAAGTATAGCTTTGGTGTTTTTGAATATAGTGATTTAAACTCCTTTTTCTCTTTGAAACATAAGATATATAGGTACTCCCTTTATCAACAGTATATTGCTACAATAGGAAATCCTCAAAAACAGTGTCCTATATAAGAATCTACAGCAGAACATTTGTAGTTTGAAAGGTTTCATGTTATTCTGATCCACTACCCTAGACGGCCAAGCAACTCTTTCCTTCTCCCTAATAAGAATCGTTATTCTTAAGTAGTTCTATCTCCTACCCCACCTTCTCCATTTCTTCTTCCCTCTTTCTCTGTATGTATACATCAATTATATAATATGTATATATATAATGTTTATGGGAGTGTATATATGGATATATATACACAGTAAAAAACTGATGTCATCTTTATCAGGACATGGTATTCATGATGGCTTCATGGTACCTAATTGGAAAGTGTCAAGGAGAGTTATAGTGTGGCCACTTAGAGTACAGGAACATAAACTCAGAAGAAGCAGGACAAAGCAAGTCATTCCATGTTCACTTTGTGAACTGTATTTTATAGATTGTACCTTGTCACATCAACCATTAATAGTGATATTAAATCTAAATACCTTAAGCCAAACTGCTTCTGTTTCTTCTTGTAGCACTGATTGAATTACGTAGGTATTTATCATAGCTTTCAACAATATAGTAGTACTAAATTATCTTTAAGGAAAGAAAATTATTTAGAGAATTCTCAAGGGACACCTAACTAAAATTGGCATTTGAAGATTGCTCCCTCAAGGACTTCAGGTTAATCATGAGGTCTGATTATCATGAATCAGAATTCAAAGACTTGATATTATTCATATATTTTCTTAAGCTATGTTCTATAATTAGGTGTAAGTATCAGTGATATCAAAAGAGAAGCAGTTTAGACATAGAAGGCTATATTATGCTGCATTCTTTTATCAGTAAACATAACTAAATATTTCTCAAATGTAAAATCATCTAGCATATTAAATTTATATTATTAATTTATCAATTATTGATTATCAATTTTTATTTAATTTTATGTTTACATATATCATAGTTGATAACAGTTATGAGACATTTAAATTAGATTTGTGTTTATATATGTTTAAATAACACAAAAATACAAATAATACTGTAATTCTGTTTTAAGGAGTATGTATCTCATTCGAATGTGCAAAAAAACTAGAGTTTACTTTGTAATGAGAATAAAAGCCATATTTTGTTCATCTCAGGAAAGTCTTTAGTGAGAAAATACTGGTTGTTGTGATATAGAACATTCAACAGAGAAAGGTAATGAATAAAGGAAGAGAAAAATAGGGCTATTGCTAGAGAAATCAGCTGTGTTAGGCAGGCTGGGTCAAGATAGAGAAGACCCAGGCATGAATAGAAGCCAAATCTGTTAGAAAGCCATGGAGAGGGAAGGCCACAGAAAGCATATTAGGTGGAACAAGATCTCTTCTGACCCTGCCAGTGGGAACAGATTGATAACACATGCTAACTTGCCATGTGGCTTCAATCCATGAAGCAGCACCATGAAAAAAACTGAGACATCATTTCTACTGTCCTTTGCCACTTTCCCCTGAAAATATCTTATGGTAGAGACTTCCAAACTTATTCTTTGAGAAGAATCGATTTTATTTTCAAAATAAAAATTCTCCCATCTACACCTAACAGTCTGAGTTGGAATTTTCATAAGACTAGGCTGGGAAGCTAATAGGTTTTAAGATATTATGATCATCTGATTTTTTTTGTAGCAATGTTTAAGGCATTGTTCTCAAACTATGGTCCCAAAGAAGCAATATCAACTATACTTATAAATGTAAATTCTCAGACTCCACCCTAGACCACTGAATCAAAAAGCCATCCAGGTGATTTTTTTAAAATTTTGTTCTAATTAATTATACATGACAGTAGAATGCATTTCAACATATCATACATAATTGGAATATAACTTCTTATTCTTCTGGTTGTACATGATGTAATGTAGAATTACACCAGTCACATAATCATATATGCACATACAGTAATAACGTCTGATTTATTCTACTATCCTTACTTTGGATTAGACACCCAGGTGACTTGGAAGCCTGCTAAACTTAGAAACCACTGGATTATTGGGGTAACCAAGTGAAACAGGATTTCTGAAAGTGGGATTCTAAAGGTTCTCTCAGTGACATTAATATGTGACTGTGTTAGAAAACACTGCATTAAATCACAAAATAGAAAAGACCTTTGATAACATTGAGAAATTTATTTACTTACATCACAGAGGAAAGCTTGAGTCTGCCTCTAACATTTCTTTCTATATATAATTAATCTAATTAAAGCACTTTTTTCTTATTTTAGGGTCCTCCACATGGATCATGACCATTTCCTTCTTTCTTTTCAGTAGACACACATTCTCATATCAATGACTATTTATTGATCAAATTAATCACTTAATGCAACTGTTCTTAACAATACTGTTCCTATAACAGATACAGTAGGTGATGTTTACATAAAGAACTCATGTTTAATAATATATATGTCCTTGCTCTAATTTCATCTTATTCATTTCAGAAAAATAAGATATAAGAAAGACATCATTATTAGAGGTAATCTCAAGTCCTACCTGATTTATGTAAACAAGTAAATATTTGAAAAATTAAGTAGTTTGTTATTAGTAACCAATACTTGAAGCACTTGTCACAATGAAGGCATGTGTGTCAGCTTTTCATTGCTATGACAAAAATACCCGAGAAAAACATCTTAGAGAAAGACAGGTTTATTTTGGCTCACAGTTTCAGAAGTTTCAGTCCATGGTCAACTGGTTCCATTGTTTCTGGGCCTGTTGTGAGGCAGAATATCACGGCAAAGGGTGTAGTGGAGCAAATCTACTCATCTCATTGTCATGGTATCTGGGAAACAAACAATGAAAAAAACAAAAAAGAAGAGAGAGGAGACAGTGATGGGGACAAGAGAGAACCCAAGGGCACACCCTCAAGGATGCACTTTTCAAGTTGGTCCCATCTCCTACAGTTTCTACTACCTCCTGTTCAATTAATCCATTGATGAAGTCAGAACCCTCAGAGTCCAACCACTTTCCCAAAAGCCCCACCTCTGAACAGCTGCATTACGAACCAAGCCTTCAATATATGAATCTTGGGGAGACATCTTATATCCAAACCATAACAGCAGATTATAATATTGAGCTATTTCAAGACTGATAATAACAAATTCATTTATTCCATGTATGGAACTGGTCAGGCTTGGACTCTAGCTTAGAACCATTTAACCTAAAGGACACAAAATTATACAGTACAGGAAAGAGTATATAGAGATAGGTTAGGACTTAGTCTGCTTCAGGTAATCATTTCTTCTGAAATCAAAATGGGTCCTAACTCCCATAATCAGTTTCTTTTAAAAGTAAGCCCCTTCCTTTTTGATACCCTTTAGCGGGGCTTTGAAAAAGGAGTATGTACAGTGAAGACTACCAGTTTCTAATGTTTAGTATAAGAGCAGGGTGATCTGATGCTGGATCATATATCAGCTATTGTCAGGATGATCATATTTGAGGTATTTGTTTTTTATATGAAGAAGCTGAGGCCCAGAAAGTCTGCCCCTCACTCCACCCTAGGTGCCATTCTCCTCCTAGGTATGAGCCAGTACAAAGAAACTGCAGGTGAAGGTGAGTAGCCTGATCTCCTTCTCTCTGAGTCATCTCCTGGCATTCTAGCTCATTTTCAGAGCCCTGACTTCTTATGAGAAGATAAGAAGTACACTTGTCAGTAACAAAAAGAAAAATCCTCAATTGAGTGAAAAAAAGAAAGTCTGGGATAATTGAATAAAAAGTGGGAAAAAACATAGGCAGAGAAAGAAATGAGCATGAATTCCTTCTTGCTTACTGAAAGAATAGTTTTTAGGTAATATATCAAGCATTACTTCTAGCTTGTGTAAAATTCTCTACAGAATAAAGTACATATCTACTGACATAAGCTTCTTAAATCAGAGTTACTTAGGACATGGCCCTTTCCCATTACAAATGCAGCAATTGCTCCAGATATTATGCTCAGAGTTTTGATATAAAAGTTATAATTCTAGATATCTTGGTGGATTCAGTCCCTATGTAGGAACCTACTGATTTAAAATTATTTTCAGCTATTAAAGGTTATTTTTGATTTTTATAATTTTCAGTCCAAATCAATGTCTGTTTCCAGCTTACTGCATTAATTGCAATCTCTATTTTTAAATACATTATCAACAGTCCTTTAAAATTATTTTCTTATCATGTTATTTGGTTTTAAGCCTTATATGTGATGATGATAATTTTAACTTCTCCCAGCTTTTTCTAAATGACTGGTTTCACATTTATTAAATTTTTGTCTATAAGTTAGGGTATTTAGTTCTAAAAAATGGTACATTGCTGATTCACTGTCTGATTTACCTTAGAATTTCTGTGTTACCTTAGAATTCTGTGGATATTTCTATTTTATTTTAATTTTCTACTTACATCCATGCCCCACTATTATATCATGAGTTCCCTGTGGGAAGGTACTGTATCTTATTTTATTTCTTATTACATAAAATATTAAACATAATAGATTTTCAACAAGACATTTTTTTGGTACTGGGGATTGAACTCTGGGGTACTCAACCACTGAGCACATCCCCAGCCATATTTTCTGTTTTATTTAGAGACAAGGTCTCATTGAGTTGCTTATACCCTTGCCCTTGTTGAAGGGAAACATTTTTTTCCTCTGAAAGGTTGGAGAAGGCTTCTCAGAGAAGTCTTAAAGAATGAGCATAAAGCTGGGCACGCTGGGACATGCCTGTAATCCCAGCACTTTTGGAGGCCGAGACAGGAGAATCGCAAGTTCAAAGCCAGCCTCAGCAACTGTGAGATGCTAAGCAACTCAGTGAGACCCTGTCTCCACATAAAACACAAAATAGGGCTGAGAATGAGGCTCAGTGGTGGAGTACTCCTGAGTTCAATCCCCAGCACCAAAAAAAAAAAAAAAAAAAGAATGGGCATAGAAGTTGTCCAGACTGATAAAGAAGAAAAGCTAAAATAAAATGATTAGTTATATCCCTAAACACACACACATGCAAACACAGAATTTACAATATTAGAAATGTGAAAATGGATATATTTATGATAAATATGGTATTACCAGTATTATATAAAAACATTTTAAAACACATCAATAAATTTGAACATAACAACTGTGGAAGAAATTTAAAATGTTATCAAAGATATACAACTACAAAAAGTCTGTTGATAAAAATAATTTTATGTGCACTATATTTATTTTCTCTGACACTAGTGTGTGCTAGATTTTTTCAATTATTTCTGAACATGGAAAAATAGAGCTTCCCAATTCATTTTATGAAGAAATAAAATATCACAAATAGCAAAACACCAAACATTTACTTTTCACATAAAACTGTATAAACTAATGTTATTTATATATAACAAGGTAGACTAGAAAATTATATTCCATACCATCTTAAAAGATTAATACATATTGAAAGAGTATAGTTTATTCTAGGTATCCTAGGACTGCTAAATTCCAGAAATAGATGGACATTGTAGAGGCAATATTTATAGTGGTTCTAGGGATCTGGAATTTGACTGCTGGCTATGAATCCTGATTATCTCCCTCAAACACGTGACCTCTTGTGGCTTAGCTTCCTCATTTGAAAATCGATCACAGTGATATGGCATGCCTCAGTGAGTTCATAAATGTGAAATGTTTAATTATGCCTGCCATATAGAAAAACACAAGAATTGGTTATTACTATTATCTGAAAACTTATGGCAAAATTCACATGATTATATGAAATGCACCTGAAAAAATTCAGTTTTTCCTTACAAATCAGGGTGTATTTTGCCTTATGGCAATCCTGATAAATTGAATCCTAATAAATTTTGCCTATAGGCAAAATAGGAATAATAAATGTATCTATTTCAATGTTTAAAATATTTGTCAAAAACATTAAACATTTTAACTTATATTAAATTCTGGAATATTAGATACTTTCCTCTTTAGTTTGTACCAAGACAATATATTCACTATTATCACTTGTATTTAATATCTCTGGAGATTCCAGCTTATTCAACAAGATTTAAAATTTTAAAAGTGGGATAATTATCAAGAAATAACAAAATGTACTATTTTTTCAGTTGATATGAAAGAAATTTACTTAAAATGTGACAGATTTCAAAAACAATTTCTATGAAGTTGAAGGAAACATTATTTATATCTGTGAAAACTCATTAGAAAATAAAGCAAGAGCAAAGATCCCAAATGAAGAACTTAGATTCCCTACTTCACTCCACATACAAATTAAAATTCTGAATGCAGTACATGTATAAGTATTTTATATACAGCATTTGAAATAAATGTAAACATTCTTTACAATGATAGAGGGTTGATTTTATTCACCAGTACCTCTCGTTTCCCTCCCCTCCTCCCTTCTATCATATTCTGTGCATGTATGAATATGTCACAACAAATTCCACAAATACATATAATGCATCAATAAAAAATTTTAAAAATCAAGTGAAAAAAAGACTACAGAGGATTCAGGGGAGATTTTTAATTTTTTTTCAAGGTGAAGTTTATTTTATAAGTTTATAGATTAGAGCCACAAAGGAGGGTTTGGAATGCCAGCATGAAAGAGAATAATAAAAGGAATCAAGTCCCCAAGGAGACATCAAGTGAAGTGACACATGCTCAGTGGAGGTGATAACCTCAGAGTTGTGACAGTTCTTCGTATGCAGCCACAAAATTGGGATACTTCATGTATAGTTACATTTTAGGTTGTGAGCTTAAAATAATGCTCAAGACTTATTTTTTATGTATGCAAACTAAATATTATAGATGAAAAATCATTGCTTATCCACAAGAGGAGTGAGGAAAGTCAGAAAAGTTGAAACATCTACACACTAACAGCTGGGTTTCAAGGGCCTAGTTCTATGTGTGCTTTCTTGCATTTGTGTCTGTGTTCCAAGGTGGGAATTAACCAGGGGGACTTACAATGTCTTCTGCTCCTATCCATAAACTCATTCGACCATTTTTCAAGCATTTCCTCACTTTTCTGTTGTCCACGTGCTCCTTTGCTTACAATGTGTGATGCACTGGTGAATCTCCACTGTAAGGTGAAAATATCAAAAGTAAAAAATGTATTTCATAACACCTAACCTACCAAACAACATAGTTTAGTCTAGCCTGCCTGAAACATGATCGGAACACTTAGATAAGCCTTCAGTTAGGCAAAATCACCTAACACAAGCCTATTTTATAATGAAGTATTGACCATTGCATGTAGTTTATTGAACACTGCACTGAAAGTGAAAACAGAATGGTTGTGTGCACTCACCATTAACATGCATGGCAGAAAGCACCCTGAGCCTGAGGAACATCTGAAGCGTTGAACTAAAAATAATTGCTGAGTGAAGGGAATGCCACAGCAACGGTCAGTCATCAATTTCTTTCTTCTAGGAGGCTTGGAAATAACTTGCAGAGGGCACTGGGGCATCCACACTTGTGGATGATATAGCGGGCATAGTGTTCTTCAGGAAGATGTCAAGTTTTGACTGTACAGTTTCATTCGTTTTTTTGTTTTTATTACGTATTTCTCTATAGTAAGCAAGAGCATCCTACCTCTGCCTCTCCGCTGTGCTGCCTCTCATAGTTTATGTCCATTTCTTCAGAGAGTTATTGCTAAGAGTTATAAATACTGACACCGGTTCTTTGCTACGACTTTCTTGGTTTTTTGGATACAATTTCTTATTCTGCCTCAACTTCTTTACTTCTTTCTTTTCCTTTTCTCCAGCTTGCTGAGCTCTTCCCTGGAAGGCTGTTCAGTCTCTACGCCAATGGGGTCCTGAATATACTCTTCATCTGTATCCAATTGTAGCATTACTATCTTCTTAGTCAACTCTTCAATCAAAAGCAACGTCTTTGTTAGAACCTTTGAACATGGTCGCCTGTGTCTTCAAAACTTTCTTCCAAATGCATTTCTTCCATTCATTACTGTGTGACTTCTCATGATGTAGCAATTGAGATACCATTCAGTATGTTAAATCTTTCCAGAATTCTTAGATTGCGTGGCTAGTTTCAATAATTTCAACAGCCTTTCAATGCAGTTGAATGCAGTGATTGGATCTTGGTCTATTGTTTGAATGAGGGGGCCAATACATAACTGCTGTATCAGAGGCATGTCACCCATAGGCAGTGTATGCTCTGGGCATTTTTTAAGATCAGCAGAATCTTTAATGGATCTGGTTTTGCCTAAATATTATCTTGCCTATAGAATAAAATGGTTCAGAAACTACTCTTCAAACAACACTGATAGTATGTAGGCTTTTTGTCATGGCAATAATAAACAGGAAGCATAGATATGCTCACATTCTTGAATGCTCTAAGGTTCTCCAAGTGGCAGGTTAGAAAAGGCTTTAATTAGAAGCCTGCAACATTTCCACCTAAAAGTAGCATTGCACATAGACTTTGACCGTCTTGAATCTCGGTGTTATCTTTGAATGTTGATAAATACAAGCTGGTTTCATTGACAGTGAAAACAGAATGGTCGTGTGCAATCAATTTGTTTGAGTATTTCTTACCTACAATTATCCTATGTACTACTCTCTTTTTCTGTGCCTCAATATTGGCACTTGCTATTTCAGTGATGACCTTCACCTTACAAAAGTTATGATGGCTTTTGAAGTAACCACGAATGATTTGCTTTAAACCTTTTCATATACATGGGATCATCAATGAACTCTTTTGGCATATCAAAAAGACCTCTTGCCTTAGTCTGCTTTATCAGCAGGCTAAGCCGTATGTGCTTCTGGATATGGCCTTTCATCCATAAGGCAAGGAATTTTTTCATATCATGGATGGTCCCAGGTTTTTTCTTCATGATGGCAATGGATTTGAATGATGCTTACCATTGCACTGCATTACTGATTCATTTCTTATCCTTTAACATGATTGAGATCATTGATTTCAATAGACCTAAGTCATGTGTGATGATCATTACTGGTCTGCCATCTTCATGCTGGGCAGTTACTGAGTTTCAAGTTAAGAATAATTACCTTCCTCTTTGTCTTATCACCAGAAGCAGGGAACACAGATGAGTCTTTTCTTGTAGTCTTGATGAAATGGAGAAATGTAAAAGACAATATCCAACAACAACAACAACAAAAGGCTGCAGAAAACAAAAGGCCACACCAAACACTGCAGAGCATCAAGAGTGTTAGTTATTTGTTTACCATTGTGAGTAGTCACATAGCTGAGTGGAAGCTATGGCTCAGTGTCACCGCCCAGCATCCTGAAGAAGTATCTTAACACATATTACTAGCTGGGGGAAATATTTCCAATTCGAAATATGGCTTCCATTGAATGCACATCACTTTTGCACCATCATAAATATTAGAAGTCAAATCTGAGCTTCCAGCATATATGGACATGTCAAATCAGAGTCTCTTTGAAAAGAAATGATTACTCTTTCTCAAATATTTTAGGAGCCTCTTGTGGAAACTGGACTATACGGTCAAAACTACTTTAGTACCAATGAGTTTAGATAAAACTCTTGATGAATTCTCTATTAATTTGAAACTATTTTCTATTTATAGCATAAATTTTCCTTTCTCGTCCTTTTCTTTATAAACCAGAGAGGTAGCCAGCTGATTTCTTTTGGGACAAAATAGCTGGAAGAAAAGTAGATGCTGTTAAGCTAAAACCTTCTATGCCAAGTTGTAAACTACAGCAAATTTTCATGTTTGAGTAGAAAAAAATCCTGAAAGACCAGGCTTATAATGGAAATGCTGACAAAACCAGCTCTAGCAGCACAAACGGCAGGACCATTACCAGGCCCTTAGGGTGGACTAGTTGATATCATTTGCACTTTAAGCAGTTTAGGTGTTAAATTGCATGCAATTGCACAGTGTGATAAAACACCCTTCAAAGATATGAAATAATCCCTCTTTTTTCCTGCACTATTTTCTTACAGGAAATCTTAACTCATAAATGGTAGTATGGGGTAATTTGTTTCTAGTAAAATGCAGCATAATCCATTTAGTTACAATGCTTATCCCGTTCCAGTGGCAAAATGTAACAGGTGTAGGGTGTATTCAATAGACAGTGAGCCTAATTTCACAGATCTGGGTTTAGATTCAGATTTTCATTCTTATTATTCTTTTCCTGACTTTTATTGGAAATTTAAAACCATTTGACCAAAAGAAAATAGGAAAGTAGCCAGAAGTGAATTTTTATGTGAAAAATTTAATGTAACAATTCCTCTCTAATCTATCCTTTTCTAAGATTGAGAACACAATTAAAATAATCTGCTCAATTCTGAGATATACATGGTTTGCTTGATCCATTTTACTGACTAAAGTTATTTTGTGTAATTCAGTAAGCGATAGTTATCATTGGATGATCAATCTGAAAACTTCAGGAAAAATTATTTTAGGATTTTGGTGAAGATTTCTTGATAGTAGTTGGAGTTTGAGGAGATTTTCTGAATCAGTTTACGGACACTGTCAACCTTAAAGTAGTCAAATGTAGACATATTGAAACTTCAGCTCTTTATAGAAATAGTGATTAGTTTTAAAAAATATATTTTAGAATATCCTTTGAAAACAAATCATAGTATTTGACTGACTCCTGTCAGAAAAAAAGAGATAAAAATCTTTTGTAGAATAAAGGGAAATTATAAGAACCAATGGAAATGTTTTATTATAAAGGTAGGAATAGATTACATTTTCATAAATAGGGTTACTTATTAATCACTTAGTTTAATCTCTTGTGAGGAAGGAGTTGAAAACTGTGCTCTTACTATAATGTATGCTCAAGTAATTTATATATCAGTGATTGAGACTATAGTTTAATAATGGTAAAAACATTGATAGCAAAACTGAAAATCAAAATCTTAAGAGCCATGTAGCAGGCATATGCTTTTTTAATGAATGGATTCAACGTGAATAAGACATGATTGTTTACATATATCACTTTCTAGGTAGCTAGGTGAACTGCAGGAACTCAGAAATAACAACTCTCTCAACTCAGTGGGCTGTGTTAAGGAACCACAGGGAATCAAGAACAATTGCTACTGCTGATTGAACCACAAATGCATGGACACTGCAAAAATATTGCAACAAAATTTTCAAAAATTTTAGAGACATTTGTGTATCCCTGAAACTGTTACAGTGAACTTAAGCTAAGCCTCATGACTGGAGAAATGCTGTGATCTTTAAATGATATTCTCTGCTTAATTGGTCTATGCAGGGAGATTGCCTCAGAGTTACCCTGGCTTGAATGCAGGTGCTTGTACATTTCATGTGTGCATAATTACGTTGGTTGATTGCTGAGCATGAGTGCCTGTAACTATTGTTTTAGATGAAGCTGTGAATATTCTTCAACAGTCTGAGTCAACATGAAGTTTTGACAACCTCCTTCAGGTAAGCATGTTCACTGCATGTATACATACTTCCAGGTTCTTTCTATTTATTTATACTCAGGGAAGTTCTACTGCTGAGTTTCAACTGCAATCCTTTTAAAAATTTTTATCTTGAGACAAGGTCTTTCTAAATTCCCTGGGCTGGCCTTGAACTTGTCATTCTATGGTCTCAGCCTCCTGAGTCACTAGGATTATAGCACAACTAGAAGGAAACTTTTAAAGTGTCATCCCAGTGAGATTTTTCTTATTTTGTTTAAATGTTAGACATATTTATGATTATTATTCAGTTTTTATAGCATTAGACTTGTATTTAAGGTTACAAGTCTTTGAAATAAACATTGTTGCAAAATTTCTTTAATGATAGCTCTCCTTTCATTTTGCCTGGTACCAAGTGAGTTTTTTCAATTTGAACAATAAATTTTTGTATTTTTACTTAGGGAAATTTCATTTTAAAAAATTGGTTCTTCTGTTTCTTCTTTCTAGAAAAGAATATGTGCATATATATAAACTCTGTAATATATGTAAGGATATATACATATACATTTATATATACATATATATAAACAATCTGGCACTATCATTTTTTCCCCTAATCTTTATCACTTCATTCTGCTGTTAAGAATATATATATGTGTGTGTGTGTGTGTGTGTGTGTGTGTGTGTATTAAATCAGATTTTACTAGCTTCACAGCATTTTAAAATTTGGTGTATTTTCCCCCTTAGTTTTAGAATTTATTTTTGAAATGAAGATAATATTTCTCTTACAGTAGTATATGAATTAAATTAGAATATAAAATTAGTGCTTAGTAAGTTCTACTTATTGAATTGTGGCAAGAGAATGTGTTCTATAAATGCTCCATCTTTTGAAAGTCATTAAGGCTTATTTTATTTCCTAGTGCATAAATTTTTCTCTGAGTCTTTAGAAAACAATTATTATTTTCAATTTGGTGCAGAGTTTTCTCTGTATATATGTTTTCTGAGACATATATTAATTGTTCTCCCAGTTGCAGTCATGTCAAATTTTAAGCTGTGTCACTCCACGATCAGAGTTTTATCAAATTATTTTTATATTGTGGTTGTGTTTTGATTTATATATTTCAATGATACATTTACTGATACATAAAAGTTCCTGTCTATGTATCTTTGAAATTTTTAACAGTAGAAGATATTGCTCCCTCCTTTTTCCCATTTAATGATTGTAAGTGGAATTCTGTTTATCTCTTACTAGTATTTGTGCTGTAAATCTTAAGCTTTTCTTCCAAATCTGCTCTCTACTTTTTTCTGCACTATTCTGTTTCTGAGTGCTGATTCATATGGATCATAGAAGGGTGTATCCTTTTTCTTGGGCTAAGGAACAACCGTGCAGGACATCCCAGAGAGGGAGTAGACTGAATAGGCTCCTTGCTTGTGGAGTTGCCATGTAATTGCAGGTCTGACTGAAGATCACAGCTCTCAAATGATTCTATCCTTATAGCCTCTGAGTTCCAGTATAGTTCCCTCCTATTATCCATTAAGAGGCAATAATAATTTTCTGCTATAACTAGTATTTGTTATACTATTCCCTTTCCATTATTTATAAAATGTTCCTTTATTAAACTTTCTTCAAATTGTCCTTTGAGTATGCCAAATATATAATCCCAGGAGACTTACTGATAAATTATTTTCAAGCACATTTACTTATCATTTTTGTTAGCCTGATATGTTTTTTAATTTTTCTTTATTCAGAATCATTCTGTGTAATTTTAAGCATTTATCTAGAAAGCAGTATTTATAGATTTTTCTTTTTGTTTAGTCAAGTGGAATATTTAGTACTTGAAAAAAGAAGTTTTAGTCCATTTATATTTATTATGAACAGTGATATATATTTTTGCTAATATCTTATTTTTTTGCATTGTTCTTGTTATTTTCATCTATTTAATTTTGACTTTTATGAAATGGTTGTGTTAGTCAGCTTTTCTTTGCTGTGACAAAAAAAAATGCCTGAGAAAAACTATTTAAAGGAGGGAAGATTTATTTTGCATCATGATTTCAGAAGTTTCAGTCCATGACTGGCTGGCTCCATTGTTTCTTGGCTGAGGTGAAACAGTCCATCATGGCAGAAGGGCATGATGGAAGAAAGTCATATACATGGTGGCCAAGAAGCAGAAGAGAGAGGGAGAGAGGAAGAAGTCAGGAACCAAAGAGAGTCTCCAAGCGACACATCGAAGGATCACTCCCTTCACTAGGTCCCATCTCCTACAGATTCTAGTATCTACATCAACAGACTAATCCATTGATGAGATCAGCATCCCATGATCCAGTCACTTCCCAGAAGCCCCACCTCTGAACATTGCTATACTAGAGACCAAGCCTTCAACACATGAGCCTTTGGGGGACACTTCATATACAAACATAGCAATAGTCATTCTGACTTTCTTCCTTTAAAGAAAAATCATCAAAGATGGTCACACACTCACAAAATATATACAGTATGATTTTATTTGTATAATTTCCAAAAAATATGCAAAACTAAAATATTCTTTAGGGATGCCCACTTCAATAGTGAAACTATGAAAAGTAAAGAGAAAGAGATAGTGAGTAAAGTGCTGCCAGTTAAGGAGTAAGGACAGTTTTGTTGAGAAACACCCTGGAGAATCTTCTAAGCATCTACAGAGAAGATGTTTATATAAATGTCCATTATATAATCATCTATTAAACTCTGCATTGATAGTTCAAAAATATTTTAAGTGGTTTAGTAGTTTTGCATGCTATTTCCCTAAAATATTTGACATTATGTTTTACCATTATCATGATATTATCTCTAAACAACATATGACTTTAGCATACTTTTATTTTCCATCATGCCAAGACCCAGTGTTTTTAAAAGTAAGATTCCTTCCAAGTTATCAGAAGAGTTTACTACATAGTATTATGCAATTGCTTAATTAGAGACCATGATTGGTATAGCTGAATATTTTTCATTATAAAGCAGTCTTAGCAGAGAACTTGCTTGATGCAGTAACTCTTGCATGGGGCAATGCTTTGGTTTGGCTATGATGTGTCCCCCAAAAGCTGAGGATAGACAATGCAGGAATATTCATAACTGAACTAGATTTTGAGGATGGTAATATAATCAGTGAACTAATCTATTTGAAGACTTATTAATTTGAATTGACTACTTGAGTAGTAAGTGTAGGCAGTTGGGGTGTGCTTGGTGTCTAGAGGTGTGCCATTTGGGGATTGTACATCTTGTCCTTGGCTCCCTGTGTTCTCATTCTGCTTCCATGCTGCCATGAGATGAGCAGCTTTCCTATGCCATTCCTTCTGCCATGATGTTCTGCTTCACCTCAGGCCTAGAGCAATGGAGTCAGCTGGCTATGGACTGAACCTCCCTGAACTCTGAAACCATGAGCCCAAATAAACTCTCCCTCCTCTGAGTTGTCTCATTAGGTGTTTGGTCACAGCAACAAAAAACAAAAAGCTGACTAACACAGGAAACATGGCTACTTAATTTTATAAATAAAAAAACATGTCACAGAACCCACAATGAGCAGCAAAGCTCAGAAGAATATTTAGGAGAATTACAGTCTTGGAGGTACTGGAATATGTTCACCCTTCTTGGTAAAAAGATAAATGTAGTTAATACTGTACTTACTTGGTTATTTTTATTGTTATTGGACAAAAAAAATAAATTTGTTATAACCAGTTTGAAATTCTTTAGCCCTAGTTCCTAATTTTTTCTCAGTAAAAATTAATATTGTAAGTTTTGATAAAGACTTTCTTCATAATATAATGAATATGTTACAATAGATTAATTGAAGTTATTACCCTGGTTTAAGAGTTATTTATTATTTATTCATTCAGCACATACTATCAAATGCTGACTATGTGCCAGGTACTGACTTACATCAATGAACAAATCAGACAAATATCTGCCCTGGAGCAGATACTTAAGGAGTGGAAGGAACAAAAGTTGTATGCATAATGAATAAAACATTCTTCTTTGGTTTCTTCTTTCATTATGCTATTCTAAATTACTTGTTTTGGGTTATGAGTGATTCTTGCCTTTTTTAGACCTTATTTTACTTGCTATCTTCTGAGATGTTCAACATGACTGACACCACCTTTCTTTGTATAAGTTCTAATTCTCTTACCTCCTGTGACTACAATAACCTGACTGTTTCTTCTTTATTCTTCATGAATTTCTGTACCTTTTCCTAGCATTTAGCTGAAGTTTTATTTTAGGGCTAAGATCTTGTCTCTCTTTTTTTCTACCATCTCAGAGATCTCATTTATTCACATTATTCAAATGATCATTCTGCATAACATTTTTTAATCTCTATTGCCAAATTTCTACTAGAAATTTTTATCTTAATTGATCATTTTCTCCTTCAAATTGCTTTTTTCCCTCTATTTTGCCAATTCTATTCTTATTCAGTCCTTGACAGGCTCAATATAATAATAATAATGCAATGATAATAAAAATAATGATAATAATTAATTCTCATTGAACTCTTTCTGTTTTCTAAGAACTGTTTTAAGCACTTTAGATTTACTCCTCACAAAACCCTCTGAGGTAGGTAAGTTTATTTTCATCACTACAAATGTGGACAGAAGTGAAAATTTTTCCACATGGTCTCTCAGAATCTGTAGCATTTCTTATCTTTATTCAGGTCAACCACCAAACTCACTAAATCCACATTTCTAAGACTTCCTTTCATTATATTAAACTCTTAAATGTTTAACTGTGTGTACATTGCACATTTACTCATAATAGCAATAATAATATCTATCATTTATTGTGGCTTTATTATTTGTGATAAGAACCATTCTAAGAATGTAAGACAAAAATTTAAATATGCATATATTAGCAAGTTTTTATACTTTTTTCTTTTTCTGTTTTTAAATAAGTGTTTCTTTTTAGAATAGTCTAAGATTTATAGAAAAGTTGCAAAAATAGTACAAATTTCCCACATACCCCACACCCATTTTTCTATATTTTTAATATTGTTCATTATTGTTACACAATTGTTACAACTAGTGAATAAAATTTGGTACATGACTATGAACTAAACTCCATATTTTATTATTGTTAGCTAAGATTCATCAGATTTTATTAATTTCTCTCTCTAGATCTTTCCTTGTTCCATGTGTTCTAAGTAGAAAAAATAAATATAGAAAGTATACTTTCCTTGAATGCCCTAAAACCCACACTAATTTACTATAGGAGGTCCTTCTTCCTTCCTCCCTCTTTCCTTCCTTGCATCCTTCCCTCCTTTAGTAGGTCCACAGTGTATGAACAACATATTGTGTGTGTATATCTGAATGGTGCTTTATGTCATAATCAGATACATACTTCACCTTTAAACATATGCTTTTCACTATGGTATAGGATGGGAATTAGACAAAAATTGAAGGATCTGATACCCGTGACTGGAATTGGTGTTATCCTTTTTCAAAGTGAGTTCCAAGAAATATTCAGTTGATTAAATGGCAACACCTTTCACATTTTCAATATTTAGCGTGTTAGTGCCTTCACTTGTATGATAACTTGCACACACAAGATTTATTGTCAGTTAGGTAAACTGTATACTAGTGAAGTGATAAAACTTCCACTATGAGCAGCATTGTCACTTGTTATGTCTGTGGCTTTCTTTGAAGGAACTAGATATTAAAGATTAGAATCACTTAAGTTCATGATTTTGGCATAATAGCCATTTGAAAAGTGATATGACACAAGGAAATGTAATGTTTTAAATTGCATGCATTTAAATAACATGATGAAATCTTGTGTCATCTCAGCCCACCCTACCCTAAATAGGAAGCATCCTTCCTTCCGGTATATCCACACTGCTCATCTGTTAGTCAATTAGTCTCAGTTATCAGACCAAGTATCTTGGTTTCACAGTACTTATAATTGAGTAGCCCTTATTTTACTTCATTGTGGCCTCTATGCACAAGAATAATGATGCTGATGCTGGCCGTTTGGATATGCCAAAGAGAAACCACAAGGCAGGTTTTTTTGTTGTTTGTTTTTGTTTTTTGGTACGGGGGATTGAACTCAGGGGCACTTGACCACTAAGCCACATCCCCAGCCCTATTTTTTATTTTGTTTAGAGACAGGGTCTCACTGAATTGCTTAGCAACTCACTTTTGCTGAGGCTGACTTTGAACTCGCCATCCCCCTGCCTCAGCCTCCTGAGCCGCTGGGATAACAGGCTTGCACTACATCACCCAGCCACGAGGCAGTTCTTTTAAGCAAAAGGGTGAAAATTCTTGACTCAATGAAGAAAGACAATAACTGGATGCTGAGAGTGCTAAGGTCTTCAGTAAGAATAAATCTTCTATCAGTGAAATTGTGAAGAAGGAAAAAGAATTCATGCTAGTTTTGTTGTTGCACCTAAAACTGCAAAAGTTATTGCCACAGTGTTTGATAAGTGCTTAGTTACGGGAGTGATAGGGTGTCATTCAGTGGTGGGGTGTGTGCTTAGCTTTTGCAAGGCCCTGAGTTCAATATCCAGCACCAATTATTTTTTTTAAGAAGATGATAAAGGCATTAAATTATGACCATCAGTGGTTTCAGTCATCCATTAGGTGTCTTGGATGTATCCCCTGCAGATGATGGGGCATTATTTGATTATATTTCAAGGGTTGTTTTCATGTACGTGGAATAAATTTGGACTAAATATTTTTTGAACATCAGCAATGCCCTGTTATGTGTTTACTGTAATCTGTGTTCTGCAGATCTGTATTCACACAAATGGAAAAGAATTCCTTTGAAATATACATTTCAGTGAGTCTGAAGTCTTGTTAGTTGTCTCCCATGCCCTTCAAGCCATGAAGGCAAGTTTATTTCTTGTACAACCAGAATGACAGGGGACAAATTTTGTCTGTTTGTGTGTTTCCAACGATCAAATCCTAGAGCTGTCCCAGGACACATCTGAGTGCCAGTTTTGCCCTGCAAACATCTATTATAGTTTCAACATTTTCTGGGATGAATGCATTGGAGTCTGGTTAGACAAGTCTCTGGTTACTTTAAAGCACAATAGTTTGGTGGGAAGGAGCGGTCAGCATGTCTTCTTGTTTCCTCTGATCAACTCTGTATCCACTCTTTCCACACTTCCCCTCTCAGGGAGGAGGCTTGGCTGCAGTCTCTGGGGAACGCAGAACTCTCAGACACATTGGTTAGAGAGTGGGACACTGAGGGGCGAGGAGCCTGAACACTTTCCCACCTCTGTTCTTCCTTCACTTCTGGTCCCAGTTCCATCGCCCTTCTTCTCCCTTTCCTTCCGCCTCCATTTTCGCTGTCCTCCTCACTTCTCATTTCTCCTTTTTTCCCCTGTTTTTGGTCCCTGCTCCGTTCCTTACTCACCCCAACTTTGTGCATTCACTAAACAGATAGAAGGCTTTCCTGGGAACCAGATTATTCCCCTTCTTTTTCCCTTCTCACTTTAGTTTACTGGCTATTACTTTGAGTTCTGATAAAACTGGGCAGGATGGTCCTGCCGGGATTCAGGTGGAGAATGAATACACCTGTCTTGAAGGTGGAGGGCTCTCCTCACATGCATTGCAACCTAGGTTTTGAGTTCTGTATATTGGGGGATTGGGTGCTGGCATAACTATTACAAAAGTGGTCCTTTGATTTTCATTTTGAAATTATTTCTTTCCCACAGCTCCTTTGGTGCCACACTATGAGGATGAGTAATTGGTGTTCAGGGTTCTAGTACTCCCGAACATAGTCCTGTCAAATTCCTGCGAAGCCTCACCTCTGTTAACACTAGAATGGTTCAACTTGGTTCCAATGATCCCAGAGGGAGAATGGGGGTGGGCCAATCTGTGGGTGTTGAAAGAAGCACTTTACTGTGTTCTGATTCCATATCATTCTTCAAACTTATACTTAGTGTCTCTGCCTTGTGGGGAAAGCCCAAGCAGAGACTCTGAGAACAGACTTGTCACGGCACCTCCCTCTCTTATTTTATTACCCTGAGAATGCCATTCCTCCCACCAAGGAAAAGTGTGATTGCTTGCATATGCCATCTGCTTACAAACCCCTGTGAGCTGAAATTCTCCCCCAAAAGGTTTATGTAAGCCCCCTGTGAACTCAAACCACTATGTTTTGCTCAGCTCAAATAAACATCGAAAAAGTATCTAAGCATTTGAACTTATAATAACATATTTATCCCAACACATGAGGCTACTCATCATTGGTGTATGTGTAATATATAATTGCAGCATGCAGAAAACAAACAGCTCTCGATCAGAGAAGCCTCTGGATCCCACGGGGCACTAATCATCTACCAAAAATAGAGATGGTTGGGGAAAATAACTTATAATTGCATTGGCAATCCACTATTAAAGTATAATTTCATGTTGTTTTCATTTCCAGAAAATAAGTAATATAAAAACTGATTTGAAAAATTGCTCATTGCACTTAGTAGCAAACTCAAACATGAAATCTGAAAATTGAGTATGTATACATATTTTGCTAAGTGTGCATTTAAAAAATCAAGGAAAAACTATGCACAACACATACATATATATGTAAGTGAACTTATATTCTAAATTTATAAATAAAATTTGGCTTGTATTCTTTTAAAATTTAAATAATGTCCTTCAAAATATAAACTTATACTCTTATGAATAAACACTATGACTGTATTTATAATTCCCTTCATTTTAAATTATTTACATTTATAAAGACCTGGTTTCACTATAATTTTTCAAGATGGAGGAATTACGTTTAATTCTGTTTGTATATATGAAGCATGGATTTCAGGTCATTCAGCAAGCTGAGACTAAAATTATATAATAATAATCGAACCTGGAACTGTTTGAACCAAAGAATTTATATTAATGAAAATTATATAGGCTTAATCAAAGAAGAGTAAAAATAGATATTATAAGACAAAGAAACATAAAAGAAGTTTAAAATAATGAATGGTCAAATGCCCACGAGTGAATGTTTTGTCTCTGTTTGTCCTTGTTACTGTTTCTTGCAATCTATTCATGAAATAGGTCAGGGCTGTAGTACTATAGGGAATTAATCTCTCATTTCTAACATACGATGTATGCAAATATCATTTAAAACTATATATTTAATGGCTAGTTAGTTGGAAAGATGAGCAACAACAATGAAAATACAATGTAAGATTTTTTTAACCACAACAGAATGAAAGGTTTCTTGTAAAATTAAAATAATAGCCATAGTAATAGATGTTTAGGAATAAAATCCTATTTTTCAACTTTTAAGCAAACTCTATGAAAAAGGAGACAAGGGTTTTCATGGGGGTGGGACATTGAGTCTGTACATAGCTGGTAATCTCTCCTCACTGCAGTATTATCACTGCAGATGTTTGATGGGCTTCTGTTGCCATAACATGCTGAATGGAAGGAGTTTTCATCTTTCAAAATGTATAAGACAGTCTTACTCTCAAATTGCTGAGATGAATTACTAGAAAAATGTTTTGCAGAAGCATCTACTTAAAAAGCAAGGGGTTAAATACAGTTGACACATAGGTCAAGGGAGAGATTCAGCAATGACTCCAAAAGTGTACAACCCATAAGAAGGCAACAATTTGGGGTACAAGTTGCATAGTGTATTGGTTTGTTTTACTTGTTGAAAGAAAAATAGACTCCCAAGAATGTTGTCTCTGGAATTTATTGTTAGTTCGTCAACTGGCGGGGGCAGTGGCTACTAAGCAGTCTTATTGGTGAACTAAGCAGGGCTTCCAATGAGTAGTACCTTTGAGAGGTGTCTTACTAAAATTAATATTGCTTTATAGGTGACAATACATCAGTTAGTCTGTAGTTAAGCATGGGAAGTATAGAGGGAATCCCGCAGAAGTCCAATGGGGTAGAAAAAAATCTAAGACAGCTAGTTGTGTGGGTTTTATATAACATGTAACCTTTTAAAATAAAGTGATCTGCATTGGCTCATGTAGACTGTGGGAAGGTTTGGCGAGGAACACTTTGGGTATATTCAAGTCTGTATAAATGACTCTCAATGTGTCATCCGAAAGCTGTTAGGATTGAAAAAGGCACTGGAATCAATTCTTTCTTTTGTCTCCAGGAGGATTCGAACAGCCCACTCTCCTGGACTCAGAGCAAAGTCTTTTTTCACACCTCTCCCAAAGATACTGGTGCCGCAAGCCTGCTCTGGGCCATATGTAAGAGGCAGCAAGTGCAGAGACAGCTGGGCTGGTGCATCCTCCAATGACGTTTAAAGGGCAGAGGCAAATCCATGGGTCACTCTACCTACTAACACTTTGTAGAATTCTGCTGCTCGCCGTGCTACATTTGATTATGCTCACAGAAGTGAAGAAAATTTTTTGAAGCAAAGCATCATTACTATTCAGAGAATGCTGTCCATGAATTTGAAGTTCTCAAAATTTTAATTATGGGTAAAATTACTGGAAAGCTTAAATGAAAAAATAAACTATTTCAAAACTTATCAAGTGCTAAATCTAAGATACTATGTAACTGATATTTTTAAAATATCAGTTTTGAGGGCTGGAGTTATAACTCAATGGTAGAACTCAAAGGGAGTGAGGGCTAATGGGAAAAACAGGTCCCAAACCATTCAATACTTTGAAAAAATAATTTATCTAGAAATATTTCAGGCAATAGGTGAAACAAACAAAATGAATACAGATCCTGGCAGTCAAGTGTTTGTGCTCTCATAAGCTCACCCTACTAAGAAAGTGAGCATCTATGTTCCCACCTGCAGGAAACTCTGGGTGATCAAGAAGCTAGGATGGAGTATCAGGCCTTAGAGCAATTAGCTTGGAGTATTGAATGTCTGAAGAGATGAATGTTTCATCAATTTTATAGTAGCAGTCTCACATCAAATGTTACACAGAATTGTATATATTTCTAGTTTCTTTTTTAAATGTCAGAGTTTTGTGCTACTTTAACTTTGCAATTTCTCTCCCATTAAATATACTTTAGTGAGATTCAGAAAAAAATTTCCAAAACAACTAAATTCAAACACATTTTAAAGACTTTAGATGTATATGAGCTTACTTTTCAGAAATGTTATATTCCTACAGACTCAAGATTTTATTTCCTTGAGCATTTATCAGCCTTGAATGCTATGCTACTTTAAAAAATACAAACCTAATCAGTCAAAATGCTACCTAAATTTTGTTTTTAATTGCATTTCTTTTATCCGTGAATTAGGTATTTTTATGCATTTATTATTAATTTATATTCATTTATGAACTTACTACTTATGTATCTGAACTAATTATAAGACTTTCAGTGGACATTCTATAACTCTCACCCTCAGTGACAACCCACTGTTGATAAATTATATGGTGAAATCCAAGTTATTAACATTGAAACCCATTTATCAACAATAGTGTTTAATACTTATTGAATGTTAGCTATTGCCATCCACTAAGGACTTTTGTATGTACATCACAGGTTAAGTCTACCCACCTGCTCTCTGGTCACTTGACCACTTCTCAGCTCTCCTCCCTTGACTTACCTGAAGTCCTTACTCACTACTTTTTGACTCAACTCCCTTGAATATGATTCTGTCTGCCATTTCACTGAGTCTTAAGGATGCAAACCATCTCCTGATCAGCAAATTAAAATGTCATTTTACACATCTGACCTTTCTCCACATATGTTCACAAAATTTAAAAAGGATTTGAAAGGCTGGGTCACTTTTTTCTCTTTGGTGATTTCATAATCTCCAAGCTTCTTTGTTGGGTAGATGGTGGCTTTTCACTCCATTCTCCTGGGCTCTTCATCCTGCCATCTAATTAAGATGGAAATGTCCCAGAGGTCCATCATGGCTCCCCTTCTTGACTTCTATGTCTTCTTTCCAGGGGACTCTATCACAGAATGTGAGCACCATAAAGGCAAAAATTTTTATCTGAAAATTTTTTAGTTATGCGTTCTTAGCACCCAGAACAGTAGCTAGCTGAACATTAGGTGTTCAATTACTATTTGTTGGACAAATGAATTAGGAATGACTCTATGCTCAAAGCACAAGAATCATCTACATGTTGATAACTTTCAAATGATAACCTCCTGCTAGAATTCTTCAGCTGTGAACCGCAAATCAGCATTTTAGACCAGCATCACCTCCACCTCCACCACCAGGATGATTAAAAGGTATTTCTAGCTTATCATGTCTGAAGCACAATTCTTGACAACTCTTATTTTTCTGTTTTCCAGTCTTCCTTACTTCATGACATACATGCTCAAATGAAAAAAAAAAAAGTATTTGTTTTGGTTCCCTAGCTGGTAATTTAACCCATCAGCAAATCACTTTAGCACAAATTCCAGTACATCCCAAATCTTTTCACCTTTTACTGTCCTTGCTGAACCTCTGGTGAAGCCATTCTCATCTTGCATCTGGACTAAAAGAGTCTTCACACCCATTTTCACAGGTACTTCTTATCTTAATCCAGGCATTTTTAAAATGCCATCTCACTGTTCAAGGCTTTCTTATGATTTTTCACTGCCTTGAAAATATAAAATATAATCACATCTCCTTACCAAGATAATAATCAAATTTCAATTATCTTTAGTGTCAACTCATGAGAAGAACTCAATCAGAGTATGTCAAAGTCTGTGAGATTTGCAAGTCTGGTGTTTTCTGTTGGAAGGTAGTAATTCCCTTCCATAATTACCAATGGCCACATAATCAGATATCCTAGTTCCAGATGTTATATCCTAAAAGCTTTTGCTTTGTGAAGAAGAGGGTATGGATAGAGTGCAGTTCACTGCTGTAAGGACACGTGCCAAAGTACAACTTGCTATAAATGAGTACATGGTACTGTAATACTTAAAGCAAATGCTTAAAGTAAAAATTGTGTTTAATACTTAAAGTACATAAATATTTAGGAAAACTGCAGCATCAGAAATGACCACAGGCTGTTGCTATTTACCCACAATTTGGGGAATAGTAAGCATACTTCATTGTAAAATGATTATTTTTAGACTCATTTCATTGGTATATATTGTGTAAATTTTAACAGATTATACATTATGGATATAAATTGCATAAACATACACATATATCTCAACTTTAGTTCTATTTCACGTTTGTTTCTTTCCCTCTGGGGGAAACAATAAAACTGCCTCACTTTAACTTGCAAGTACCCTAGAAGAAAATAGTATAGACTATGTGAATTGTGCTTTTTCCTTGTTGGTAAACTAAAAATGTATTGCAATATTTTTTTCTTAAACTTTCATAATTTTGCATGCATGCATTTGAAGTAGTCTTTACTATTTTTGAAAAAAAATATAGGCATATATTATTTTCTAGGTGTATATGTTGATATTTATATATACATTCATATTCTATATTTTTAAAGACATCTCAAATCCTAACATTTATAATGCCTTACCGTTGTCTGCCTTGTTACTTAATGATAGACCAATATTCACATTGAAAGTGTCAGTCTTAAACCGGGCGCGGTGGCATAAGCCTGTAATTCTAGCACTTAGGGAAGCTGAGACAGGAGGATCGTGAGTTCAAAGCCAGCCTCAGCAACAGCAAGGCGCTAAGCAACTCAGTGAGACCCTGTCTCCACATAAAACACAAAATTGGGCTGGGGATGTGGCTCAGTGGTCGAGTGCCCCTGAGTTCAATCTCCAGTACCAAAAAAATAAAGAAAGTGTCAGTCTTATCCAACATTTCTACCTTATTGTCTCCAGATTTCTTTTAGAATTTAATATATTTGTAAGAAAGAACTAAAGATTTTTAAAAAATAGCTAATCAATTCACTAATCAAGACTGTCCACTTCACATTTCATAGAAATAAATTACCATGTTTTTTTAGAACTCAGTATCATCTGTTTTTAATCTCTGATATTAATATGAAAATAAACTTCCTTTTGTGTTTGATATGTCTTTTCTAGATGTACCCAGCTATTTAAAAGGGTTTAAAGGAAAACTTTCGATTTGTTGTTAATTTGAATGTCTTTTGAAATCAATCCCTTAATTTCCTTTTCTATCTGACAGTCTCCTAGTCTTTTGAAATCTTTGGTTAAGAATTGCACATTAAAATAGCTTATCATTAATTTCATAGCAACTAATAGGTTTACATTTTACATAATTGTTAAAACAAATTACAAGAAATAGTTACAAGAAATAAGAATTTTTAAAAAGTATAGAAATATCTACTGCCAATGTACAATGTACAGCCTAAATTCCAAAAACATATTTGATTATTGTGACAATGACTCAAGTTTCACATTACATATGAGAGCATTTGACTGCAGGTTCTGTAGAAGGCTCATAAGATGTTAAGTTGTGTAGGCCATGAGTTTGCACATCCTAGTATGAAGCAAAACATTAAATGAAAAATATTATCATTGGAAGGAATTCTTAAATTGTTATCAAGTGACTTCCTTTTCTGCCATTTTCATGCTTAGTTAATAAATATAAACTAATGCATAATAGTGATATATGTATCTGAGAGAAGAGAAAAACTTAAGTTTTTTTGTGAAAATAATTTACTTAGAAGCTTTACTGTACATTAATGTACTTAGAATTTTTCTTTTTTCCTAACAATGTAGTTTCTCCAGTTTTATTGAAGTTTATCTGACAAAAATGTCATCTATGCAAGATATACCTTGTGTATTTATATTTATAAATATATGTGCTATAAAAATAGGCACTATATTTGGTTTATGCATATATGTGCATAAATATGCACATATACAAATATATACAAATATATAAATATATACAAATAAATATCAATATATACAAATATATAAATTGATATCAAACATAAAAATATAAACATACAGATGCATAAAAGTATATAATTTTGTGTGGCCAGCTCCTCGCAATAGAAAGTGACCAAGGGACAATATTTTAATATTTATGTCTCATGTAGTGTTTGTGAAAAGTCATTATAAAATCCATACTGAAGTGTCACAATAATTCATTGATTTATAAATTAATAAAATTCTAGATGTCAAATTCTAAGGTGTAAATGACTCTTTTAAGATGTTCTTTATTCCTATGTCAAAATTTCTGTTTCCTGTCCATTTACATTGCTCAAGCTTACTAAGCACAATACTTGGTGTTTATTAGCAAATTTATAGTTTGGCACCATGAGTGTGTATTTAATTACTCTCTCCTTTACAGATGAGGATACTGAGAATGGGTGAATAATTTGCCAGGATTAGAAACCCAAACTGTCTAGCTCTAGAGCTGACAGTTCGCTACAGCACCACGTGATAAACAATATCTTATTTCCTAGCTTAAGACTAGTCTCACCATTTGTTACTTATAACAAAGAGAAAAATACGTGTTGTGGGGGGACTCTGACCTGGGAAACAGATTCAGAGTTCACAGATGCGAGGCACTGTGGGAATATTGGTCATCTGTTATTTGGAGGTGGCCATAGCCATCAGCCAACCTCCATTTTGTCCCTATTAGCCCTATTAGCTCCCATTAGCCCATTTTCTTAGGCTCTTTTTATACACAGCTCAAACAAGGCACACTACCAACAGGTTGTGTAAGGGGGAGTAACAGGGGCTACTGGGGGCTGGCTGATGGCTATGGCCTCCCAATAAAGGATAACCAATATTCACACCATGTCTCATATCTTCTTCTGTGCTGAACTCCAAATCTATTGCTGGGTCAGAGCTCTCACACAACAATTGGTATAGTTAGCAGGATGTTCTTCATGTTAGAGATGCCTCAACACTGGACAGGAGGGACCTATGGCCCCTGAGCAGCATGTAGCACTTGATTACAAAGGTCCTATTAACATGGACTCCTGTGTAGAGTTGGGACAGGGTGAATGGATTCCCTGTAAGCACAGAGAAATCTTCTGATTGCTCTGTGGTGAATGTGGAAGAGCAGAGTGAACTGAGACCTGAGTTACTGAGCCCAGCATCAGCCTGTGGCCTAGGTACAGATGGAACAGAGAAAAGACCTGAGATGCTGCATGCTGGGGCCATGGGACTAATATTTCTTACAGTTTTGAGAGCAAAAACAGATGCAGCTTTACCAAGGACTGACAAGATGAAGGAGTTAGAAGACAAGGAAGAGACCTTGAGAGCCAGGGTACAGTCACTGGAGGAAGATTTCCATACTTTAAAAATACCCCTGGTCTCCTCAATGCTAATGAAGTCCCAGGAGGAAGAGGAAGACTAACACAAGCTTGGCCAGTGATAATGCAGAAAATGATGGCTCTAATGGGCAGCAGTCGACAGAGCTGGGCCAGGTAACCAAGTTCACTATGTTCTGCCAGTAAAGCAGAGTTGGAATTAGTGGACTTGGGAAAATAATTTGGACAGGAACCAAGAGAGCCCAAGTATGTTGGGTACTGGTGGGGGCCAAGAGAAAGCCCAGATGTGGGTGTCAAGAGAACCCAAGTGTATTAGGAGCCAGGAGAGGCCAAAAAGGAGAGAGATACTAGAGTCTATTATCTATGTAGATGAACCAGGAACAAGCCTATACCTTGCAGGAAGTGCACCTATACTGTTCAGTGTTTGGGACACTGATGACTCCAGTGTGGACAATTGCCTGTGTGGATGGCAGTGGCTGTGGAGTTGGAAACAGACACTGTCTGATTTGATACTGGTACAAGATAAACTAGCCAGTGAGCTGAGCTGAATGGTGACAGCAACTGAAGCATCCCCCATACATATTGAAATGTACAACAGTTGTGCTGTGTACTGGGGACAAGTTCTGTGGCAAGAACTCTGGGACCTAGGCCACCAGGAATAAATGACTATAGGACATGTTACTGACTGTGCCCCACTGACTAGCCCAGGGAATGATGAAGCAAATGCTTTGGCTAGGGCGTGGTAGTTAGAGCAGGCACTTCCCAACCAACTGGTGGTTTGGCTAAATCACTGCCGACGGGATACAGATGTGAAAACTATATAGAATGTGGTCAAATAATGGGGTTTGCTTTTAACATAGGAGGCCCTAGTAGAGGGTTGCCAGGCATATGTGATTTCTTTTTATGAATATCCACACCCTCAATGCTTGGAACCATGGATGGCCAAGTAATGTGAGAATGTATCCTGTTGACATGATGGCAGGGTGACTACATTGGTCTTTTACCGAGGTCAGAAAGGGCCATGTTTGCTTGGACAGCAGTGGATATAGCTACAGGCTTGTTTGCCTGGCCCTGTGGTCAAGCAAATCAATGTGCTATGATTTGCACCCTGATCATGTTGATGGCCTTGTGTGGCCAGCCCCTCACAATAGAAAGTGACCAAGGGACTCATTTTTCAGGTCAGGATGTGCAGTGATGGGCAACTCAGTTACAGATTCAATGGAAGCTGCACCCTCATACCACCCACAGGCTACAGGTGATAGAATAATGGCCTGCTTAAGCCAGAACTTAGGACTGTAGTAAATCCTCCTTTTATTAAGGGCACAAGGCCTGTGGATAGTTGTGAGAGTGCTGAATTTGTGTCCCTGATGAGAGGGATCAGATTCTGTGGAGGCATTCTGGCATCTCACAACACCACCAATACAGTTCCAGGTTACAACAAAGGATGTTGTACCTGGGTTTGCCTGGGTTTGAGAAACAAGGGAATGTTCTTCTGCCAGCTCCCATTGGATTGAACAGAGGGCAAACTGGGGATTGGACATGGCCCTGCACAATAAAGCCACCCTCCCCTTCCTTGGGTATCCCTGTTAGCCCCATGAGAGTGTAATGTCATGGGTAACTAGTGAATCCTCCCTAACCCCAAATACATATGCCTTGGCCAGGTCCTGCAGATGGGACATAGATTTTAAAGGGCATGTTTGTGATTTCCCTTTCACCAATTTTGCATTCCGTGATGCTGGTGCACACTGAGCCTGCTGAAGTTCAAAACCAAGCTATACAAATGTGATATCACCTCCTAGGAAAACTGCCAGAGGCAACCACTCTGTTTTTCCAGGATTAAAAGCTTACATGCATTTTCCCAGATGGATGTGATTTACCTGTGCTAATGCCTGTAACTGCTTTGTTGTTTTGTGTATAGGCCTGTCCTTGCCAATACCATTGTGAACTGTACACATAGACCAGAGGTGTATACTGGGTATGCACTGAAATGCTTGTGGCTTTAGCTGGCGAATCCAGTCTGTTCTTGTATAATTAGACATAGCTGGGAAAGGCTTTTATTGCCGCCTCAATATAGGATGAAACTGGCAATGGATTTTAGTAATTATAAGTAATGGGGCTTATCTTTTGATTGTATGTGGTTGAGGATATTTTGTTGTTGTGGTCTGCAGATGGCAGGGCTCTTCCCTCCTGGCTAAGGGATCATTGCAGAAGACTTCACTTGTGTAGATTGTATGTGAGAAATCATAAAGGGGTAGATTGTTGGGGCAGGCTTAAAACAGCTATAGGTATGCTCCCTCATTGAGACTTCTGGAAGGCTGTTATGTTTTCAGTGTGTAGCCAGGGCTGGGAACTGACTATGTTATGGTTAGCCAAGGCCCATAACATAGGCGCATACCCTGATTCAGTGTATGTACTCAAGGTCATAAACATTAATTTGTGAGCATGCAATGCCCGCCCCCATGCAACCTGCTGTCAGTGTGCCTTCTTTGTTTGACCTACATATAAAAAGGGCCTATGGAAAAGACTCAGAAAGAAATGAGCTAATGGGAGTCAATGGGGACAAACTGAGGATGAAATGAGGACTAAATGGAACTGGCTGGGAGATGAAGCTGAAGTTGGAGGCTGGAAGATGTGGCCACCACTGAATAAATGATGAACAATTTCCTCACCATACCTTGTATCTTCTTCTACCTACTGACTCCTGAATCTGTTTCCTGGGTCAGAACTCCCGCATGACAATAAGTAAGGGAAAAATTTATTATATAATCCATTTAGCAAAATCTTTCTCTCAGTAGTCCTAAAAAGTGACAGATATTTGTTTGCTTAGAGCCAGATTCTGGAAGAGTGTAAAGATGGATGATCTTTGTTCTAAAGAAATCTAGCTATTCAGAGGGGAAGATGCTCACAAAGTTACAGAACAACTATAATGATAATGTCAGGAGAGTTGGGCGATGGGTGAGTTTGCCTCAGATCAAACCAAAGGAACTAGTCCTGTGAGTAAAGGGAGGAACTAGAGGACCATTCCAGCAGATGCCAAAGCTCCTTTTGCTTTGGGGAACTCCCACCTTCTCTCCCTGAACAGTACAGTTGCTCTATCATGGTCTACTTTGAGAAAAAAGAAACTGAAGTTAGGAAAGTTGTGACAACTTTGGCCATTTGGTAAGTCCCCCAGTGTGCTCACCAAGACCCTTGATTCCAAACACCTGGTTCCTCTTTGCAAGAACATCTGATTTCTCTTTCTTGGGACATCTGTCACATAACTGGTATAGGAGTCATGATTCAGCAGGACTCAAGAACATAGGGATATGTACTCCCTTCTGATATGTTCTAGGTTCTCATCTGTTTGTTGGCCTTGGGCTTGGGAATTCCCTCTGGTTGTTTGTTTTATTTGTATCTGCTACTGCCCCTTTTAAGACATGGCCAATACTGCATTGGTTCTATAGGTAGTTTCTGGAGAATGAACTTGGTTGGTAAATTTAAAGATTTCTATCTGTCAGCCATGGTTTTGGGGTTCTTCTCATCTTTCTCTGTGTTTCTTTTTTGTACGGTCTTGCAATTGGAGTTTGTCTGTCAGAGATAAAGTGAGTTGAAGAAAGGGCCACTTATAAGTCTAAGATAATGTTTTACTATAATGATCTGGCTTTTAAATAGCTTTCTAGATTATTGTACAATCTTGCAGTTAGAGTTGGTCTGTCAAAGGTAAAGTAAGTGGAAGAAATTTGTATTTGCAAATCTATCTGTTTTAAAAGGTTCCCGTCTGTCAGCCCTGGTTTCTTCCTCTCTTGTCTGTTTTTTTTTTTTTGTCTGTTACTGGCCCTTTAAGACATGGGTGATGCTGCATTGATCTTACTGGTAGTCTTTTAAGCAGAGAGATCTTTGCTGCATGCGCCACTTATAGGGATAAGCCTATCCAAGAGAAAGCAGGTTTACTGTAATACAATCTTTCCTTTAGATGGCTTTTCTGGATTATTATCAATCTTGATCTTGAAGTTGATCTCTCAGGGGTAAAGTATATGGAGGAGATTCTGTATTTAGAGGCATTTAAGCAGTTGCACCATAAGGGGGATGAACCATCAGGAACCAAGCTGAAGCTGCTGAAAGGCACTGCCTCTGGTGTGCAAGGATAGCAGGACACAAGAAGGAAGGGTTAAAAAGACTTAAATCTTTAAAACCCAATGCTAGCACTCTAAGCACTATTTCTCAATCTGGCACTAGGCAGCCATAGATCATCTCACTGGTCAAGGACACTAACTGTAAACTGGAGTGGGGGCTGAGGGGGGCTGGGGAATCCCAGCAAATCTGCCTGGGCTGTAGAAAAATGACCAAAGAGAACCTGGCTTCTGCCCTGCCTTCCAGCCTCTTTTGCCCATGGAAGGTGGAGGCTCCTGGCCACAAAGGATGAGGCAGTAGGTTCCAGCACTGGCAGTTTATGACCTGGGGACAAGAAGAGACTCCCCTTGGAAGATCTGACAGGAGACCCCATTTATCCAGAGGATCTTCATCACTGGGGCAAAGCAATTCTTGCTATAATAGAATCCCATCAAACTAAATGCCTGAGGAGACTGGCAGAATAAATACCTGCACCAGAAAAGAAAAAGACAGAAACTAAGGCCAACCTGCATTTTGTAGTAGCCTCTGCAAATGGATCTTCAAGGACACCTAAAGAAAAATATGGGAAGGGTGTCCTGCATTGCATACCAATATGCCTAGTATAAGAAAAAGGCCCAAAAGGAGCCTCTGGGTACAATTGACAGTGGGGAACTCAAAGTTGATAGCATTGTGATAATGATAATGGAGACAGGTAAGGCTCAAAAATATCTTGTGCTTCAATTCCTTGAATTCAAACTGGGAGAAAAAGGCACAATTTTTGTATATGCTGGATTGTCCAACCCTCTCCTGGGATAAAATTTATTGTGTAAATTAAATGTACAGATAATATTCATAAGGTCTATTTTAGAATATAAATTTAAGAAAGGGTTCAAAACTAGAAAAGACAAAAAGGAAGTTATATGTATGGAAATATATTTTAGTATGGAAAATTAGAAGGTAAAAGAAATGTTTCTGGATGAGAAAGTATTTTGCCTGGTAAAGTAAGATTCTTGCGCTAAAGTCCAAGATGAAAGAGGATAAAACTAAGGATGTAAAGAAGTTGTGAATGATTAAATTGGTGATAATTAGCACAAAGTTATTTGAACTTTGTACTATGTACTGAAATGTACTAAACTATGTACTGAAATGAAGCAAAGTCTTCAACATTGATTTGCTTTTACCTATTGAGATAATTTTCTTATATTTGTTAGGTTTTATTACTTGGGAAAACTAAGTCTTAAATGTATTAGGGTTTGTACCTGTTTTAAAGTCTTAAATTATTACGTTTTAACTGGTTAAACAAACAACAGTTATTTAGGTTATTACAGTATAGTTGACAGCCAAAATATGTGAGTAGGTATATATATATATGTGTGTGTGTGTGTGTGTGTGTGTGTATCTGAAAACTATGTCTGTCTAAGCTTTATGAAATGAAAGTTTTTGTAAGTTTACTGGCAAGATAACCAATAAGTACTCTCTTTTATATATTGTATCTGACATAGAAGGGCCACATTCTCATTTGAAGACCTATCTTATATCTGTTTACTTTGACTAAGTCAATTTGCAATCATTAATTCTGTTTCCCAAATGTATAAGAGCTTTAAGGCTATCTTTTGATTTTCACTAGCACTGCTAACCCATGCAGACCTGTGATTATTGTTACCATACACTATGGATTCTAAATTTTACTTTAAAATTTAAATTCAGTTAAATATAAAGCTTTAGAGAATACTTTGCTAAGTTATCCAAACTAAAATTATCTGTAGCAAAATCTTGAATTTGTATAGAAATAACAAATTTGGTTGATATTTATTCATGTCATTTGATGTTCTATATCTGGATAAAGTAACCTGTTGTCAGTAAGTTATACATACAATTTTGTGTTACTCTTCACACTGAAAATGGAATTTAAATGCATTTTTGGAAGATAATAAGGAGATCCTGATCTATTTAAAGGTGACACTGTAAAACATGGAAGCATTTTTCCACTTTTTCCACAAAAAGAAAGTTAAAAGCTCTCTTAACCTTTCTTTGATTCATGTTTCAGATGTAATGTTGTATTGTATTATTTGTGAAAAGCCTTGCCTTACCTAAGATAAGGCTCTGCCTCTCACCTTACTCCATGTTAAAGTGGCTCCAAAAGGCTAGACTTCAACTCATTTAAAGTTGCGTTCAAAAGATTGATTTTAGTTGTAAAGATTACTGGGATCTCAAACCGGGAATATAATATATAACTAAATAAAAGTTCAAGATTACAAAAGTCATTTTTCTTGGCTTATAACTATTACACAAACTAAATATGTTTTTGCTCTGTTAATTTCATTTTGTATTTTCCTGGTAAACTTTACAATTCTTGCCTGTTAGTTTTTTTGCAGAGGAGGTACTTCTAAAAACAAACAAACAAACAAACCTGGGTTAATTTGAGATAACAAACCATCACCTGCAGGACAGATAGTATATAATGCTGACTTCCAGTACTAATAATAACCCAAATTAAATGAAAGAGTGTCTGTAAAATTATAGATATTAAGCTTATAAACTCTTTCTCCCTAAGACTAGTGAAACTGGCTTGCTGGTTGTTTAAAACCAAAAATTGGAGACCAAAATAAAGGAAGAAAGAGGGCCAAGTAAAAAATAGCCAAGATTATGATCCTTGCTCTCTATGATCAGCCAATACCCAGAGAACAATGAGACTCTTCTCTGGGCCCTGCAACTCTGATGAGTCACCCAATCTGCTGATCAGAGAGATTGACAGAAACCTAGAGAACAGGAAACCAATCAGAACACATTCTGTGAAGAGGAGGGTCATTGGAGATGGAAATATCCCTGATGCTTCCAAAAGAAGCCACATATGATAAGCCAGATCCTGACCTATCCTGGCAAGTGACACCACTGCTAGAGGAAAGCTAAAGGAGCCAAGAGGCTTTGAACATGCCCCTGAGTGTGATCTCTGAGGAAATTCAACTGACTCTTGAGAGTAGATAGGAACAAGGTCAGTTTTGACCAACTTGGTCTTAAACAATTGGTAGGAGAGAATAGCCTCAAAGCACAGTCCTACATGGACATTTAAAAGGAAAAACAATAGGTTTTTTAAATGTAACTTAAGATGTACATTTGTGTCAGCCCTACCAAAAGTAGGTAAAGCTGGAGGCTATAAAGGAAGAATTCTTGTGTGAGAGTGCCTAATAATGAGCACAAGTGTCACTAATTTGTCCTGAGTTAATTTGAGTCTGATTTCAAAGACCTACAAATCTTCCTAATGTCTTACATTGATGAACTTGATCTGTTTTTCACTGGTAAGATTATGAGTTATTGTCTTCATGGTTTTAAGAGGCTGGCTGACATATTAATTGCTCTTCTGCTAATTATTTACCAATAAGTAATGTTCTTTATTGTTATTTTAGCATGATTCCTTCCTTATATATATCTTGTGCAGTCACCTGCCATCTGCCACTGTGGACCTCTGGACTGCTCTGATACTAAATGCCCTTAATGGTCCATGTCCCACCGGATAGAGAGCAAGGACTTGGGGTTACTTCCCCAAGTAACTTTGGTTTACTTTGCCCCTATTCAGTAGGAAGCAATTTGGAGATGTCATTTCCCATTTTTCCATATTAATGGAATGTAGAAATTGACAGTGGGGAAATGTAACAGTGATCCACTTTATGCTTTGAATGTAACCCTTGCTGCTCTGCCACTGCAACTTATTTTTTAAATGGGCATGTTTTTTTTCTCTTCCTCTCTCCCTGCTTCTCCTTAATCTTTTCCCCTCCCTAATCTCAGAGGAAACAGGATTACCTTTCTTCCCTATCATAAGCAGAGTTATCTGTCCCTGAGTGCCCACCCTAGGAAGAAGTAATCCAGACATTGGGGATGGTACCAGAAGATCTCAGAAATGACTATCTCCCAAATTAACAAGTGAATTACAACTCCAGACAGAGAACATGTGGAATGTAGCCTTTGAGTCACCTCTTTAAAAGCCTCTTGTTCCTCTGATGGCCAGAATCACAGCCTTTGGGAAAGGAGTCCCCTGTGTTTCTCCTTTGCTAGCAAAGCAATAAATCTTCTTTTTCCTTTTCCTCAAAAATAAATAAATAAATAAATAAAATTTAAACTACACTTTAAACCAAATAAGTCTATCAAATGTTTACAAAACATTCTACACAGCAGCAGAATACATATTCTTCTCAAATGTACAAGGAATAGAATAAATAAAATATTTTGGATTTAACAATTAAATTTAACAAAAGAGATGAATGCCATCTCAATTTAACAAAAGAGATGAATGCCGCCTACAGTGAAAACTACAGGACACTAAAGAATGTAATTGAAGAAAATCTTAGAAGATGGAAAGATCTCCCATGCTCTTAGAGAGGCAGAATCAATACTGTCAACATGGCCATACTACCCAAAGTGCTATACAGATTCAATAAAATTCCAGTTAAAATCTTAATGTCATTCCTTATAGAGATAGAAAAAGCAATTATGAAATTCATTTGGAAAAATAAGAGACCCAAATAGCCAAAGCAATCCTTAGCAAAAAGAGTGAAGCAGGAGGCATCACAATACCAGACCTTAAACTGTACTACAAAGCTATAACAACAAAAATGGCATGGTATTGGCACCAAAACAGACCTGAGGACCAATGCACAGAATAGAAAACACAGAGACAAACCTACATAAATACAGTTGTTTCATAGTAGATAAATGCTCCAAAAACATACATTGGGAAAAAGCCTCTTCAACAAATGGTGTTGGGAAAACTGGAAGTCCACATGCAGCAAAATGAAACTAAATCCCTATCTCTCACCATGCACAAAACTCAACTCAGAGTGCATCAAGGACCTAGGAATTAGATCAGAGGCCCTGTGCCTAACAGAGGAAAAAGTAGGCCTAAACCTTCATCACATTGGATTAGGTCCTGTCTTCCTTAACAAGACTTCTAAAGCACAAGAAATAAAATCAAGAATCAATAAATGAGATGGATTCAAACTACAAAGCTTCTTCTCAGCAAAAGATATAATCAATAAGGTGAAGAGAAAGCCTACATTTTGGGAGCAAATTTTTGCCACATGTACATCACAGCACTAATCTCTAGGATATATAAAGAACTCAAAAAATCTTAACACCAAAAAATAAATAAATAAGTTAAATAAACAACCCAACCAAATCAATAAATGGGCTAAGGAGCTGAACAGACACTTCTCAGAAGAAAATATACAATTGATCAACAAATAACATGAAAAAGTGTTCAACATCTCTTGTAATTAGAGAAATGCAAATCAAAACAAGATTTCATCTCACACCAGTCAGAATGGCAGTTATCAAGAATACAAACAATAATAAGTGTTGGTGAAGATGTGGAGGAAAAGGCACATTCATACATTGCTGGTGGGACTGCAAATTGATGCAACCAATATGGAAAGCAGTATGGCGATTTCTTAGAAAACTTGAAATGGAATCACCGTTTGGCCCAGCTATCCCACTCCTTGGTCTATACCCAAAGGACTTAAAAACAGCATACTACAGTGACACAGCCACTCCAATGTTTATAGTAACTCAATTCACAATAGCTAAACTGTAGAACCAACCTAGATGCCCTTCAATAGATGAATGGATAAAGAAACTGTGATACACACACACACACATACACAATGGAATATTACTCAACATTAAAGAGAATAAAATTATGACATTTGTAGGTAAATGGATGGAACTGGAGAATATCATGCTAAGCAAAGTAAGGCAATCCCAAAAAACCAAAGGCTGAATGTTTTCTCTGATAAATGGATGCTGTTCCATAATGGGGGGATGAGGCATGGGAAGAATGGAGAAACTATGGTCAAAGGGGAGGGAAGGTAGGGAAGGAGACATGAGGGCAGGAAAGATGGTGGAATGAGATGGACAATGATGTATATGTACGACTGCACATATGGCGCAACTCATATCACATACAACTAGAGAATTGAAAAGTTGTGCTCCATTTGTGTACAATGAATCAAAATGCATTCAGCTGTCATGTATAGCTGATTAGAACAAATAAGTAAATAAAAAATGAATATCTCAAATAGACCAGAAACTAGAAAAAAAAACAAGAACAAATTACACTCAAAATTACTAAGAGGAAGTAAATAATAAAAATCAAATAGACACAAGATATAGAATATAAAAGGTCACAGTTCACAGAATTCAAGTGTTGGTTATTTGAATAATATAAACACAATGATAAGGTTTCAGTTAGAATAAGAAAGAGAGAACACTCAAATAAATAAGAGATGACAAAGTAGATATTGCAATTGATACCACTGGAATACAAAGGACCATTAGAGACTATTGAACAGTAAGATGCCAACAAATTGAATAATCTAGAAGAAATGGGTAAATTCATGGACACATACAACCTTGTAAGATTGAATTATTAATAAATAGAAAATCTGAACAGAAGAATAAATTCAGAATTAGATTGAGTCAGTAATAAATAGTCTTCCATCAAAGAGAAGTTCAGGACCTGATAACTTCATTACTGAATTCCACAAACTTTTAAACAAGAATTAATTCCAATTCTTCTTCAACTATTCCAAAAATTTGAAGAAGTAAGAATACTTCCAAACTCCTTCTACAAGGACAACATAATCCTGATTAAAAAAACAAGCAAGAACACAATCAAAAGGAAAACTGTACATCAATATTCCTGATGAGCACAGATGCAAACTTCCTTTAAGCTCTGGTACAAGATAAAGATGCCCACCTTCAAAGCTGTGTTAACCAGAGCAGCAGACATATAGATTAATGAAATAAAATTGATAGCCGAGAAATAAATCCATAGAGTCACAGACAACTGATTTTCAACAAAGGTGCCAAGAACACCCAATTGGTAAACAATGGTATCTTCCATAAATGTTGTCAGGAAAAAATAGATATCCATGTGCAAAAGATAAAATTAGATTTCTGAGCCAGGTGCACAGCTGTAATCCCAGCACTTTGGGAGGCTGAGACAGGAGAATCATGAGTTCAAAGCCAGCCTCAGCAACAGCAAGGCGCTAAGCAACTCAGTGAGACCCTGTCTCTACATAAAAACACAAAATAGGGCTGGGGATGTGGCTCAGTGGTCGAGTGCCCCGGCGTTCAATTTCTGGTACTGAAAAAACAAAAATTATATTTCTGTCTTTCATCACATGTAAAAATCAGCTCAAAATGGATTTTCATTTGTAGGGCATTTTTAATAGTTTCTGATATGCAAAGAAAACTAAATGAACTAAAAACTATACATTTGTGTTGATTGGCATATTATGTTTAAAGATGGAATTTGCATGACAATAATAATCCAAAGGAGTGGAAGTGAATAGAGCTCAATAGACCAAAGTTTTGTGTACTATTGAAATTTCCTTGATGTTAATATGAATTAGATTTTTAAAAATTTATGTTAATTGTAAATTCCAGAATGGTCACTAAGAAAATTACTTAAATCTGTGGTAAAAGAAATTATTTTGAATTAAAATGGAACATTGGGAAATGGCTACTTGGCAAAAAAGAAGGCAATGATGTCTGTAGTAAGAAAAAAGTGAAAAGAGATACAACTCATATTTAAAACAAATAGGAAAATGTCATACATAATAACAGTGTCTCAGTAATCAGAGTAAATGTAAATGTATTAAGTTTTCTAATCACAAGGCAGAGATTGGCAGGATGGATTAAAAAACTCAATTTAACAACATGATGTCTTTAGATTTGAATTCATGAATAGCTTAATAGTGCAAAAGATGGGAAAAGATACAACAGGGACATTAACCAAAAGAGAGTTGAAATGACTCAGGCAGAACAGACTTGCAGATAAAATTTGTTACTAGAGACAATGAAAGGCATTTTATGATAAAAGAGTCAGTGTATCAAGAAGGCATAACAGCCATATGTCTGTCTGTCTGTCTGTCTGTCTACCTACCTACCTACCTATCTCTTAGCTGTCATCTATATATTCATTGACAGAGGTACAAAATACACAAAACAAAACAAATTGAACAGAGAAATAAACACTTCATTAACACTAACTATGTACATCAATGTCCCAATTTCAATAATGGATAGAACATTTATATATAAGCTCAACAAGGAAACACAATACTTCAATAACAGTATAAAACAACTAGACCTAATAGACATATATAACATTTCACCTAGCAATGACAGAATACACACTTTTCATGAGTGTTCAAGAAACCTTCTCCAGGATATACTATTGTTAGGCTAATTTTCAATAAATCTAAAAATATTGATAACATCCAAGTATGTTCTATGATTCAAATGGAAACACACTTGAAATCAATAATAGAAATATGAGGAATTCACAAATACATGGAAATTAAACAGTAAATTGAAATAGTCAATAAGCTAAAGAAAAATCAGAAAGACAATTATAAAACAGTTTGATGTCAAAGAAAATAAAAACACAATATACAAACTTGGAGATGCTGCTAAAGCAATTCTTAGAGGAAAATTCATAGTTGTAAACATCTACATCAGAAGAAGACAATGGTCAAAAATCAATAACTCTTCATATTAAGAATCTAGAAAAAAGGAAGAGAATTAAACAAAATGCAAGTAGAATAAAGGAAATAAGTAGCAGAGCAGAAATCAATGCATTAGAGCATAGGGACAAACTAGAGAAAAATCAATGTAACCAAAGACTGTTTCTTTAAAAAAAATGATTACAGGACCCAGCGGCTCATGCCTGTACTCTCAGCTGCAGGAAGTACAAATTTGTACATACATGAAAAACTATTAAATGCAAAGTTTTTAGAAGTAAATGTTATAATTTTGAATTAAATCACAATTTAAATGAATAAATAAATGAACAAGTTGTATTACTAAAAAATTTTGAATTAAATCACAATTTAAATGAATAAATAAATGAACAAGTTGTATTACAAAAAAATTTTCACTAACCTTTGACTAGAACTTCCAAGCCATCTTAAATCAATTTTCTGACAGCTAGCAATCAATGATAAACACAATTCTTTGAGGCACAGGTCCTTAGATATGTCAACATATTACTATCTCCACTATATACTATACTAAAACCTATGTTTAGTTTTGTTGATACTGTAAAATTTTGTGAAAAATATTTTAAGCTTAGTTAGTATTTTGTTGATTTCTTTGTACTTGAATTGTTAAGGCATTTTAAGCTTTTATTTCAGTCATTAAATTTGGGGAAAATTTATTGTTATTTGCTTTTTGGTAACTACTTTTTCAAGAGCCCAGTTATTCCCCAGTAAAGGTATCTCCAGAGCCATAATGAATCAAGTTACAGAGAACAAATCTTTCCATATAAAATAATATTTATACCATCAATAATCTCTAAGCTAAATTAAAATGTAGTCATTTATTAAATATAAATTTAATGAATTTCATCTACATTAATTTAAGTGTAAATTTAGTCTACATTAACTTAACATTGACAATATTATTTGACAATAATCATGCATTATCCTTTTATAACAATGAGTAGGCGGCCATGAATTATTTCATCTCAACAGGAACTCAATTATTGTGACCATTTATTTGCCAAATGTCAGTGACTCTTCTGGGTACATGCATAAGAATAATCATGTGTTTCCAAGTTGAAATGCCTTTTTCTAGTCAGAGGATAGTGTATTGGAGCAAGCCTATATGAAATTTATTGTAGATTAATGTGGATTACAGCAATATAACACATCTATACAGTGGTGTATTTCTACACGACACAAGCACGAAATTTACTTGGTGAGTGGTAGCTTGTTTTAGAGCTGATGAATCAAGTGAAATGTTATTTCCATCTGGTTAATATCTAGCAATGCTAAATCAAACCAATTGAAATGAATTTTTTCTCTATACTCCTGAGTCAAAGTTTTTGATTCACCAGCCTGGGGATTTTTTTGTGTAGGTACATTTTATGTTTACCTTTATTTGTTTATAAAGTAATCAGTTAGTGGCTGTAATATAATGTTCATAACCAGAGTGAATATCAATGCTAATTAATCAGAAAGTGTATATTTGTCTTTATATTGAAATATATGTTTAAGTACAATTTAGATAATAATGATAATAATAATAATAATAATGGCAAACATTTGTCGAAGTATTTTTCAAAGTTCTTTTCATGTATTGACATCTTAAAGGTGAAGGAATTATGACTCAAGTAGCCAGAGATCATCCAGACCACCCAGCTAGTAAGTAGCTGAGCTGAAATTCAAAGCTGGCAGTTTGTTTTTAGAAGTTATTCTTTTAACTATTTTGCAATGCTGCATCTCAGTAAAAAATAATGAAACTGTGACACATTATTATTTATTACATTGGTGAAAGAAAATCAGCAAGGCATTTGACTGGAAGAGTTTGTCCAATTGTGGTTCTGTGCTTATTTGTGGATTTCCATAGTTACCAGCTCTGAGTATGACAGCCATTTCCTACTTCCACTAAAAGAAGTCAGGTATTCAGAAGTCACATCAGATACATCAAGCAGTTGGTTAAGCACATACTTAGGTATTGGCTGCTATTACATGACATGAATATTTGTGAGGACAGATTTTCATTGTTCTTCTAGAACACATTTATGCAAACTCTTCCACCCAAGTCCCTCACTTAAAGTGGAAGAGTGAGTTGGTGCTTTGTAGAGGGCGAGAGAGGGGCAGGTCTATGAGGTACCATGCTGAAACACAAATCTTGCAAACACATGAGAAATCCTTATGCAAAATATATTCAATTCCAAAATGAGTCTATCTGTTTTAACACAAAAAGAAGTTTGCAATAATTTGACTTTCTAGGATTATACACCATGTTGAATATGAATATTCAAATTGTAACTTAACAAACGTAGAATTCCACCTCAGACCCATTAAGATGACTACTATCAAACAAACAAACAAGCAAACAGGAAATACCTTGTTGATGACATTGTAGAGAAATTGGAACTCTTGTGCACTGCAAGCAGGAATGTAAGAGTGCAGTAACTGTGTTAAACAGAATGGTGGTTCTTAAAAAAGTAAAAACAGAATTATTATGTGATCCAGCAATCTCACTTCTGAGTATATGCCTAAAAAATTTGAAACTAGGATCTCAAAGAGCTCGTCATACACCTATGTTCATAGCAGCATCATTCACAATAGCCAATGTGGAAGTAGTCCACATGCTCATTGACAGATGAGTGGATAAACTTCATGTGATATATGCATACAATGGAATATTATTAAGTCTTAAAAAGGGAACTTTTACACATTCTATAATGTGGATAAACACTAAGGACCTTATGCTAAGTGGAATAACCCTGTATGAGATACATAGAGTGGTTGAATTCATAGAAACATCCATTAGAATGTCAGGCGATAGGAGCTGCTGGGGACAAAGAATGAGAAGTTATTGTTTTATTAGTCTGGAGTTTCAATTTTTCAGGAAGAAAAGAGTTTTGGAGATGGACAGTGATGATGGTTACACAAAATTGTGAATGTACTCAATTCCACTAAACTGTACACCTAAAAGTGGCCAGGTGTGTTGGTATACATCTGTAATCCTAACTACTTGAAAGGCTGGGGCAGAAAGATTGCAAGTTTGAAGCTAGGCAGAAAAACTTAGTGAGACCATGTCTCAAAATAAAGTTTAAAAATGATGGGGAATGTAGCTCAGTGGTAGAGAGTACTTGGACTCAACAGATAATGGGTTCAATCTCCAGTGAAAACAACAACAACAAAAAACGTTAAAGTGGCAAATCTTATGTGTATTTTAACACAATTAAAAATACAAAGAAAGGAATGGGAGATTGCATGATAATAGTAATTGATTCTACCTAGTGTAAAAAATATGCCTTATTTTCACTGCTATCACCCTTATCCAAGCTACCTAGATAAATCTCTTTGGATTATCTCCCAGTCTCATACTTTAGAGTGACCATATATTTGTCATCTAAATTGAGGAATATTTGAGAGTGAAAGAGGTCACCATTAAAATTATTCCAAGACTATTAGGAAAAATCAGGATTGTTCTGTTTTTCCTTAGTACACTTTGAGAAACATTGGATCACTTCTACTGAAAACCTACAATGGTCAATCCCTATTTTACATGTTACTAATGGCTACCATATTTGACAGTGCTGATCTACATTAATTAGATCTCCAAGATTTCTATTTTTCCTAAAAATTGGGCTTTTCCCCAACTTATAACAGTTAAATAACTTTCATAATTGACAGCTACTATATGATTTCCATGAGAAGGAGAATTATATTGTTTATTCAGTTACATCCCAGCCACTTAGCTCAATCTATGGCATGAGGTAAGGATTCCATATTTCTTAAAATAAAGAATGAATATATGGCAGTATTCAAGCAACCTATGATTTTTTAAGGTCAAATAAATACACAGTAATACAACACATAATTTTAGGAATTATGATCTGGAATTATAGATTTTATTTCCAAGTCCTTGATAAATAGCATGATGGATAATGTAAAATTGTTTGGATCAAAAGATAAGTAGACATCAAAGCATTAAAATCTTGTCCATGTCACTGATGCATCACATTGAAAGAGCTGACAAAATATTCGACTGTTTTTCATTATCCATTACTTTTTCATTTTTCCTAGTATTTATTTGATGAAACAGAGAGATCTATTTTATGGCTTCTGCTTGAAATAGATCCATCAACTGAGTCATATTTTAATATTTACCACCCTTTGTACTTTCATTTTTGGGGATATGTTTGAGTAGAAATGTGAAATATGAGGGGCATGTGGGACTCAACAACAGGTACAACCGGGAAATCCTGCCTCGTCTCCTCATCTTTAACTTTGTTCTGGGGAAATGTGTCAATGTGTGTGTGTGTGTGTGTGTGTGTGTGTGTGTGTGTGTTTTAAGGATGGAGAAAAGGGAGTACTAAAAAAATCCCATGGTTACCCATGAAAATCAGAAGAAGAGAGTATGATTCTGGGACTTCTAACATTAAGGCTGTGTTCTGGATACAGCTATATGTTAAGTCAGTGGATTTTTCAATTTCATTATATTACAAGGAAATAATGAGTAATGTTTTAATTTTATTTATTCCTACATCATGGAGTTAAAACCTGAGTAGGCTCTCAAAATACTTATTCTAAGAAAGAATAGATTTCCAATTAGCATTTGTTATCAACCAGTAGTAACAAGAGTTATATTTCAGTAGCAATATGTGGATATTATCCAAATTTATAAAGATGTATTAGATGAATATTACTGGGTGAGTATTATTATTCAGAGCACTTTTAATAGTTCAACATTTTAACTATGTAATGCAAACACCTTCCTGATATGTTGAGTAATTATCATAAAAATTTTATTCATAAAAAATGAATAATGATGCTAGGATGAATATTGGACAGCATTCTTGTTAGATGGATGAAAAAAGTATCCAAAAGCATTTGAGGAAAATTTTTACTAAACATTTTCTGTCAGTGGCTTCGAGCAATTTAAGATGCAGATGAAACGTGTGTGGATGTGGGTAGGTGTGGGCGTGTGGGCACAAGTTTATGTAAAGACCAATGGCAAAGATATTTTTCTGTGGTTTTTAAAAAACCCATGGCATTAAATTCATACTTAGCTCATAGACACAGAACTTAATCTCTTTCCTCTCTGTTATTCTCTTCTTTTACAATTTATTTTATCATAAAGAAGTCAGAGAAGCCTGTTCAAGTACAATGGCAGGAGAACAGGAGATCACAGAAGAGATCCAATGGTCAAACCACCTTGCCTGGCAAGTAACCCATTGGAAGGTAATGACTTTGGAGAATAAAGTGGTAGGAGCACTTAATTATCGCAGACCTTATTTCATTGTGAGCTGCCTGAGCACCAAGAGTTTGATTTGTATGTGTTAATATAGTTAGAATAGGCATCTTTTTCAAAATAAACTGGATGCATGACATATGCATCTTCAAAAATATAATTAATAGGAACTGTATACTTTAGAGATAAAAATTTAGGTAAGATTGCATTTAAAACCAACTCCTTCCATTATCTATAAAATGTGGCAGTTCTAACTTTAGTATTTAGTCATTACAAAGTTTTTCCCATTATATGCACATGTACTCACACATATATGTGATGAATGATGACATACAATGAAATAATACTGACTTCTCAAAGCCACTTACCTTTTAACCCACTTGAAACAATGCCCGTATGCACTGATAATGTGGCAGTTGGGACCAGCTGCCCTGTGACTTCTTCTCTATTGATGTTGCATTGTATAACTGACAGAAGCCTTAACCTTTATTTAGCAGGAGAAGCCATTAATCTGTCTTCAGACTTTCCCCTACTCCCAAAGAAAAAACAATTTGCTCTTCAAAAGTTTGTTTGGAAATGAAACCAAATTCTGTGTTTCCTCTACAGATGGTTGACCTCTTTCACTTGATGACTGCATTACTCATTTAAACAATTATACAGGTCAATATAATGTAATCTAAATTATTTAGTCTCTCAGTGTTTTTCAGACACTACTGACAGTTGGAGAGGCTCCAGCTGCTGCTTGTACCTGGATTTGAACTCCACACAATGATAACAGAATTTTAATCTAAATTCCAGAGCCCATCCATTGACAGTACCTACTAACCCGCTTGACAGTCTTCCATATTGATCCTGAGGAATTGTAAATTAAGTATCAATATGCTCACACATAGTTACTTATTCTTTTCAGATAAAAAGTTAAAATATGTGTTTTTTTAAAAAATTGTCACTACCTGGTTGGTTTTTCTTTAAAGTTTAACTTTAAAACACCTTTCTTTTTTGTTTGTCCCCCACAGGGAGCAATTCAAATCTACCAAATAGACTAGCAAAATATTATGATAACCTTTTCCATCCTAATTTGTACTGGAGGCTGAGTGTGCACTAGGATCAACATTAATTACTGTATAACATTTCAGCGGTGTAGTTCATGGAAATGTCAGGGAGTTAGCTGAAGAGGACTTGGGGTCTTGGAAGCATCAGGAGGGAAACAGCAAAAGGACATGTGCATCACAGGACAATGAGGATGTACAAACATGAAATTTAGGACCAAGATGCAAATACAGCCCAGGACTGAGGAGTTAACACCAAAAAAATATCCAATAAAAGTTATGTTTCTCTAGGTTGAGAGGAGGCAGAACGTAACACAGTCTGATGGTCTTTCTATCATTTTAAAATAAATTTAAAATTAGTAAAATTTAAGTTCTAGCAGTTGACCTAACAGCTTGTAAAAATGATCCTTTAAAATAAGGGATCTAGTTTGTTCAAGTTAATATATCACTTTGAATTAATGAATTTTTAATTCAGATTCCTTTTGTAGCTTGAATTCAGACTAATTACAGGTTTTAAATTGTCAGTAGTCGGAGCTCAGCCAAGGCATATTTCCTCTCTTCTTTACTTGCACCCTGAGAATTCATGAATCAATTTTTTTCTGGGTCATGACTTTGCCCCACCAGGAGCAGATAAAACCCTTCAGTGAGAAGAAAATGCAATGGCAGGGATCCCAGTCAGTCAGAATTTGTACGTGAAATGCAAGGAAGTAAATGACGGAGGAAATTTCCCAGCTATGAGGGAAAAAACGCTTAAAGATCACATATATAATCGAAACAGTAATGAATTTAGTAAATACTTTTAAGCACAGCAGTACCCACTTTTATCCTTGTAATTTAGGATTACTGAATATTTTAGGAGAGGGACTGCTTTTTGCAAAGCTTTTTTTTAAACAGCAGAGGTCACCTTAGTACAAACCTCTTGGGGGGGAAATGCTTTCTGTTCTGTGGTGATAAATTAAGTACTTTTAAACCATCAGGACCCTTCTCTCATTTCATTGAAACTCAAAAATCAAACACACATGGTTAGTTGAATTTTTTAAAAAGTTTGACAAAGTGAAATTGTTTTAAAATTGAATTACTTTCTAAGTTTATATCCCCTTTTTAAAAATATTCATTTCCAAAATGAAGAATAATATGAATAATTTAAGTAATCATAGATTCAGTTACATTTTCAATTTGCTTAACAATACTCCATTTTGTATTTATATTAGAAAAACATCCAGTACGTCCTTCTGGCTCACTCATTATGACTTATTTAAAAAAACTAAATGCATCCATAAAATACGTTTATTCACAAAGAATGCCTAGTATATAGTTTACTAAACCTAAAATCTCCTAACAGTAAAAAATAAAAGTGGTATTTATTAAAGTTCTATTTAACAAAACATACATTAATTTAGAGAATTGATGATTCTCAATTTTTACTTTGTGACTATTCTAATCCTAAATTACAGTTTATCTAACATTGTATTATAAGCTTGTCTGGGCATTTGTTTTTCAGATGTTTTAAGACCAGAATGTATAAAACAGAATATTTCTATATTATTTAATATTTAATATTTCCATATTTTTATATTTCACAGATTCTATGTGAAGTATTCTTTTAGTGGTCACAATTTCATTAAAATATACTTTTAATTAATAATTATGTATGGTCACATGTGATCTTTAAATATTTAATCTATATTTTATAATGAACTCATCTATAAATATAACCCATTTTAAACAAATACTCTAGTAATCTTTTTATTACATATGACAATATATCATTTCATATTATGAAGAACAAGAACCACTTTGACAATAAGAATAAGATTTATTAATACACTGTCTTTCTTCTGTCTTTTCTTTCTCCTTCACCAGATGACAAAGTTGCTATAACTTTCACACCAAGACTGCTAAGACAATTTCCATCTTTCAGGGAATGAGGGTGGGGGGAGTTCAAAGAAATAAAATTCCCTGGAAATTCTTAAATGCTATTTTAGATTTTAATCACTTTATTAGATTTCTTGCTTGAGTGACTTGTGCGGAAAACATTTTATCTATTTTGTTTTCCTCTGATTACCGAACTGTGTTAGAGACAAAAGTCTACTTGAAACTAGCTTACAGTTTAAAGACAGGTTTAATAACAGGTGAACACTGGAAAATATGCAAACAAAATGGCAGACATGAATGACTTCATTTAAGACATAATTGCTTCTCATCAACTCAAGAAATCATGCAGAAACAGTCTCTGTTTTAACCAGCCAGGAAGAGACCAGAGGAATCACTCAGGCAGAGATACTAAAAGGAAGGTCCATTCTTGGGTCTCAGCCAGACAACCACTCAAAGCACAGATCCAAACTTAAAGACAATAGTCCTTAGAATCACAGTTCATCATAACAGATAATTATACACCAAGTAAGACAATAAGGTTTTTTGGCCTCTAACTATATAGACTAATTGCTGGCTATGGAGCTCTGCCTGGAAGGCATACAACACAGCCCATGCAATGTCTTCTTATTATGTGGGGACTGGTATAATTTGGGTGGACAAGAGGGTTAGTGTCTAGTGAATTCCATATGGTGGCTCTTTCTCTTTTTTGGATTACTTTTCCACCTGACAGACATAGAGCAGTATTCCAAATGGTTCCTTTCTCCTACCTGGAAGGGTTTTTTTTTTTTTTTTAAAGAAAATACTCCTGCCTTGTATTCCAAAACATGGAATTTTATTTAAAAATATCAATTGATTTAAAAATATCAATAAAAAAGAATGTAAGAAAATCCAGCCTCAACTATAGGTTTTGCATTATACATATCAAAATATTAAAATCAGGATATGGTATTAGATTTTACCCAGTGCATATGGCCATCAGCATATTTCGGTGATAAAGCAGGCAAAACCCTTACAAACACTGCTTTCAAACATGCCCCTGGAAAAAATAATGTCTCACCTTCATTTGTTTTTCTTTGTTCCTTTTACTAACAGCATTTGCAATGATTGCATTTATTTTCTGTTTGTTTATCATCAGGAAAGATGAAAGATGTCTGCTTTGAAGATATGTACTTCCGAGAGTGAGTTCCTGACAAGATAGCAAGGGGTTGCAGAGACTTCAGAACAATGATCTTCCCTTTCCCCATCAGAAACAAATATGTCTCTCCTCAATTTGTGTAGCCCCAAACACCAGCCAATTAACCTGAAATTGAGTTTTGACTTAAACTCGTGACCCTTCAAGACATAGAGCCCTGTTCTACATCTGGTGTCACTGAACTAAGTTAGGGCAAAAATAACCTCTACTATTTGTGTGTGTGTGTGTGTGTGTGTGTGTGTGTGTGTGTGCATGTTCTTTTTTTTCCTTTGCTTTAAAAAATAACTAATGCTTAAGACCTACTGAGGTCTTTAGGATTCCTAAAGCTTTCTACATGATATTTATATGTTTTCCCCTCTTTGGAAGGAAAAAAAAAAGGAGCTGGAACACAATCATTTTTATTGAATAAAGTTTGCAGTTCATTAAAGGCTTTCTGGCTCCCATTTGCAAGTGCTGACCATTACATCATGTGCCCTGAGGGTTGTGCTAGAAAAGAGAAAAGAAGGCGAAATCAGCAAAAATAAAAGAGTCTTCCTGACTTGAATTGAAAAATGTGCTTGTTTTTTGTTAAACACCACAAATTTGCAGGGAGGCTGGCAAGTGCAGTAGCATTCTGAGCATATGCTACCTCGGAGGCACAAAGCCCTCGCATAGAGAAATACACTCAAGATGTACACTTTGATCCCCAAGGTTTGTTCAAATAAAAAGTAGTTTCCAAATCATCTTTTTAAAATTAATTTAAAAATTCTATGAAATAGGACTGCATATGTACTATCCCAATTTTGTTTCATTCCTTTTGTTTCATTTCCTATTGTAAATTAGTTAAAATATATTCAAGTAAAAAGAAAGAAGATGGATATGTTTTTTTTGAAATAAGGTGAACTGAGAATGCAAGTAGGCAAAAAGAGCATCCTGAGCATAGTGAATTTGCTCTTTTTTTTTTTTTACTCCTATTTTCTAAGAATTTAGCAACATTAGGATATTGGGGATAACTGGTATACAAGATTATATGTAAACTATATACTCAGACCTTAAAAGCATAGTATAACAGAGGTTCCAAAGTGTAAGTGGGTGCATATGTCTAAGAGGGGCTTTCAAGTGGGGTCTACAATTTAGGGGCTATTAAATACTCATCTAGTAGTGTCTATTTTTGGATTGAAAATAAGGTGAATTCACTATTTTTTTGTGATTTAATTTGCAGAAGAACATAAAAGCAGAACCAAACCCAGCAAGGCCAGTCTCTTTGCTATTGAGGCAAAATTTTAATGTATTCTCTTATTCTGTGAATATTTTTTGAAAGTACATAGATCTTAAATATCATAGCTAGAAAGTTGATATGGTTTGGATTTCAGATGATAAACACTACCAAACGGTGTCATATTAAAATGTAAAAACTATGTATGTGTGCCACAGCCTCTGCCTGCTATGAGTTTGGTTGTTCAAATGTTTTTTTGACTTCTAAATCACACATTTGCTAAAATGAGCTCTGCTAGATATCAGTTTGCGCACAGGCACAATGTGTCTCAGTCAGATTCATAAAACAGATAGCTGAACTCTACTTTGACTTTTGACATCAACAATCTGACTTCAATATTTTCTACCAAAAGAGACTCCTGACTCTGTGCTGTTTCAGTGTGATGGATAGCTTTTCAGCTGCTGACAGCACTGAACATAACAAATGTATTCATCAGCATTGGGGGCTGTGTATCCCCAATGTCTTGAGTTTTGAAGCTAGTGGCTTTGAAATGCCACCCAGAAACACCTGCAGCACTGCCTAGTCTCTCCAGAACTGCAAAACCACTGTGAAAAAATATTATTATAAAGTTGTCTGTATATCAGCATTTCTGTGCTAAACAACCTTTTAATTGCCTCCCTCTAATTTTTCTTTGCCTGGAAACACTTGCAGACACATATTTTAATTTAAACGGCTCTGTTTGACTCTGATCATCTGGGTTCTCATTGTCATTGCTTCACAATAATTTAGTGTCATATATAATGGCATCAAATTGAGGAAAGCCCTAAAAGCTGCCAATCCAGAGTGATCTGAGTGTTCCTGCATACAAGTCTAGATAGGCTTGACTTGTTTGTGCCAACATTATTCATCACATTCTGTGTCTAACTGGGCCAGTGTTCTCTTGCTCTTGCATTTTCAAATCCTCATTCGACACACACTGAGACTTCTAAATCGTTGCGTTTTCTATACTACAGTTAACAAAATGGTGGCAAGTTATGAATTTACACCAAAATTTCTTTAAAAAGGAGTATCATGATGATGTTTACTTACCATACTATGTAAACATATTACCATATTGTTCTTTAACTTGATTCTTGTTAAACAAATCTCATTCTGTTTGCTGCTAGAAGAGGAGAGTTGGGCCACATGTGCAATTCAACATTTGTTTTAAATTCTCACTTAATAATATTATAGAGAGCTAACAACTGTTAATAAAAACTTATTTGTGACGCTACTGTACTCCAAAGCTGATCATATATGTCTTCTTGGGAGGAGAAGAGTTTTATTTTATAGCTAATTAAAAGTTTCAAAAGATGCTGTGGATTTTTTTTTGTGCAAATTAAAATTAATTAGAGTTATTAAAGAGCCATGAAAAGAAGGATTTGAGAAATAGTGAGAAATATTATTTATACCCTAATGGAATTCAGTGAAACCCACAGGTCTATTACAGGCCCCTGATTTGCCAGGATCACTGCAGGGAATCTAACATTAATAAGCACACTGGTAATTAAATCATTTGTTACTTTGTCTGTAATGTTGTAATGTTTCACTGATACTCTGTCAGAGCTCTTTGTGCAGATCAGAGCTAATCAAAGGTAATCAATTTTCAGCATTTGAGAAATCTGTAAATGATTATACATTCATCAGATCATTTAGTGGAGTGCAAGGAAAGTGCAATGCAATTAATCTTCCTGCATGAGGAGGAATTACCACCACAGAATTCAACAGTTATAATTAATTTCATTGTCTTGCTGTGAATTTTGATTGCTTTTCTTTGGACTGTATAGTACAAATGATGATTCATTGCAAAGTATTTGCAAAGCAAACACACCAGTGTGCTATGCAAATTAAAGTAGCTGTATAACAGATAGGTTTCAAACTTCCTATTTACTCAGGGTTGTTGAGTACTAATTTGCCAAATAATAATTGCTTGTTAACTTTATACACTCTTCCCTTGAATATCAAGATTGGTAACCAACATAAATAGAAAGCACGTGCTATTTTGTAACTTATGGTATGTATGCAAAATACTAGTTAGCACTTAAACTTGTTCGCCTTACCAAATAATTTAAGTATTAAAAATGTTTATTTACCTCTGAAATCATTTTCTATTTTGCTTACACAAAATAGATAGCAGCAATATATTTTGCATAGAAATTTGCTTACTGGTATATATTGCTTTGTTCATTATTCTAACTATATTTTCACTTGAAACATTTAATACTTAGAATCTACTTATATTATAAAATGTTGCTGTTTTTTAAAATATGTAATTTTTGGTACATAGTAAGGTGTTGTTAAAACAAACTCCATCATTTATAGATTTCCTATATAATTCTTTTCAGTTTCCAAATATTCTGTTCCTTTCAAAATATGACTATGGACAAAAATAAAAACTGATTTAGAATAGCCTAAAGTTTCATCTCACATTTTGTGATTTTATTTTAAATAAATTTTTTTAAGTAAAATTAATTTTAATGTCAATTTGAAAAAAATTGGCCCAACTTTAATGTTAACTATTTATCAAATGATTCTAATTCTTGAAATAATTAAAATGTTGAGCTTAGTTTTTTCTTTACATCACTTTGTGAGATCCGAGTCTGTAATATTTTCCCTCATATCAATTTCTCTGAGTATCAAATCAGCTCCAATTCTTTCCATACATTTAGATCCAAGAATGCAAAAACCCCATTTTAATATTTCTTATTCAAGAAGTTGAACTATGTGCATGAACCCCAAATGAAAACTGGCATAAAGTACTGTATCTCTCAATTATATTCTGATGTGATGTTACTGAGGCCTTTGTTACAGTCACACTGAGGATAATTCCCATATGTCAATTTTTTTAACCTGTGAATTAATTGCTATTAGTTTAAACCATTACCTGCTAAAACCAGAGAATTATTATAAATCTTTCCTATTTTGGAAAACACACACACACTAGCACAATAAAACTGAATGGGTTAACTGACCAAGTGAACACATTCCAAGTAATATAAAATTAAAATGTTAAGGTATTGTCATTTGAGATTTATGGTTAGTTAAATAAAACTAGGACATAGACTAAAACAATGCACAAACATAAAAGTAAATGATTGCTATTTTTTTTTCTGAAAGAATAATTTAAACTGTCTGAAAATCCAAAGAAATAGTCAAATAAATAAGGCTCCAGGTCACTATTTTTCAGACATTATCAATAGTGCAAGGATGGGAAAATTCTTTATAGCATCAAATCTGTCATGTACTTTAAAATATTTGTCTAATGTATAGCTGCAATAAATGCCTTGTTCAAGATTTTCATAAAACACAAATATTAAACAAAACAAATAGTATAATGATGCACAAAATTCCTTGTTTCTTAACCTTAAGTATGCCTACATTATTACATTATCTAGTTTTTATAGATACTCTTAAACATTTATTCAAGGTACTCTATTTTAATCTTTTCTAGCATCTTCTCTTTTGATGATTTCCCATTATTTCTAGAATCATAGCATTCCTATTTTATCATTCTCTCAAGTTTTTAGGTTTATATACCATGCTGATTTCAGGTATTGTAGTTGATTCAAACAATATTATGTGCTAACTATGGCTCAATTAATTTTGAATTATTTGCACGGTCAAGTTTAGAAAATTCACTTAAAACTATTCTGCCCAATTGATATTCTCTCTCATTCCTTTTAGGTTGAATCAACATATATTAATCATTTGAATATTTTGAGTGAAGTTACTGGTCAAATCATTTGGAAAAAGATAGTCTCCTTGAGTTAAGAGAGAAAATAGGGATACAAATACATGATGAACTAAAGATGGAAGAAAAAGTCAAATATGTAATCCAGCATGTTTTGTATGAAGATTATAGACTTCAAAGTGAAAAAAACTTGATTCAAATCCTGGGTCATCTTTTTTCAAGTGAACTTGTGAAATTTTCTTTGCATACACTTACATCCATAAAATGGGAATAGCAATCTCTTTTGTAGGACATTGCTTTATTGGAATTGTATCTTAAAATGACTGGCACATAGTAGGCTTTCAAAGAATTAAGGCTGTTCCTATGATCCACAGAATGAAGAAAAGGAAATGTCTAAGGTGATGATAGAAAAAGTACAAGAGAGATCCATAATTTAGGGTCTTATATATGAGTGTGTATCAATTTTGCCCATGATGGTGGCCTCTTTGTTAAAAATTAGGCAAACAAAAATATAGTGTTTAAAGAATTAAATTACATGGTTTAAATGGGAATATAGCCATGGGTTTACCTACTCATTATTTCTGAAAAATTTTATTTGCTTTTTAGTTAATACACTTGAATTAGTATAGACTTCTATTTCTGCATGTTCATCAATTTAGGTCTCTTTCATATCTATTTTTTTAAAGTTTATATGGTCTCCTGAATTATTACCTTCTTTATTTACCTCAGAACAGAAAAGTTTAAAATGCTAAAAGTATTTCAATAATTTCTAATTGCTTGTTTCAGCATTATTTTGACAATAATTACATAATTAACAGTAATTAAGAAATACATTTTTTAGATTTATCATTAATTTATTTAAGCAATATTTTCTAGATAGGATTGTGGAATTCAAGATAAGCTCACCACAAGTCAGGTTGAAAACCCTAGTCAAAGATCAATATCAAGCTATTAGGATTCTACCTACATATTTTTTTCAAGTAAAAATAACTCTGGGAAAGATAAGATTTCGAAGTATAGTTTCTAGCCAATTCTTGGTTGAATTTCTTTTGTCCTGTAAAATTGTCTAGTTTGAATAAAAGTAGAAAATTTTTATATGTGAAAAATAAAATCAGGGCTAGTTTTATGAGATTGGAAAAGCCCAAGCTTTATTTTTATTTTCATAATTACAAATCCCTTAGCTTGTCATTTAATTAGAAAGTTGATGAGAGTTAATGTCTTATCTAGCACAAAATTTAGAGAAACTTTCTATAACTATGTAAATAATACATATAACAAAATATGTTAAGTATTTGCTTGTGCTGGTAATTGCCATGATCTATCTAAGTAACAACAAATTTTTCCCCTTTCTATTTTCAAATTCACAAAGTATTAATTTTTTTTGGACATCCAAATGGCTTCAAGGAATACCCAAGTATAATAATTAATGCGATGCATTTGGAGAATGAGTTGTATATATTTTTGGTAGATTTTACAACTGTTGTTTTGTCCTTTATAGTGCTAGTGTTTGAAATTTTATTTGATAAAAGATGGAGAGCAATATAAATAATCTATCTGACTTTAAGGATAGGAAAAAAGAAAAAAACGACTTGATAGGTTCTTGCACTATCATAATTTATGTGAAACATGCAAAAAAACATGCATACATAACACCTTTCCTGTCTGGCTTCATCTGTATTCATTTGTTGTCAAAACAGGTTTCCATATTTAACTTCTTTTTTTGATTATGCCTTTTCCTTTATTTCATAGAATGATATGTTATTATCTCTGAAGTGTAGATTTCTGCCAAGTTCTATGCACTTCAGTGTTAAGAGTATGGCCCACAACTCTGGGAATCTTTGTTGAAGCTGTAGAAATAAAATGAATAGTATAAAAGCTTGATGGCATCTGTGGATAGGAAACTCATTAAAGGCCCCAGCCCTCTGTTTTATTTCTAACCACATTTTCCCTGTGGGATTTCAATGTCTTGCAGGATGAAACCAGCAGGACTCATTACTTACAAAACAATGTTTAGAGTCCTTTCGTGGTGCTGGAATGCTTCTGCCAGTCAGGTAAAGAACCTAGGCCTTTATCCTTTTGGGGACAATGCGGCCAGCTCACACACTGCTTGGAAAAGTCATGCCTTTGAATGTAACTGCAGGTGTTGCTCCCAAAGGCTGTTGGTTGGTACCCTCCTATGCAATGTACAATGGAATAATAGAAAATTCACTTTGGAATTTAAACAAAGTCTTAGAGAAATAGAAATAATAGGAACACAATTTTGAGACTTCCTTAGTTTTTCCCACGAACTATGAACCATGACTAATACCCTCAGGGCAAAAAACATCTCTTTGCCTTTAAGGGATGTATACAATTCATTGTTTCAAATAAGTAAGTTTCATGACCTCACCAATTTTTTGGCTTCTATTCATTTACTAGAAAATAAATTTAAGGAAGAAAAGAAAGCTATGTTATGGGATAGAACTTTAAGATACCCAATCTAATAAAAGATCAATGCATTAGAATATAAAGTGCGGCAAGTAGTTGGTTTTCTTTTTTTCTTTCTGAAAGAAATCATTGCTCTAACTGGATTCACTAAATCAAATTAGAATAGTTCTGACTGAATTGCCTGTCTCTCTTTGGCAATGTGGCTAGTAGCATTTTGGAAATATTCTTAGAACTTGTAAAATTCCTGCAAGAATAATAAGGACCTTGCCATTGTGGAATCAAAGAGATTCAATCACTTAAAGTAGTACTATAGGCTTGTCAAGTGGAATTGCTTTTACAGATTTGCTGAATAACTGATCCATAATGGCTGAAAATTTCAGCCATTTTGTTAAAACATCCAAGGCAGAAGAGATTAGCGCACACTATAGAACAGCATATGTATAATCACGAAGAAGTTTAGAACACGTCTGCACTGTGAAGTACCATTTAAACATCCCAAGCTCTAGTCATTGCATTATGGAAAACAATGCAAGCTATCTAAAAAATGAAGTGTGACTTGTCCTTTGCTAACTGATGAGACTTCAATAGCATTTAAGCTTGGTAAAATGTATTTCTAAACAAAGTTTTTATATCTACAGCTTATCTTTACAAATGAGAAGGTCATGTAGAATGACTAGAGGGGATTTTTAAAAAATAGTTAAATGTGGCAACCATAGAGAAGAATTTAGACAGTGAGAGAGTGCTAATCTGGTTATTGAAGAATTAATATCAGTTAGATTGCTGTTAATAATAATAATATAAGCTGACAGCAAACATCTGGGTTGCTAAAATGAGAAACCATTGATCTTTTCTCTTTTTAGACACATGTTTGACAATGGAGACATATATGCTATTTGTCAATGGGTAAGTTTCAACTTGTAGACCTTGGGCATCTATTTTCACAATTTTATCTCTATGTTGAAAATGATATTAGGAAAGAAATTGCCCTCCAAACTGGTGTGCTTTGCAGAAGCCATCGTGAAAGTAGCTTCTGGGAGTGATGTGGGGGAACAGAAAAAGAATTTTAAATGTCAAATTCATCTCTCATTTTCTGTGCAGAAAATGTCAAGAATATATTTGATTTTGTATAGTCAAAGGTGCAAATAAGCTTTGTGGGGAATAAATATTTTTTTACATATACTTAAAATTTTGAATTTGAAAAATTATATTTGGCTCTTTATGTGGGCCATTCAATAGGATAAAAACATGTACATATAAGCCATCTTCGGTTTGAACTTAAATTCATCTGCTTTCTATCTTACAATAAAAAGGGAAAATATTCACTAGGAAAGATGTTTAAATAGAATGTAAACAATGATGTCATCTTTTAATTGAATGAAATATTAATGACAAGCAGAGCAGATGAACATCAGAATATATTTTGAACAGACTAAATGCAACAGAAGGGTATTTTCTACCAAAAGACAAGCAGTAAGTAATTTAACAGATATACTTTATAGCCTCTATAAAAATAATGCAATTGGAATAGAATATACAGACCTCTTTTAGCTTCTTTGTTGCAAAAATCTCAAGAGACCATATATAAACAGATTATAAATTTGAGTCAGAAAGATAATGACCCAATTGACAATATCTTCTAGTTTTCACAATTTTCATAGCTTTTGCCAGAGGTCATGCAACAAGTCATGTACACTACCTGGAAATTGAACTTTAATTTTGGCACTTTTTCTACAACACTCCTACCTTCTCCAAAATAAAGTTGCTTACATAGAGGGGATTAGAAAAGTCCTCTTAAAAGGACACAAAGCTATTTGAAAAAAAGTAATTAGCCCATCTAATGAGTCATTTAATAGTAAAAGCAGGAGCTTTCGGACAAGTTCCAAATATGCCAAAATTCTTCCAAATCATAGTGAATTTTTACTCATCCCAGTTAGCCCTTCTTAGGGATTTATAGCAGACCAATAACTTTCACTCGTTCTTGCCCTTTTTATGTGAGGATCAGTTTAAAAATGGGTATGAGGTGCTGTGAATGATGCTCAAAATGTTATTTTATTATTTATACGTGGTGGAAAACAGGGCCTAACCAACAGGTAGACCAATCAAAACTTTATAAATAATGCTCCCACTCAGCTGCAGGCAGAGTCCCACACTTGCAGCCCTACACAGCAGGGGTAGCACCTCTGGGCTGCAGGAGAGTGGACTTGGACATACTCCCCCATTCACAGACAGACCTGGATGAGAAAACTGCTGAGCTGTCTTTCTTCTGAATGCAATTTCCAGAAATTGTTCCTTGTGTTTGGGACCAGACAGAGAGGTGCATGGATTCCCTTAGACCTGTGTCCTATAGGAAATAGAGGGGATATTTCCTCTTCTTTTTGGTAACAAGAGGAGTGGAGAGTCAGTGTTCCTCAACAAGTGTCATGTGAAGCTTTTAGTCATATTACTGAGTTGAAGTGACTCATTGGTTTTGTGTACTTATTTTCTCTTCCTTGCCCTACTCAAACTTTATCTCTTTTATTTCTGCTCCCTCTCTCTCTATATATTTTTAAGTTGCCTAGATTATTTTATTATATAGTTGTTTGGGGGCAAGACAGGAAGGTTTTAAAATTTTATTTTTATTAATCTCATATAACTTCCTTTCCTTCATCCCATAGTACAACTTTCTCTAAGAGAACATCTGAGTCAGATGTTGCAGTTGAAAGAGATATTAATAAGATCAATGCATTTTCTTTCAAGAAGGCTAACATATTTAGGTGTCCCTACTCAAATGTTAATAAATCATAATGTGTTTCTCTCTCGTTTTTCTCCTATTTTTGCAAACTCTTCCCAGTTTCTGTGGTCACTGGCAAGTGATTATGTTGCACCAAGCAAATAAATCAGTTAACATAAAAAACTAAATTTATTTGAGAAGGAAGTGTATCCCCTCAGCTCCAAAAAAGTGTGAAAAAAGTCAAATGAGTGCATGTTATTTTAAACAGGTACTAAGTTAAACGGATTTCTGTTTATCACATAGAGAAATCTTGTCCTTGCAACTCAAAGCACGAGCCCCAGGTTAGCAGTACCAGAATGACAGAAAACATTTGTAAATACAGAATCTTGAATGCTTGTCCAGCCCATCTGAATCAGAACCTGAGCTTTCCCAAGGACCCCAGATGATTGGTACATAGGTTAATTTTGAGAAGTGCTAGTTTAGGTTATGTAAACATCTGCCAAGAAACTTTTGTTCCTCAAACTCCTTTTGGAGCTATGATTATGGGTGATTGAGAGTCATAGTTCTTTTCTCATGATTGGTAGGAGTGTTTTAGTCCAGGGGCTAGGACAGTGTATGGGTGCTATCACGGAGATTTATAGTCATGAACAACCACCGACCTTTGCTCAAAAAGTAGGCTGTGGACCCAGACTTGGGTTTGAGCTTAGCTTCACCACTTAACAAGCATGGCAAGCTTGGAAAGCCCCTTGATCTCTCTCTTAGCCTCACATTCTTGTGTGTGAAATTATACAATGCAGAACTTTGGTATTTGTTGTGATGATCACATATGATAGGTGCATAACATGGAGGAGGGAAAGAATAGTTTTAGTTCCTTTCCCTTCATTTTCTACAAGATTTCCTTACTTATCTCAATAGTCTCAGATTTAACCTCATGATTCTACACCAGCCAATGTGAGAGATCTAGAGGGATGAAGGTTTGCTCCTCCCCACGAGGCCCTTCATGACTGAGCAATGATTATCATATTCTTTTCTGCTGCAGTTGTATTGCAAAGAGCTCCTGTGTATTGATCACTATTTTCACATCAGTCTTATTAACTTGGAATTATTACCCTGTCACCTATTCATAGGTGATACGGAAGTGCACTAAAGTCATGTAATCTGCCCAGGGTCACCTCGTGTGTCAGAGATCAACTGGGGACTCAAACTCTGTGCTCCTTTTCTGCAGTCCACACAGAATTGAAAAGATTTGGCCATTTTCTTTTGGGGTTTCTGTAATGACCTGAGATATTTATTTTCAGATTCAGAGTCGAGTCGAGTATCTGTGAAAAAAAAAAATAGATTAATTGGCACATTTGGAGAAGCAGTCTTAGATCTTGACCTTCTTTCTCTAGGTGAAAGTCACAACCTTCCATCCAGCAGCAACAATCCTTTACCCTGCAAAGTCACTTGCTTCTCTATTATCTTGGGAAATAGTTGTATACTCGTGTATAGTTCTGGCTATACACAAATTACTTTTAAAAACTTGGCTCAAGAATCAATGGCAAGGGGGAGAAAATGGGGCTGACTGTCTCCGTGGCTTACATTTGTGATTGGCAGGAGGCTGTAACCAATGATGGTTCACATCTATGTGGACAAAATGAAGGTGAACTCTATTTACTTTTCTGAACCCTTTATCAAGACTGTTATAAAATTTCCAAATTTTATTATAATAGACCTAACTGTTATGAATTAGAAGTTATTTTCAATGTCTTGAAAATTTTAAAACTGCACTCATGATTATTATTTTAAAGAGAACTTGAAAAGCTGGAATGTTTTTATTACTGTGTCATTTCTTCACTCATTCACACAGAGTGTACCATACATTTTCTAGGCACTAAGTCTCAGCATAGGTGCCAAGAACACACATGACCCATGAGACAGACAAGATGCCTGCTTTCAAAGAGCTGGTATCCCATTCAGAGGAGACAGAACTTGTACTATTAAGGTAAGGGCTTTGGTGTCACATTTCATCAGTTTTGATCACTTTTGGAAAATGGCAAAGAAAAAGACATAGGGCACTTAATTTAGTGAAATGTGACAAGTATTTTTTAACCACATGAATAAAAGGATTGGTAATGGCCTTTACTGAAAGAAAATTAACCCTTTTTGGCAAGTGTATATTTTCAATATCCGATTCTGCCTTAGACAACATTGAATGATGGTGATAATTTAACAATATCGTTTGCAACTGCATGTGGGATAAACAAATTAATACATAAATATAGAAACGTGAGTTCCTGGAAACATATCAAAAGATGTCCAGAAAATATGGTATACAATACAAAAATACCTATCATCAAACCATCTATTTATCTATCTACATTCATAATATCTAAAAAGTTTACTATTTTTGATACAATTAACCGCTTTGCCAGATGTCATTACTTAATTGATCAAATGAATATTTTAATCACCCATGTTTTAGTAACAACTTTGGAAGAGAAATGTGTCTTGAAATTTCCCAAATTATTATTATTATTATGTAGAAAAAGTAGTATCGTACACTACCAGAAGAAGGTGCTCATAGTTTTACTGCTAACACCCTTAAGTTTTCTATTTTAAACCTTCCTTTTCCACCATTCCTGACATTTGAATTCATCATTCACGTCTGTGACATGTTTTCATATTATCATTTAATACCGATGTCAGTACCAAACAGTAATAAGGGTGCAAACATCTGTTGTTTACTCTGAAATGATTAGCTTCCATATATAATAATAAAAATTTATCCTATTGCAATAGTGATTTTTTTAAAAAAAAACTTGAAAACATTTTGGACTCTGGTGATACCTTTAAAAAGGCAATGGAAAATCAGGTTATATCAGGTTTGACTTCTGTCTCTTTAATCCCAGTAAATCCTAAGAAGAGTGGCAATGAAGTTCATTCCAGATAATGTTTACATTAACAAGATATTAAATGTATTAGTTCTTCTTGGAAGGTATTTAACTTCACTGAGACTCAACAACCATATGACCAAAGTGATAAAATTCATCTAGACTCCTGGTAAGGAAAGTCTATTATTTTACTGCCTTTTTTCCAAGTTTGCTTGTTGTTTCTTGGTTGACATTTAAGAACAAGACATGATTGGTTGATAATATTGCTGACTTTAAACTGGAATTGAAACATCTGGAGGAATAACAGTTCTTATCTTAGATAACTTGCTTCTTTCGAAATTCTGCTGAGACATCCTATTTTATAGCAAGCTTTCCCTAAACCCACTGCGTAGGCCAAAGTTTGCTCTTTGGAATTCACAGCACTCAGTACATACTTCTAAACAAGTACTAGTATATTGGGCTTACCTCAGATCTGTAAATCTTCCCTATTAGAATAGAGTCAGAATTATATCACTGGTATCCAGAGCACCAATATATTGCCTGTCATGAATAAGGGGCCACAGGATAGACAAAATGGCAAGGCTTAGAACACTGCGTACGACCATGTGATAAGTAGGCCCAGGATGAACAAGATGTTTCTTTCCTTTAAGATCTAGTTGTATGATGATCTAGACATAAATGGGTACTACATTAAGGGGTATAGGTTATAATAAGGATTTTTAAAAAGGAATTTAGCCTATAGGAAAGGGAATGCCAAGGAAATTTTACAGAAGAGGTAGTGTGGGAACCACATGCTCAGTGACTACCTCTAGTGTGAGAAAGCAAGGCAACTTTGGGAAACTGCAAACAGTGAAAATGTGTCTTTAAATGTAAGATTTTAAGGGTGGAAGATGGTGCTAGAAAAGTAGATGGAAGTTAGAACAGGATGGATGTAATTAGAAATACCAAGTTCTTAGGTTTTTTTATTTTAAATTAGTGCATTATAGTTATACATAACATTGGGGTTCATTTTGACATAATCATACAAGCATGGACTATAATTGGCTCCAATTCAGTCCCCTAGCATTTCCCCCTTTCCCTTCCTACCTCCCTCCCCCTTTTCCCTTTCCTCTATTATACTTGTCATTTTTCTGTTTATTTGTAGTTTTTGTTTAATTTGTGCTTTATAGATAGACATAAAGGTGAAATTCACTGTGGTATATTCATAGATTTACATAGGATAGTTTGGTCAATTTTATTTCACCATTTCTCCTTTCTCCTTTCCCTTCTCCCTCCCCCTCAATACCTTCCCTTTTATCCACTGATCTCTCCTCTATTTTCATGGGACCCCCCACTGCCCTTGTATTGCTTTTTCCCCTTATTTTGCTCCAGCATTTGCATATGAGAGAAAATACTCAATCCTTGACTTTCAGAGTCTGGCTTATTTCATTTAGCATGATGTCATCTAGTTCCATCCATTTACCAGCAAATGCCATAATTTCATTCTTCTTTATGACTAAGTAAAAAATAATCCAAGTAATAAATGGGCAAAGGAACTTAAAAGACATCTCAAAAGAAGACAAATAGCAAACAAATATATGAAAAAAAATTCAACATCTCTAGCAATCAGAAAATGCAAATCAAAAACAGCATTAAGTTTATCTTACTTCAGTCAGAATGGCAATCAACAAGAATAAAACAATAATAATGCTGACCATGATGTGAGGGGAAAGATATATGTTGTTGGTGGGACTGAAAATCAGTACAACCATTCTGAAAAGCAGTATGGAGATTCCTGAAAAGAATAGGAGTGGACCCACCTATCCCACTCCTCAGTATTTATCCAATAGAACTAAAAGCAGGCATACTAAAGCAATACAGCCACATCAATGCTTTTAGTAGCACAATATACAATAGCCAAGTTATGGAACCAGCCCAGATGCCTTTCAACAGATGAATAGTTAACTTTTTTTTTTTTTTTTTAGTGGTGGAGCTGGGAATTGAACCAAGGGCCTTCTGCATGCTAGGCAAGCATTCTACCAATGGAGCTATATCCCCAGCCCTCAACAGATGAATGAATAAAGAAAATATGGTGTATATATATACATACATACATAATGGAATTTTACTCAGCTATAAAATTCTTCGATTTTTAACTTGCAAAATGAGGAGACATTGAAGGATTTTAAGCAGAGGAATGATATGATAAACAATAAATTTGAGAGGGAAAATTTATGAGAGCATGATTTATATGGAGGACACAAACCATAGTGAGGAAAGAGTGAGGAAATATTTTTCAAGAACTAAGGTTAGAGTGTCAGAGATAGATTAGAGGCATATTTAATAGGAAAAACTAAGAGGACTTCATGAATTAAAGGACGAGGTAACTTGAATTTTCTAGATTGGCCTATTAGGTAATGAAAGCAAAATTCACAGAGAAAAAGCTGTGCTTGAAGGTAGGGCTATGAGCTCATTTTTGGACAACATATATTAATGGAGCTTGGTTGATAAGGAAGTTAGGCATATGGACTGAAGAACAAGATCTGTGGTAATGATACAGTTTGAAATTTGTCATGCCAGTTGAAGTTGTGGGTGTTAATAGTGAACCCTTTTTTTCACAGAGGTTGCTTGAGATTCCTTTTATACTTTCTATTTTCTAGCAAGCATTACCCAGCTTCCTTATGGTTTTGTGTTTAGTGGATTGAACCTGTGGAAGGCTGCCCCCAGGAATTGTGGCAGCTTTGTCCACAGACTCAGAGAGCTGCATGTGCCTGGTTGTTTTAGTCCCTAGGAGCAGATGTTACTCAATACCCAACTGGTACAGAAATATGAAAGCCCAGCTTTCTTGCCTTCATCTGGGGCAAACTGTGAAGTGTAATTTGCCTTCCCGAAACCTGCCCCAAATTGCATCTCTGCTTGGTTTGTTCCCATTCCCTGTCCTGTTTTCCCACTTCTTGAATAGGCTGCCTAGGAGTATTTCTTTAATGAATCACTTAACTGCAAATTCTCAGCTCAGGATCTATTTCTGGGGATGTATTCCTAAGACTGTGATGAATAAGACCAATTGCATAGAGTATTCAAAATGAAAAGGAAGAATAAGAAAGGAACCTGGGGGATATCACTAGTTAAGAGTGCACTGTGAGAACTTTGATCTCAAGTTCCATGATTCTGAGTAGAGCCATCTTTAGTGTTGAAACCTGTTTTTCAGACAAGACAGCTTCCTCATGCCTTCCTCTCTTTCTGACAGGATGGAAGTCCTACTGGTGCTAAATGAGGAGAAGTGATTATCTGATGAAGAGCAATAAGGATAATGTTAGCAAGGATGCTGTTAAGTATATCTTGGCCAACATAGAGAATAATGAGGAGCAGTGGATATTGTGAATGTGCTTATTACGGAAGAATGAAAATTTAATACCTCATATATGAGAGGGAATTGTCATTGTGGCCCCCCTTTCACTCAGTGTTATATGGTGACATCTCTTCATATAAATAAATATGTGGAGATCTGCATAATGATTTTAGTTATATCAATGCATACTCTTGTATATACGAATCATAGTTAAATGAATCACAAATACTTCATTGATGGATATCTTGTCTTATTCTTTGACTTTCTTAACATAAACAATGTTATAATGAACAACCTAGCATCCATATCTCTTTTTGTATAGTAGTTGATGATCTTCTCCTTAGGTAAAATATCCATAGCAGAATTTGACAGCTGAAAGGTATATGTACTATACATTTTGACATGGGTAGCTATTTAAAATTTTTTATTAAATTGAAACACAATATATATTCTTTTGTATAATTTATAATTTTTATCATAATTCAATATCACCTCTACAGTAAGCCTCTATTTCCACTTACTAACAGAAAATGTTACTTGTTACCTTGTCAATTTTTGGTTAAATCAGTTCAGTAAAGTAACCTTAAGCTTAGGTAATGCAGGCTTAAATTTTCTGTTCTGGTTTCCTCTTAGCATATCTTGTGTGGGGTCTTAATTCCAAGTAGCTTATACAACTGCCACCAGGGTTACAGAGGCAGATACATTCTGATTAAACTCTGAGTTGGCTATGCACTGGCATTGTTTCCAGATGTGATTTATCTAGATTTTCCCTTGGCACTGATGGCAAATAGTACTCTTTCAGTGGTGACTAGTCCAGAGTTTTAATGGAACCCCACTTAAGTCCTTGACCCATCTGATTTTTCTGAGATACAGCCATGTTGTCATCAGGTTTCTGGTTGGAACAGGAACCAACTCTGTGCCCTGTCATCCTTGCCCTAAGAGCATGAGCAGCCTTCTAAAGTTCTATCTCGTCTTCTCTCTCGCCCTCTTTCTCTCTCTCTGCCTCTCATTTAATCTCTGTATCTGATCTACACATGGAATCTTTGGATCTCATCCCATATCAGTTTGGGGACCAAAGCAACCACAGGAAAAGTGGGAAGTCTAATCACTTCCTCTTCAGAGAGCTTCTTCCTTAATCTTATTGAGAACGTAGGTTAAATCTATAGGTAATTCTGAAGAGGAAACTGGAGCTTGAGGAAAGCACCTTTGAAAGAGCATCCGAGGAGAAAAAGTTGACTATAAAGAAGAGTGAAGCAGTGTTGAAAAGCAAGAAAAGTTCCAGAGAATAAGTTTGTAGTAGGAAAAGAAATGGACAAATAGGTTATATTTTCTTTATCATTGCACAGTGATAATGAGGAGTTGAAGATTGGGAGAAAGCAGAGGTGATGAGGGACTGGAGTCTCCAGGAGGCCAACTAATAGTAGGAATGAACAATAAACCAGCCAGACAGCTAGCAGGCTGTGGCCAGCAGCAGATAATGGATCTTAATAGTTTAAAGGTAGAAAGTTTGGGGATGACAAAAAATACTCCGGAGGAGTGAGTTGGAATAATAAAGTGTAAAACCAATAAACTGAGGAATTCAAATCACTGTGAGGCTAAAGTTTTGCTTGAAAATTGAAGGCTGAACTTAGGATGAAGAGGAAGACACATTTTTTGTCTTCAAAGTGTTCAAACCATGTATACAAGTCATTAGGAGTTAAACAGAATGAAATAAATACGAGTTGCAAGAGCAAGGTGGTATGAAACAGAGGACAAAGACCTGAGAAGAGAACAAGTTTGATAGAAATGAACATAATGGTCTGGAAGTGAAAACCAGGAAACTGGACTGCTCATTACCTAACCCCACTTGACCAACTCCAGAGCTACAAGTCACGAAAGGGCTGTTCTCAGGGTAGCCAGACTTTAGTGAAGACCAAGAGGTAGAGGTAGTTCATTTGACAGATGACTGAGAAGAGCAAAGCATTAAGAAAGTGAGAATACAGGGGAGAATGGAAGAGTAGTGCAGCTTGCATTTTGGATGATAGGCAAAATGCATAGTATTGGGAGCGAAATGTAGTTGATTGATCTGATGTAAAAGTTCTGAAGAAAATTTTGTAAGTGTTTGCTATTGCGGGTTGTGCCCTCTGGACTGTGTGGGCCTCTGCATTCCTTCTCTGTGGCCTAATCAGCAGTGGGTGACTTGGTTTGAGGTTCTAAACAGAATATTGACTAAAATGCATTTTGAGAATTAAAGCCAGAGTTGCGTGTTGGCAGTGAATGTGTCTACACTTAATGTTTTGAAAAAAAGTACTATTCATTTGTGGGGTGTTATGGTTTGAATATGAGGTGCCTCCCTACAATCTCCTATTAATGCAAGAACATTCAGAGGTTATGAAAGCTGTAATCAGTCCATCCTAGTCTGAATGGACTGGCTGGGTGATAACTGTAGGCAGGTGGGGTACGCCTGGAAGAGATGAGTCACTGGGGATACAGTGGAATTGTGCATCTTCCCTGCCACCCCTTTCCTCTCTCTCTTCTTCCTGCCTCTGCCATGAACTAAGCAGCTTTCCTTTACTGGATCCTTCCCCCATGATATGCTGCCTCACCTTAGGCCCAGAGCAATGGAGTTGGCCATCTATAGAATGAGACCTCTGAAAGTATTAGTCCCAGATAAACTTTTCCTCCTCTAAGTTGTTGTTGTTGGGTGTGTTGGTCACAGTGATGAAAAGCTGAGGAAAACATGGGGCAAAGTAGTTGAAATTCAAGTGTGAACCCAGCCAAAACTAATTGTCTTGGGTTATATGGTGTGATCAGCAAAAGTACAAAAGCAGGTACTAACTGCAGCAAACAATCTACTTCATAGAATCTGAGGCTTTTTAGAGATAAGGTGAACAGAGCCCTGAAAAAATCACAGCTATGTTTGCCTAATTCTACTGACATTCTCTCATCCTTAATTCTTATTTTTCAGTCATCATAACAAAACTGAACCCCCAATATCAAGTTATAAAAGGAATAAAAATAAAAAGTAGAACAATCAAAGACAAGTAATTGACAACAGGCCCGCTATTTTCTTGTCCCCATTCCCACTTCTCCAAGACAGAGGCATTAGGATCTGGCAACTCTATGAGCTTTTTCATGTTACTGACCTGTCAGTCTATGGCATGGCTGATGATCTCAGACTGGAGTTGTGTCCTGCTTTGCATTTTGGTTCCATCTTTAATCAGTCATTTCCTGTTTGGTGTGCGCTGACAGTTCCTTTGGTGAATTTTTTTTTCCTCTGAGTCATCTCACTTGATAATGTCAGCCATGGACTCACTGGCACATGTTGTATTGTCAATCTGTGATTCTCACTTTGGGCCATTTCTGTTGCTTGTGTCTCTTATACTTTCAATTTTCCTTTGGTTGCCATCCCCTATTTTAGGAGAACTCAATCCACGTGCAGAGAAATATTATAGGTTAATCTCAGCAGGATGTGTGAGAAAGAGACCTTGGAAACAGGATGAAACTTGGAGTGTCATAATTCTATTTGCAGAGACTTGATCCTTGCTTACATGGACTGATCACAGTTGCTGAAAAAAAATAACTCTGTGATATTTTCAAGGATTCAGCCATATGGCACCGCCCTACCTGAACCATCATTCTGTTTTCCTTGCAGACACTGAGGAATGCAATATGGACATCCCGTCTGACTGCACAGTATACAAACTCTTTACCTAATGTTGCAGATGGGTTTCATATATTCAAGGGGCTGTTTATTAATGTGGATATTTTTTCTCTCACTTATTTACATATTGCTCAGAAGCCTGCCTACAACATGGAAATGATTTGCATGCATCACATTTCTTAGGAGTAAAGCACACTCCTACACAAGAGGGCACATCATTTCACAGAGAGGCAAGTCATTTGGGGTCTCCATTTCCATGTTTTGAGGGGGCAGTCCCATAAAAACACTTTCTACACAAAGCACTCTCCACAATTTACTTGGAGTTTTGATCAAATATAAAGAGGTGCTTAAATGCTTGCAGATAGTAGGATGTGTTAGAAAAGGACTCTGGGAAAGGGGTGGGCAAAAGCAGTGAAGATCTTGGAATAAGCTGACCTGAAAACACATTCCTAGCTTTGCTACGTATGACCTATTCAGTCCTTGAAGACATTTAATCTGAATCAGCTAGGTTCCTCATCTATAAAATAGGAAAAATAGCATATATCAAGCAAAGTTGCTGAAAGGGTTGGATACTGTGTGTGTGTGTGTGTGTGAGTGTGTGTGTGTGTGTTATTAAAATGGAATTCAAATTATTTGGGAGTTATTATCTAAACTTTTTTTTAGGACCTAGTAATGATGCTTGCAGGAAGTAAAGGTGATTTTCTTTAATTATGTGTTTTAATCCCACAGGAGTTTATGAAGTTTATATGCCCAGGACCTATGAAAGTGCCTGGCAAGTGGAAGATGATCAACCCATGTTTGTTTCATCAACTATAAAATTGGTTCATTCATATGAGAAACATTTAATGTGCCTAAGTACTTATTCATACTTAGGGAGATGGAATCAAAATTTTATAGATGATTACTGGATAATTTTCTGGCAGGAAAAGAAATCAAACATGGAAAGAGATGTAGGTTTTTTTTACTCTTTATTTTCCTCAAGCTCTTTTACTTTAAAAGTGCAAACTTGACACTTAGAAAACAACAGCAACGAAATAATAAGAACGTGATTCAAACAAATTTCTTCATTTCTATATGTTACCTTTCTTCCTTAGAATGGTACCCTGCCTGTAAACAGAGCTTGTACTTGTTTATTGTGTACTACAAACCTGTGCCTTGCTCAGGACAATGTCTTGAACATGGTAGTTGCTCAATATTTATTGAATAAATATAATTTCTCTAATACTTTGTGAGTTTAAGATAATGCATTTTTCCTCTTCTTCATTCCTAGATTTAGGAAGCCTACATATCCTTATATTCAGAATTTTTTGTTCTAGCATTTGTCATTAGCAAAATTTCTACTTCTGTTACTAGGTTAAGTGGCTACCAAATAATTTACTCTGGACACCTAAATTTGCTTTAATCAAAGTTCTTAAATTTGACTATCCATAACAATCAAATTCACGTTATTTTGTTGTTCTGTCTGTAGTCTCAGTCATGGCACTTTCAAGTACCTCCCTTTGCAGAGGAACTTATTATAGCCTGCTCTGTGGGCAACAATGTACATTATTTTTTTTCTAGAACTTAAGCTTTTTAGTTTCTATCAGATAATACTTCCAGATGGATGGCAGATCATAGAATCACATTTTTCTAATATCTTATGGCACATTAAGACACTTGATTTGCAAGCTGGAACATGATGATCTGACCATGTAACTGTCAACAGCAAAACCGGGTATACACCTTATGTCTGGATCCTCTAATTTTCACATTCATTCTGACACATTTAGAAAGCCTGTGTTCTGAATCCTTCAAACCACATTCAGTTAGACATGTGAAGTTTTAAGCTATATCCACTCTACTGCAAGCCTGTTGAGGACCGATGAACAAAATCATAGATTACTAATATTGTTAACAGTCATATATTCTCCTGGAACTAGAGGAAGGTTAGCAGAAGTTGAATTTCTTGCTCTCCTTAAGTTACTCTTCTAATAAAGTTTCTAATAATTATACTTGGTCATAAAATAAGTCAAATACATTAGGAAGGACTCAATGATGGAACAGCAATGTAGATTCTAGGTCCCCTTCACCTGTGTTTTGTTTGTGTGACCCTGGGAAAACTATTTAAACTCTGTGGCCACTGATTTCTCAGGGTAAAAAGGAGGGAGTTTAATAAGACAACTTTAAATTTAAAAATACACAAACCAGATAGGCCAACTCTGAATTATTAGAAAATTGATACACAATTATGTGAAATGAGGCAAGTCTTTCCATCTCAATAAAACCTTGAAATAATAGCAAAGTCTCTTTAGTCTTGTTTATATTTATGTGACAAAATATTACATCAGTGACAACCCTGTCCTGGATGATGTCATTCATCAGCAATCATCTTTAAAACATTTGAGGGGTTCAAAGATCACTTAGAATTTGTCTTTTAATTTTAGAAAAAGTAAACTCTGACAAAAATAGGCAACTAAGGTCTCTGTCAGTTTGCTCTGGAAAATATTAAATATTAAAAGTATATTGTTTTAAAACAATATACATTGTTGCCCACAGAGCAGGCTAATAACAAATATAACAGAGATGTGTGGATCATGATAGAATTGAGACATGTGTGTGCCTTATTTCCCTTTAGTAACATGTTGACAACAGAGCAATAATGATGTTTAATTCAAACAATCTTTTTATGGCAGGCAGTATGTGAGAAATATTTTTGATATATTCATCATGTTTTTGTGTTCCAGGATCATCTTGCAAAAGCAGACTTGAATCCTTCCGAAATGCGTGGTCCTTCGATTTGAACTGATAGAATATTATGACTTCCTTTGTCTTCTGTTTTGTGATTTTGCCAGTAGTTGAAACAAGGAGAACAATAGCGTGTACATGAATAGAATTGAGCATTAGAGAAGGTGTAAAGATACTGAAAGCTGACAAAATTGGAACCCGAATGAACTAAAATTAAAACATGGTTTAAATTCTTGAGTTGAGGATTTCTTTATCTGTATCTTTGTTTTTATTTTCCTTTACAAAGGACAAATAGTTTATTCAAAAGGAACTAATTCCTTCATTAATACCTATGTGCAATTTATTTCAACTTATGTGGAGTTTACTTAATAGATATTTAAAGGAAAAAGGTAAAATGGTGTTGATCTTTGTGAGAATAAAATGTCTTCTTATGTGGAGACAATGGGGCCTTAAATATATGAGTTCCGAGTGTTTATTGACTTATTTATACACTATTGATGTCTAATGTAACTCTTGTTTTAAACCGCATCATTAGCAGCCTTCAGCAAAGAGTCAATTGCTATGAGTATGGGATCTGTTATAATGTGTAAGAGGACGGTTCTAGAAATCCAGGTACTTGTGGACTTGTGTGGACCTTAGTTTGTCACAGAAGCCCTCTCCAAATCTCCTCATCTTTCCTGGACCACCTTGTTGCTGCTTGCTTTTTGTCAACTGGGAATTTTCTACTTTTTCCTTGAGCTCTCTATGCCGCCAGTTTCTTCAATGAAGTATAGTCAGTCTCCATAATTGGGGAAACTACATCTGTGAATTCAATCAACTGTGATTGAAAATATTTGAAAAGAAAACTGCATCTGTCCCAAACATGTACAGATTTTTTTTTGTTATTATCCACCAAATGGTACAAATTAACAAAGATTTACATAGCATCTACTTTGCGTTAGGTATTATAAGTAATCTAGAGATGACTTAAAGTACATGGAAGGATGTATGTAGGTTATATGCAAATACTACATTATATAAGGAACTTGAGCATTCATGGATTTTGCATCTGTTGGAGGTAGGAAAATTCTGAACCAATCGCCATATATGCTGAGGGATGACTCTACTCCTTTCTCCAAAATTATCACTCCCTGGGCTCTTCTCCCCAAGTCAATCTTTTATTTTGCACATATTACCCTATAATGAAGTGTGCATAGATTTAGAACTAGTGTGATTTGCATTTTTAATGTTAGGTTTTAGTGGAAAAGAACCCCTAATTGTTGAGTTTGGCTGACTCTGAAGCCCTGTTTATGCCTCTGCCTTTAACTTCTCATCCTGGCAATAAAATTCTTCATTTTGTTATTTTTAATTTTCACATTTATTGAAAACTAGTTTATTTCTTTACAAAAAAGTATTTTGTGGAGAAACACTTTAAGTATTTTACCCTAGTATTTGTGGCATCATTTTTGCCCCTTAGATATTAGTATCTGCCACAGCACTAGATCCTGCAGCTAATGGATTGAAGCTTGAAGCACTTTATTAAGTTGTTCCAGGTATAGTAGGTCAATGAACCTCACCTGCCAACAGAACATTCCCTTCCCAACCTCTTTCCTGCAAGATCTTTGTGGGTACTTTCAAAGGAGGTGAGGAAGCTCAGAATTGCGTTCTCAGATTCTATCTAAGCCCCTCTATGTTCCAGTGCCATTTTTCCTAGATTTCCTCTAGGATTTTCTCACCTTGGTATGGGAATTGTGGACTTGTTCTGATCTATTATGTTCCACATTGTCTCAGAGGCCACTTGGGCCAGTTTCTGGCTGCCTCCACTTACTGTTCCTTGGTAATAAATTCTTTCCATCCAGCAGGGAAAAATCTTCCCTTTTAGTGTCCAGATTTTGGTAGTGGTGGTGATCAAATGGCAATGGGACCAGGTCCTGAGTCACACTGAGCTTTGAGTTTTACTATACCAAGACCCCGTATTTAAATTTCATCCCTTTGATGGGGATTGGGGACTGAATTCCAGTTCTGAGCCTAGCTCACGATGCTTTTTCTCTAAGGGAACTCCGAGTTTCTGTCTGTAGGCTGGCTTCCATTTTCACCTCTTTTTAGTCTATAGGACATATTAGTATATGTTTGGAATCTTTTTGAAGACCAGGTTCAAGTTCTTCCCCACAATTCTCATGCATGATATACAGATCAGAGGATGTGCCTGCTGACCTCTGCTTAAGTTTCTGTAAGCAAATAAGGAGGCTTTGTCTTACCAGTGTCAGCTCTGGCCAAAATAAATCATGTGACACCACATTTCTTCATTTGGTCAGACTGATTTATTTTTTCAGAGTACAGAAGGGAGAAAGATCTTTTCTCTCACCGCTAGTCTAAATATTATATGAGCCAAGGCGCCTTTGTTACTATCTTGGGGAGAGTGAATGGAAGAGCATATGGGTTGGGTTAGCATGACTCCACATTTTTTTTTTTTATTTTGAAGTATTAGTTGTACATTGTACACTAGTAGATAAGAATAGAGTGAGTGGAATCCCTCCTCCATAGCTATAAGATGAGGAAAAAAGTGTGTGGGGGCATGGTAAATGCTAAATAAGTATGATGTTAGAAATAGGAAAATAATGGAATTTTGTGGCAGTTGATGCAGAACAGGACTTACAAATTCAGAAAGCTTCTTTGGTCTGGGAATAGAGACATGACACTAGAGTTTTCTTAAATCATGTCCTCGAAGAGATTCATCAGTATTGTGAGGTATGAAGATGATGGTGGCTTGAGAAAGTGGGTTCTGTTGTGCCAGGACTGAGAAGAATATTCTGACTTAGATAAAAATGGAAATCTCCAATAGTAAATCCAGAATATTAAATGTGTATGGAAAAAAAATTAAAGTTGAAACTGATTATACTTGGAACCTACCTTGACTTTGCTTTTTTTTTTTTTTTTTTCCTCATTTTTGGTACTGGGGATTGAACCCAGCGATACTTAACCACTGATCCACATCCCCAGTCCTTTTATAAATTTTTTATTTTTGAGACAAGGTCTCACTGAGTTGCTTAGGGTCTTGCTAAGTTACTGAGGCTGGCTTTGAACTCTCTATCCACCTGCTTCAGCCTCCCTAGTAGCTGGGATTACAGGTGTATGCCACTGTGCCCAGTTTATACTTTAATTTTTCTATATTCAAGGATGCTAGTGTTTAACTACTTGCCACATTTGACCCCTGGGCTGTTGTGGATGCTGCAAGAGGAGGGAAAGGGGAGAGACATGATTTTTCAAAAGGTGGGTTATGAGGAAGGAAAGGGTGACACAAGGTAGTAGATGCTGAGATGAGGACTCAGACATTCAGGCAAACTGAGGGGTTTCAGGGCACAGGACATCTATAAAAAGTCTTCTGTGTACATTACAAGAATTTCCTACAAAATATATGTGAATTAACAATTTGTATCTATACAAATTTCATGTGATATTAAAATGTTCATTTTGTGTAACTTTTGGTGAATTTAGATATTTTTATGCTCTACAGTTAAATTGTGGTAAAGATGGTTAGAAGGTATTAATGATTGCCTCCAAATAAGGATAGGAAATTTAAAGATTTCAGTTTACTCAATCAGAGGTTATCAATTCACTGAGTGCATTTTTTAAAAAATGATTTCTTTTCTCTGGGCTAAAAAGTGAGGTTATCATATATATGTAGGTTGTTATAAAAATGTGTTATTGATATTTAAAATTCTTAGGTCAGAATCAATAAAGTTTTAATGAATAATGTTCTTATTCAATAAGGTATTTTCATGCACCTGGTTATGGAGACTTTGAAGACAGTCTTGAGTGTTCATAACCGTGTCTCTGATTGTTGTTTCTGTGTAATGCCATTGATGTTTCAAGGTAAGAATCACAGTGGTGGGACAACTGACAGAACTGTATCATAAAATTGGTTCAGGTATCTTCATTCTCTTGGAAGGTTGCATCTTGGCTTTTATATAATTTAAAAGCCTCCATATCACATTGATGTGGAAATCAGACACTACCTGGTTATCTTCTGTCTCAGGGTTCATATGACCTATTACTACTCCAATGGTGCTAGTCTTGTTCATATATCAAATGGATCCAATCAGATCTTCATGTTCATGTCTAGTTCCAAATTCTGTGATTCTTTACCTGAATCCTTGCACTGACCTTATCAGGTGACGTGTGATGGCTAATTTCAGGTATTAACTTGACTGGGTTAAAAGATAACCAAATAACCAGTTAAGCATTATTTGTGAGTATATCTGTAAAGATGTTTCTATTTTGGCATTTGAATCAGTAAAATAAATAAGGAAGATTTGCCCTCACTCAATATGGGCACTGTTTAATTGGTTGAGTGCCCAAGTAGACCAGAAAGGCAGAGGAAAGGTGAATTTGTCCTCTCTCTTTTTGAGCAGGGGCATTCCTCTTTTGTTGCCCTTAGATAAGAGAAACTCAGTTTCTCTGGAATTTGGACTTCAGGATTTGTACCAGTGTCCTCTGAGTTCTCAAGATTTCAGCTTTGGGCTGAGAGTTTAACCACCAGCCCCCCTGGTTCTCAGTTCTTCAGACTAGGACTAACTAAGCTATGCCACTGGTTTTCCTGTTTCTTCAGCTTTTAGATGGCAGATCCTACTGACTTCTCAGCTTCCATAATTAGAGGGTGTATAAAAGATACCATGCCTGAATCTATGTCTATGTCTATGTCTACGTTTACATCTATGTCTAGGTCTATCCATATTCTATTGGTTCTGTTACTCTGAAGAATTCTAATAAATACACGGGGAGATTTAGATTTTTGAAAAGTTGAATCATTACATTCTATAAATTTGCTCTCTTATATTTTATCATTTAATTCAGGTTTATAGCTTATTGCTTATTTTCAATTAAGTTTTTATATTTGGTATCCTATAGTTGTTGCTGGGGAAGGAACGGTTAACATGGTTCTTCATTGCCAGGCTCTCTCACAATTATTGAGAGATATTTCTGTTGACAATCTTTTATTTACTAGGTACACACAGAGACATATCTCATGTGTTTGGCATTTAGAGTGGATCATTTTTGAACACTTCATTTCTTCTATATGAAAAAAATTATTTTTATTAATAATCATAGAAGGAAACAATAGTAATGGCTAGAAAAGAAAAGCAGAAAGATGAAAACTTCATTAATTGAATTTTGTACTTATAGATGTCATTTAAAATTAATACTAAAAATAATATGAGTATTTTAGCATTTAAAAGGGAAAAAGGTATGGATTAGTGTTTTAGTTACATGAATATACCTTTTGAGGAGAGAGAAACATATATGTAGTGTGTCTTGGTAATAATAACTTTACACATTGTTTTTTAAAATTTGTTGTTTTTAGATATACATAACAGAAAGGTGTATTTTGATATACTATACATACATGGAGTGTAACCTATTCCAATTTTGATCCCATTCTTGTGGTTGTACATGATGTGGAGTTACACTCGTTGTGTATTCATATAGGAGCATAGGAAAGTTATATCTGGTTCATTCTACTGTCTCTCCTATTCTTATCTCCTCTCCCTTCCCTTCATTTCCCTTTGTCTAATCCAATGAACATCTATACTTCCCTTGTTATGGGTTAGCAACCACATATCAGAGAGAACATTCAGCCTTTGATTTTTGGAGACTGGCTTATTTCACTTAGCATGATATTCTCCAATTCCATCCATTTAATGGCATATGCTGTAATTTCATTCTTCTTTAAGGCTGAGTAATATTCTATTGATGTATGATGTGTGTGTGTGTGTGTGTGTGTATGTATATATATGTATGTATATATATCACATTTTCTTTACCCATTCATCTGTTGAAGGACACCTAGGTTGGTTCCATAGCTTGGCTATTATGAATTGAGCTGCTATAAACATTCATGTGGCTGAGACACTGTAGTATGCTAATTTTAAATTCTTTGGGTATAAGTTGAGGAGTGGGATAACTGGGTCAAATGGTGGCTCCATTTCAAGTTTCCTGAGGAATCTCCATATTGCTTTCTAAAGTAGTTGCACCAATTTGCAGTCCCACCAGCAACGTATGAGTGAACCTTTTCCCCCACATCCTTGCCAACATTTATTGTTACTTGTATTCTTGATAATTGCCATTCTTATTGGAGTAAGATAGAATCTCAGTGTAGTTTTGATTTGCATTTCTGTAATTTTTAGAGATGTTGAACACTTTTCATATATTTTTTGACCATTCATATTTCTTCTTCTGTGAAGTGTCTGTTCAGTTCCTTTGACTGTTTATTGATTGGGCTATTTGCTTTTTTACACATTGTTTTAACCTCTGCAAACTTTTTCAATGGCTTTGAAAAGTCCAGTTTTCATATATTCACACTTAATAGATAGCATAGTCGGGTTTGTTAATCCATCTTTTCTCATACTCAAAGGAAATTTTTACTTGGTGTTAACATTAAACAGTGATTTTTGTGTGAAACAGCAGGTATATAAGTAGGAAAAATTTTGACCATAATGATAAAATTGTCAATAATTCACAAAAATCCTATTTCTTTACACATTCCCCAAATTGAAATACTGCTCATATCTGTTTTTTAGATCAATTCTATCATCTTACAATATCTCTGTGTATAAAAATGTTCCACTAAAATATCTTAATCAGAAAGTCATCATAAGTTTCTGTGACATTTGGTTGAAATAACCACAGCTTTACTTCCGCACACATCGGAAGACAGAACTGAATCACAGCAAACATTGCTGTCGCTATTGGCATTTCCTACAGTGACAGAACTGAAGTGAGTGCAGTTCATTTTCTTCATCTCTACAATTTCTATGATATATATATTTTGTTTGGAATCAACTGTTTAGATAGAGTAATATGTAGGGCCATATGGGCTTTAGACACAAAATATCTGAACCAATCTTGAATAATTCAGAACTGTTATGATCTTTTGAAACAAATCCAGGTAAATGAGTGAACCTGTGTCATGAGCTGACTGTAAAACTAGTTATTCTACACATTGGCTTCCAAATAAATTATAAGTTTATTAAAAGATAAATAATAAAATGTGCAAATTTAAAGTTTATATGTTAACAAATGATGGAAACTGAAGCAATAATTTTATAATGTATACTAATTAAATTTCTTTTTACCAAAGGAAAGTTGTTTGGGTTTTGGTTCTAGGGTTTGAATCCAGAGGGACTTTAGCACTCAACCACATCCCAGCCTTTTTCATTTTTTATTTTGAGGTAAGGTCTCCCTAAGTTGTTGAGGGTCTTGCTAAGTTGCTGAGTTGCTGAGATTGACTTTGAACTTGCGATCCTCCAGCGTCAGCCTCCTGAGTCACTGGGGTTACGGGCTTGTACCACTGTGCCTGGCCAATTAAATAATTGACATTACTTTAGAATTGATGGCCCATGGTGACAGTAGCAGACTGTTTTGGTTGGTTTTTCTATTGTTCTAAATTTTGCTACAGACCACACATCCCTTTATGCATTTGAAGTCCACTGCTCTTAGAGTGTTGCACCTGATGTCAGGATTTCCCCTAACTTTCCAATATTTGTACATTTTCCTAATTCTCCTAGTTTTCCAGGGTTAGAGTGCTACTAGATTGTAGCAGTGACAATAAACGTTCTTGACTGGATCCTGGCTGAAATAAAACTGTCATTAATATTTTCATTATGAACAAATTTCCCATATTTATTGCATAAATAACCTGTTAACAAACAGAGGATTCCTTGTATTTTGAATTTACGGATTAAGTGCTGAATTTTATGAAGCAACTTTGTATATGTATTGTATCCTTTAACCTATAAACATCACATTGATAGCTTTTGTAATGTTGAAACATTCTTAGACTTTTGGGGCAAATCCTACTTTTTCTTGACATATCATTCTTTCATATGTTTTTAGTAATTTGCTAGACTTTTATTTATAAACATTTATAAATAGCATAAGTCCATGAGTTGTCTTTTTGTGTGCTATTCCTACTTTGTTTTGATATCAGGGTCACAAAATCTCACAGAATGAATATGGAAGGCTTCCTTTTTAATTTTGGTATTCTTTAAGAATTTGTGAAAACATATTCACAGTCTATTCCTTGCATTCTTAATCCATTTGTACTTTTTCTTTTTAAGTTCTGTTTAAAAAATTTCATTTTGTCTATCACTCTCAGAACTGAGTTTATAATATTGTGATGGTGAGCCTTATCTTGACTGTGATACCCTCTTCAATTCCTCTCTTGGAAAGATGATTTAAATTAGTTTAGAGTTACCAGTTATTGCCTCATTAACTTTAGTTTCCCTCTTGCTGGTGGTTTTCCTCAAATGTCTGCCAATTCTTAGTTATCTCTGCACGTGTAAACGAGGTTCTAGGTTGAACAGTATTGGCATCTAAAACAGTCTCAAGATATCTCCAGACAGCAAAAGAGTTGCTAATGGAATTTGAAAGCCCTTCTCATCACTTCACACTTCTCACTCTCCAGCCATGAGGAGAAACAGGCCCCTGGATCATTAGAGCACAGATCAGATTGGGAAAAATGATCGCTTCCTCCCAGACCAAAATGTTCATTCTTAACAATGAGAATAGTAGGTAACTATCTTCAATATCTTCATGTGATGCTAAAAACCTATACAACTACAGAAATCTCAGTTACATTTCCTTATTTTTTCTCTCAATGATGAGAGATAATAGGGACCTTATTATAAATACACATGGAGGATAATTTTCCATTTAAGCTGACACTGTGTCATGGGACATTTAAGGGAAACATATTAAAATTAAAAAAAATAATTACAGCAAGGATTCCCCTTAAATTCTCAAGGAGGGCCTCTCTTGATTTGGACAGCTAAGAGCCTGTCACTATGAGGAAGATTCATTATGGGAGACACATTCCAGTCAGTCCTGAGCGCTAGCCAGTGCCATGACCAGGGTGAGAGGTTTCTGAGGGGATGTGGATCCTCCCCTTTTCTTCTTCTGGTGTCAGCACCAGGAAGGGCCTGTAAGGAGTTCATCTAAAATTGCTAGAAAGCTAACCTCAGACTTTTAACACAGCATCCACAAAGCGTTCGCCTGTTGTTTTAGTCAGCTCTTTCATTGCTGTGACCAAAAGAACTGACAAAAACATTTTTAAGGAAGAAAAGTTTATTTGGGGGCTCACTGTTTCAGAAGTCTCAGTCTGAAGATGGCAGACTGCATTCCTAGGGGATCCCAGTGAGGCAAACCATCATGGAGGCAGAGGAAGACAGCTGGAGACATAGTGCCAGGAAGCGGAGAGAAAGAGAGAGAAATGTTCCCCTCATCATGGACAAAATATATACCCCCAAGGCCCGCCCCCAATGACCCACTTCCTCCAGTCACATCCTACCTGCCTAGAGTTACCACCTAGTTAATCCCTGTGAAGGAATTAACACACTGATTAAATTAAAACTCATAACCCCATCATTTCATTTCTAAACTTCCTTGCAGTGCCTCCCACATGAGCTTTTGGGGGACACCTCATATCTAAATCATGATGCCTCTGCTGCCACATTCGCCAGTTCTGAACATTTTTGTGGTATCAATACTAAGGGTTTTGCCAACTCTGTCCTTCATTCTTGATGTTATATCCATAAAATACCCATAAACATTTTATTTTTTTATTTTTTATTTTTATTTATTTAAAAAAATTTTTTTTTAGTTGTTGATGGATCTTTATTTTATTCATTTATTATTTATATGTGGTGCTGAGGATCAAACCCAGTGCCTCACGCATGCTAGGCAAGCGCTCTACCACTGAGCTACAGCCCCAGTCCCTCATAAACATTATAGTTAAGCAGTTGGATCTCTTCATGGGCATAGAATAGTGATAGTCTTTGGGATTTCTCCTGGACTTCTTATCAATCTTTTAAGATGAGTTATTTTCCAATAATTTTCTAGGTTCTCTACATGAATAAACCATTGAAAGGTTTATCATGGGTATTTCCAGACACAATTTTTTTTTTTAATATAAAGGGGCAAGCAGTTTAGTTTGCCAAGCTTGGAACCAGACAAAATAACAAATAAATAATAGTGCATAAATAATTTTCTGGTTTTAAAATTTGGGATCTGGATAATAAATACAGACGTTCATTTTGCTATTATCATCTTTTATAATTTAGGTAAAAGTATCATATACACATGCAACATAAGAAACATTTCAAAAGTAAAAAATAAAAAGGCTAAATGAGCAAAATTAATGTCTAATTCTAGAAACTTTCCTTTCCCCCAAAATTACATTTTGAAATTACATGCATATAAACTAAAACCCTACAGATAAATTTATGTAAAAGACCTTTAATTTATATGATATACTTTGAGAAATCTGTCAAATTCCATCTACTGTTTAGGTTCTTAACTCTATTTTTTTGTTTTGTTTTGTTTTGTTTTTTGGTACCAGGGATTGAACTCACAGGTACTCGACCACTGAGCCACATCCCCAGACCTATTTTGTGTTTTATGTAGAGACAGGGTCTCACTGAGTTGCTTAGTGCCTCGCCATTGCTGAGGCTGGCTTTGAACTCACAATTCTCCTGTCTCAGCCTCCCAAAATGTCTTAACTCTATTTTATCTTAGAGTTCAGAATTATTCTACCTCAAACTCACCTATCACATGAGCAGTACTAGTTAGAGAGGAAATCAAGGGTGAAGTTGGCTCTGTTGACTAATGTGTTAACACACGTGAAAGTGACAGGTTTGTTAACCATCATTTTGAGAGTGGATGAGCCTAGAGGAGGTTAGGAGAAGTGACGCTCAGTATGTGTCAACAGGAGAGAGACAGGCAGCAGTCAAAGCCCTGATTGTCTTGGTGGGGACAAGAATAAGCAGGAACCTTGGGGGTGCCTGGGAAGGAGACTTGGATGACCTGCGAATTCTGTTTGAAATGTTTCTTGTGTCTCCATTGCTGTTGCCTTGGTTCATTCCCTCATTTCTCTGTCTAGATTACCACTATTTTCCCCTTATTATTCCCCCTAACTAAAATCTTCATTCCACTCCCATCCATCCTCCATGTTATCTTTCCAAATACAAATTCAAGGAGCCATTTCTTTTCTTTCAAATCTTCAATGGTTCCCTATTACTGCGGGATCAAGTAGAAATTCCTTAAGTGACCTCAACCTTATTCAACCTTTTCTGTGGATTTGGATTTTGTTTTGTGGTATGGATTTGTGTTTGGGAGCTTATGCTCAGAACTGACTGGCTTCATAGTGACTCTGTCATTAACTGATTGCATGGCTTTGTGTGAAATACCATATGTTTCTATATTTCTCTCTATATATTTTCTAAAATGATAATAATCATCGCATTTTGTGAAATTTTTAAGAAGGTTAATTGAATTAATATTTGTCTAGGACTTTAAAGGAGTGGTACTTAGTAAGACCTCATACATGTTAGCAATTATTATTAATGTCAATTGTACCAATTCTCCTAGGTACTCTGAAACCTCCTACTGTCATGCCTTTGCTTATTAAAAGCATGGGCATTGTTTATTAAAACATTGTCAGGCACTTGACAAAACAGAGAAGGGAATCCTGTGAACTGAGGAGGATATACACTCTACCCCACAAAAGCATACAAATTAAAATTTGTGTTTTTGCAACTGTGTTGACCAAAGGAATCATCTCTGTGGTTCCTCCTTTATGTTTGTGGTACTTATAACCCAGCACTCAAGGTTAGATGTAAATAATATTTCTTCCATTGACTCCTTTAACTCTTCTCTCCCGTATCCTACAGAGTATTCAGTCCTCCATTATACTGCTTATCCCTAAATCTCCTTAGTGCTTGTAGCCATTATTGTATTGACTGTGTTCATTCTGCCATTGTTGTGTTTGTCATATAACGATTTTCTTACCTACTGTTTTAGTCTGCTTTTTCACCATTGGGATCAATAGAACAGACAAGAACAATTTTAGATGAGGGAAAATTTTATTTGAGGTTCATGTTTTCAGAGGTTGCAATCCATAGATGGCTGATTCTATTGCTCTGGTCCTGAGATGAGGCAGCACATCATAGCAGAAAGGCATGGCAGAAGAAAGCAGCCCAGGACATGATAATCAGGAAGTAAAGAGACTTCCTTAGCAGGGACGAAATGTATATACCTTAAAGGCATGACCCCAGGGATCTACCTCCTCTCGCCACACCCCATTGCCACCTGCCTATAGTCATCATCCAGTTAATCAGTAGATTAATTCTCTGATTAGTTTAAGGGTCTCAACCCAATCATTACACCTCTAAACTTTCTTGCATTGTCTTGCACTCTAGCTTTTGGGGGAATACCTCACATCTAAACCATAACACCTACATAATTATCTACTTACTGTTTTAGTTCTTTGAAAGTAAGCAAAATGGTTTGTTAATTTTCTTCCTTTCAATATCTAAGCCAATATTTATTACTTTTTATTTTTGAAAGAATGGGAATAGTATCTGAGATTCATGCCATATGAAAAACCAGTAGTAAGTATTAATGAATAAAGGTAGACTTAAGTGACAAAATTATATTGATTTTGCTTAGAATCTCACTCATGGGATTGTTGCCTTCCAATATATTTAAGAAAATATTGTTAAGGACCCATCCTATTTTAAATCTCTGTCAACTCAACAAAGCAAGAAGTTGATAAAGTAATGAGCTTTTTTATTTTGTCCTCAGTAAAAATAGGCTTATTTTTATGTAAAAGTTACTAAGAGTTACCAGTGATTGATGGAAAGCATTAAAAAAAAAAAGTGTAGTTGTTTTGCATATGTGTTAAGGTGTTGATTTTATTCTGTTTCATCAATACACTTTTTCTAAAACAAAATGGCTGAAACTGAAATTCCGATAATTTTCCAGATTGATGGGTATCTGTGTTTAGATACAATGAAGAAAACGAAACCAAATGAATAGCTTTCTCCTCTCCCACAAACACACAAGTGAACACACAAGAGATAAAACCATTAATAGGGAGGATCATGGCAGGTATGGCATCTGTATCAACTTCTCTTGCTTGTCCAGGCCCCGTTTTGAGGGCAGGCCCGTCTTCTAAGGGCTCATCAGTAGCTTCACCAGGAACCCTCACTTCTTTCTGGAGTAGTGCCCTTTTAACCATTTGCTGAGTGCCAATTCCCAAGTCATTTTCTTCCCCTTTGATCAAAAAACACTCTCTCGTAGTTAATTATATCTTCTCTTTCTGTATTTGAACCTCTCGAAACATCTTAATTTTCATTTCAGTGAACTTAGGGATTTTTTATTATTATTGGGGGGAAGGGTCTCAACAAATGAAATGTCTTGTAAACACATAAAGTATTGATAAAGGAAAATAAGTTGAATATTGTAAAGGCCTCCTTTCTCCAACAATTTTGAACAATTCATGGACCCATATCTATGTGATCTCAATTAATACACAAAATCCCAGGGTTTATTTGTGGTCAAATCCAACTTTAAAAATAGCACCAACAACTTCTCACAGATTCCCTCTGGCCCAAGTTCTTAAGAACTCTAAATCTGGTGGTGTGAATATATTTCTGACTAAATAGCTCAATTGATAACGTAACTAGCTTAAGAAAAGGAGACGGAAGATATTTTTTAATACACCTTTTTGGTGTTTCTAATAAAGCTCTATTTTCCATCTCCCTGAGACACCTCGTCCTTCCTAGAAACTTTACTGTCATTACAGTACCTGCAGAGTGATACCACTAACAGACCTGGCTGTTTGTTTCTGAGGAAGAACAGCTGTGCAACAGACTGTCTGAACAGTCCCCGTTTCAGGATGCAGCACGGATCTCTGACACCGAGGCAGCACTGCACCAGCTGGCTCTGTGCTCCGTGCATTGCTATTCCTGGATGATTTACCTGTTCTCAGTCCTGTCACCTTACAGTTTCTGCCATCTAATTAAAAACTCACGTTACTGGATCCGCTCTGCTACAAATTAGCAATGCTATCTGTGTTCTTTCTGAGCCTAAACTGGCCATTTTTACTTTTATGATACACGATTTATTTTTAAATTCATACAAGATGCTTGATTATTTATTTGTGGTATATTTTAGCTCTCTTGTGGAGTCTCGATCAGAGTAATCCTCTTCTAATGTATTCATATAGCGTGAAGATCTAAATTTCCTAATCAAAATCATGTCAGCAAAAGTAGAACTGCTCTTATGATAACATTTTAGTCTAGAAAATGATTTTCCTTTAAAAGGAATTCAATGGACATGATGACATAAAAAGAAGTGGCAAAATTACACACAATCAGTTCACATAATCAAAACAGCAATGTTTTGTATTCAGCAAGGATTTCTTTTTTACTATAATAAATGGAACAAAATAGTCCTTTTGGAATTCTGCAACTGTATTACAGCTACAAATGCAATACTATTAACTTTCTACAGAATTAAGGACAAGAATTCTCAGAACTTTAGAACAAAGTATCCCTTTGAGACTTGGTCCCTAAATATACATTTAGATCATATTTCATCAGTAACACTGATACTCTGCCTTGACTTGATTAGGAAATAAATATTAGGTAAACATTAGTCTAGTTGTGAAATAGTATGACTCATGCAAATAGTTCAGATGGTTGCATTTTAATTACAGATTTCTGGAAAATAAATATTGTATTATTCTAATAGGTATCCTGGAAGTATATATGTCTATGGAGCAATTCTAGCTCTGTCAGGGAGAGCTGCTCCAGTCTCTGCCCTGCTCCAGTGGCCACTGTGCTTACTTCTATCAGCGCAGCATCCTGGAGGTGTTGTAAAGTGCGTTCAGCTTCTCAGAAAGATTGGAGTTCTGTGAAAACAGGTATCATGTATTGCACATTTTTATAATCCCAGACATGTGGTAGATGTTCCAAAAATGATTGCTGACTGATTTCTTGGAAGCTGAAAGGACGTTAACTAGTGTTTGTATGGACTGAGAGACTAAGCTAATTGCCTCCATAAGATGTAAAATTAGTCATTTCTGTATGTACATGAAAGTAGATAAGTCAGTTAACATGAATAGGTGTGCATAATCATAATAAAAGTTCTGCTTTTTAAAATTAAAATGTCCTTTGATTTATAACCAGAAATTTATATATAAATTTGACCTGAATAGACAACTACTTCCTATTCAATAATCAAATTTTTCTTTGGTCTTTCTTACACTTTCTACTTTAGGATTGATTTTCATTGTTCATTTATTCACTCTTTACTGTGAACAGTGTGAATTTTAAAACCACTTTAAATTCTGCAATAGTGAGAGTTGAAGTGCAGAGAAGGAGCACTTGGGGGCTGCAGAGTTGAGGCATTGGAGGTGTCTCTCAATAGCTAGATTGCCTTATTGTATAAGGAGACACAACTTCCATCCAGGGCAGATACGTATCCACAGCTGACTGCAGAGGCCTTTGTTGTGAGCCCTGAAGTCACCAAGAAATTTTTAAAGGAACAGATTAAAATGCCAGAAAGAAATAAGACTTCATTCCTCAAGGGTATTCTGCCCAGCTCCCCTTGTTCCAAAAGATGTTTCTGTTTCAAACCACAAGGTTGTCAAGGAAAGAAGACTTTCCCCTTTGTGAAAGAAAGCATTACAGATTCACAAAGACACAAAGATTAAGGCGGGCACAGTGGCACACACCTGTAATCCCAGCACTTAGGGAGGCTGAGACAGGAGAATCACGAGTTCAAAGCCAGCCTCAGCAACAGCGAGGTGCTAAGCAAGTTGATGAGACCCTATCTCTAAATAAAACACAAAATAGGGCTGGGTATGTGGCTCAGAGGTCGAGTGCCCCTGAGTTCAATCGCTGGTACCAAAAAAAAAAAAAAAAAAAGACACATGAATTAGAACACAGCAGTTCCCAATGGGAAGTTTTCAGAGGTTACTTTGTGACTTTGTTACTAGCATCATAACTGGCAGAAGTTACACCAGTAAATTTATACTAACTGGGAGTTTAGCTCAGGTGGTAAACAAGACAAAAACCTAAGTTATAAAGTCATCCATGGAGGCATGACTGGACCATTATTGCTTTTGGAGCCATTTGGCTAAAACAGAGTGCCTTGTATTCTAAATAAACAGCCTAAAAAGTGGTCAAAGAAAAAGTTGAATGTTCAGAGCATCAAAAGTACATGCCAACAACAGCAGGAGATGGACATAAAGCAGACAACACGAAGTCAGGCAATTCACAAAGTGAAGAGGATAACAGCATTCTCATGTGGAAATAAAAGATCTCTGTAAACATAAGGGAACTCGAGCCCCTTAGTGCTACCAGGGAACACCACCTTGGAGTCCAAGGACTGGGCAATATAATTTGGAAATAAAATGAAAGGAGGAGAAAAAAATAAAGAAGACAATAGCTATGCCTTTGCATACATTTTTCTTACAAGAATATAATTCTTTGGATGGCCAATACATGTGTGTGTGCTTTTGGTTTTTCTTTGCCTGTTGAAGTAGGAACTTTGGCTTGCCTTTATGCTTTTCTCTTAATTTTTTTCCTGGGCTTAAAAATCGAGCATATATGTATTTTTTCTGATCCTCATTTAATTTAAAAATATACCTAATTATATTATGTCTCTATTTGCTTAAATATACTCAATTATTTGTAGATTAATGTGGGTAATTTGAAAAAAAATGCATATGTCTTAGTTAATTATATATGTAGAACAATTACCTTAAGCAAAAATGCAATTAACTATACAATGTATTTTATATATAAATTTATAATTGAGTAGTTGCCTACATTAATTATGTACACATATTTGGTTAACTTAGACATTTCTACAATTAATTATAAAAAGTTATAATATGTATTTGTTCTCAAACAGTGTTGTTTATTTCTCTGCACTGATCAGCTTTTTCTCCCATAAATCCTAAAGAACACCTTCAAATATCATAAACCACAGACAACTGAATTCAGGGAATCTCAATCAACATTAGGCATAACTTTGGAACATTTGTCCAATACAAAGGACAAATCATTTACCTCTTATGCTGAATAAGGAAAAGGAAGTATGATACTTGAAGAGCTTCGCTGGGTTTTGGAGGTTTCTTGAGTACACGTTTGCCACAGTGGATTTCAAAAGCCTTTGTTATGAGCCTGGGAGACACCAAGACATTTTAAAAGGGACAGAGGAAAATGCCAGTGGGAAAAAGACCTTATTCCCTGGGGCAGAAGGGGACACTCCCCTCTCCCAGAAGCTATTTCTTCCTGTTTCAAACCACAAGGGTGTCAAGGAGATTTTCCCCTTTGTGAAAGAAAGCTGTTCTAACCTATATATTAGTGACATAAAAAGCTGTTGCTTTGGCTGGAGCCAAGTAAAGGTCTCTGTGTCAGGTCTAACTTGCAGTGAAGCAGCTGGCCTCTTGGCCTTTATGTTCTGGAGGCATCATTTGTATCAGGAGTGGGAAGCACAGCAGGTAGGTTTTATGACATATCCCAACAAGCAAATCATAAGGCAGACCTCCAGGGTTCTGAAGCAAAGGAGTTCTTTTTCACAGTAAACAATGAAACACTTTGTAAGAAACTGGTGCTTGTAGATTCCTGGTGCCTGCTAGAAAAGATGCTCCACCTGGATGGACAGATGGAAACTGACGGAACCGCTTGTCTAAGGAGGCCTGTCCTGGGAGCATTGTCCATTCCAGATGGGAGTGACTTGCCACTTTAGTTTTTCACACTAGCTTAATACAGACACTTTAAAAAATAACTTTGTATATGCTAGGTTAAATTTTGAAAATCATGGGATTATTTTAATAGATAAAAATGATATCAATAATTTCATCTGCTTCAAGCTAAGAGCAGAAGTGTAAGTGGCATTAATCCTGTGCCTAGTGTATGCCACAAACATGACTCCGTCTTCCTTTCCTCCCTTTCTTCATCACTCTGCTCTTTGCTCCCTCCCTCTTATCTTCCCCCTTTCCCCTTCCTTCTTTACATATTTTCCATTTTGTTGTATAATTTAATACCTTTATTTCTTTCTAAGCTTCTAAATGCAATTTTATTTTTGCAACATATACTGCTTTGTTTTTTGTGATTGTGGTCCTCAGTGGAAATCATAACCAGTCCCAGTTTCAAATGAGCAGCCTACAAGTTGCTAGAAAACTTTTTCAGATGCCCTCTAGATGAGACACACATCATGAATGCAATGTTAGAAACCTGCCAGCAATAAAAGAAAATACTTAGAAATTAGTAAATAAAGGCTTTCCAGGGTCCAGCATAATTTTAGCCAAACTGCAAACATCAATGATTTAGTTGGAAGTAAGCCTGACTTTTGGTTGATTCTCCCTTTTTATCACCAGGTACTCAAAAGACAAAATCATACCATCTGATACCTAGAATAACCACCCAGTAAACATAAGTACCTTTAAAAATGTATATCAGGTGCTTGGGCAGAACTGTAGGGGAAAAACTGCCCTTGTCATCTGGCAAGTGATGACAATGTATGTGCTGCTCAGCTCAGAAGCATTTCTCTTCAAAAAAAAAGAACAGGGAAGAAAACAGCATTATATTTTTTCTGCACAAGTGGTATCAGAATGTCAACCCGATGATTTTTAACTTAATATATTCAGAAGCACTATTTATATTTAGAGTTTATTTCATTCCACTTTATTTACTATACTGTTTGCAGATAACTTCAGTTACTAAGAAAAAAACATTTAAACTATCCCTTGAGGGATTAATCATAGATATAACCTTTAATCTTCTTATTTTTAGTGTAAGACTTCAAAAGGTAGAATGATATAAAGATGAAGAAAGGGAAACTAAAAAATAGTTATTCCAAGTCCTTTTGTTTTCCAAATGAGAAAACTGGCCTAGCGAGGGTAAGCCATTGATTCCAATGGTGGAACTGGGATGACAGCTCGCATCTCTAGCACCCCCGTGTCTTATTTCATTACATGCACGAAGCAAGATAAGAAATATTCAGCATTCAGTAGTGAGGCCCACCTTGAATTCAACTCATCAACTCTTGTATGCTTTTTCTAGCTTTATTTGTCATGAGTGAAGCCATAAGTACTCCATGCACTAAATGCACATGATAATTACTACTTGAAGGTGATACAAAGACTAACTGTGATGAAATATTTCACAGAAGAAGAAGCCTTCTTGGATATTACTATCTTTAAAGCAAATACGAACCTGATTTCAAACTAAAGCATGAGTATCTTAACAAATATATATTATATCAGAAAAGAAAGACTAAGGATTTTAGAACAATGAACTTAGAGAATGTATATAATTATTTTTGACATGTTTCCACATTCCTTCAACAGCAAGTCACTTGATAAAAATGACCTAAGGAGTTTTTTTCAGGTGCTGTCTCCTGAGCTCCCAACCATGTCATTTTAACTAGCAGAAATGCAGCTTATTTGTACTTTTTTCCTTCTGCATCAGTTTCAATTCCTTTTTATATACTTGCTTTTATCTAGGTGTCAGATTCTTTCTAAATGATAGATTGTAATCTCAGCTCAGAAAAAAAAATGGAACTTACAAAATGGATGGATTTGATTTGCAATGATGTAGGCTGGCCAGGTGGCAGCCACAGAGAAAGGAGCCTCCAGTGAGCTTCAGTATTATGTGTGCTTTATATTAACCCTTGAGTCCATGCATGTAAGAGTACTTTGTGAAAAATTTCTTTTTCATATTTTGTAAAATTATTTAACAAGTCTTTAGGACTCTGGGGATAAGCCAAAGCCTCTGTGAGCTTTTAAGTGAGAATATGAATTCTATTCCCAAATACAATCCATCTCTTTTACTTTACATATATGTAAATCAGTCATGTCTTCAATCATTTTTACATATTGAGAATTTAGTTATGATGTATATTGGCAATTTAGCAAGGCAAAGGAGGGATGGATAAAACTAATGGAGGAGACAAGAATATAAATAGATGATCACAACACAGCATGGCAGACCTTAACAGGGTATGTGTACTCGGCACCAAAGGAAACAAAGTTGCGGCTTCCGTAAGGCAGGGACCATGCTGAAAATATATTTTGATTTTATTAAAAAGAGCATATCTTGCTGAACTCGTTCTGTGCACGACTGGTTAAGTTTCACATGAATTTGAAAGGGAAATGGTTTGCGAACAAGAGAAGTTGGGGGAAATGTCAAATTCTGCTGAACCAGATTCCCCATTGTGGATTCTTTCAGTTTTGTAATAGAGTTTCAGAATCTTAGGTATAAATGTCAACACAGAAACATGTATGATAATTAAGCAAAAGGTTCTTAGTAATATCAACAATGCAGTACCTCCATATTAGAGCATGGAAATTGAGAAGGGATGGTCTTCGCATTGGGAACATCCGAGGGAAGACAATCAAAACCAATTATTGAGACCTGTATCAGGCACCATTCTAAGTACTTACGTGTATTAACTTATTTAATCTTGTATTTAGTAAGCATATACAAATATTATCTCTATTTTTCAGATAAGAGAAATGAGGCGAGAGGAGGCAAGTTCTTTTCCCAATGCCACAGATCTAGAAAGTGGTGAAAATTAGAACATCTCTTTAAAGAGTCACTTGTTGGCCTCAAATCCAGGAATTTAAATTTTATATACATGAGCCCACATATCTATTTTTAAAAATAGGCCTATATCTTCAGAGAACATTTTAAATTTGCTATTTTCTGGACTCCCTTTATATTAGAAAACAAGGATTATATTTTGAGTTCATATAATCCCATTTTAATATTTGGTTTTGTTTAACCAACAGCAATAGCAGTTAGACATATGAAAATAATTGTTAAATGGAAAATTGACATATAATATTTGTCTTCTAAAATCATGCTACCTTTATTTGTGTGTTATGGGCTGTAAAGTGCAAATACCTGTCTATAGTAATATGACACTTTCCTGTTAGGCCATTTCCATTTGTCCCAGCATCTTGTTTTAATGTATAATTTTGACCTCTCACCATCTCTTCCTACTCATCACTCCTTTCTGTTTTCTTAGACTCTTGGTGAAAATTTAGCTTGAGCTCCAAATGGGTAGTTTTTTGGTGTACTTAGCCTAAGATCTACTTTGCATTTGGGGTCCTTGCCATTGCTTAAAGGTTGAGGTTCTATTGCTGAGCAGGTTACAGGTAGGTAAGGAGAAGGCAGAATGATACTCCCTATGAAGGAACATACTGTATGCAGTCCTGGTCACTGCAGACTGTCTATGTGCTCTGTCCCACAACCCTAGCTTCTAGGAAGCAATGCAGTGTGCCCTCAAGATAATTTTGTTTTAAATTTGGCCTCCACTCAATGATATACAACATTTTGGAGTTATTTCTGTTTCTTCATTACCTGGCAGCAGAGTTGTGACAAGTGTGTCTTTGGTCATCAAGTGAAAGACCTTATTAGAGAACTCCTTATGATTTTGTCCTGACAACTGGACCTAGAGTTTTATGGAGTTCAACACAAAACCAATAACAACCTACCACATAGGACTTCTAGATAGAAAATCACTGAAAATGTCTACAATACACTTGTAATCTCAGTGGGTTTTCTTCATTGTTGTTTTGAGATATATATATATATATATAGAGAGAGAGAGAGAGAGATTTATATATACATTTATTTTATATATATTGAGATATATATATATAAATTTATTTTAAAATCTCTCTCCATATATACATATATATATATATATGTGTGTGTGTGAAATTAGCTAGTTGCAGTTCAGACTTGAGGAGTAAACTGTAGAAGATTGCGACTTGAGAGGAGGAAGAATGTGGGAGTGTTTCTACCCCTCCTCTGAGTCATATTTGCCATGATTCCCTTGAAGGTTGTGTCCTCAATAGCTTTCACTTTTTCTGCCCTTGGGTAATGTTTTTCTTCCCCTCAGTCCTACTGGTCCAAGGATACTAGTGGTTTCCCACTTTCGCCAACACCTTTGTGCCTTTGATTCCAAGTTGGCTCAATTAATCCTGTCTATACCTTTACAAAATAAATAGCTCTTTATTAAATTTTGGACATTCCAGTTTTATGTGCTATCTATTCCTTCTGAGATCCTCACAAGTATACAGCACATTTAAAAAGCTCATACTTTTTATACTTTTTGAACTAAGTATTGCAGAGCTGTGGCCTTCTTTGGTGAGCACCTGTTCTGAGACCCTCGCTAAAGCTGGCCAACATTTGAAGTCATTATTGCTCTAGCACTTTACAATGGTGGCCCATGCTACAGCCTGAGAGTAAGTGTCACTTCTGCATTTAGTTCATTCTATGTTTTAGGATCTGTTATTTATAGGATGCCTTATTTTTTTTTTTTTTTTGTAACTGGGATTGAACCCAGGGGTACTTAACTACTGAAGCACATCCCCCATCCTTTTTATTTTTTTTTATTTTGAGATAAGTTCTTGATTAATTGCTTTAGGCCTCACTAAGTTGCTGAGACTAGCCTTAAGCTTGTGATCCCCCTGTCTCAGCCTCCTGAACCATGGGTATTACAGCATACACCAACATGCCTGACTATTTGATGCCATTCTTAGGACCAGATTCTCTACAAAGTCTCAGTTTTTATTTATAAGTGGCAGTAAACATTCACTTAAACAGTCTTAAGTGTTAAAGATGTATTACCTCATATAACATAAAAACTAGAAGAAGCACTAAAGACTTTACTTATGGTTCCATTTGAGCAAAAATCCTCTTTTCTATTTGTATTTTCCCTCTTTGGTTTTCCCATTCTTACAGTGGCTTTCTTTATGGATCCAGGATGGCTGCTAAGATCAATGAGGACTACAAACTTTCTGGTTTACCCTGGGCAAGAGCTCTTGGCCCTCACAGCTTCCATACTCATGTTCTATGAATGACAGTGTGTAGACAGACTTTCAACAACAGCAACAAGAATATTTTACAATTAAGAAGGAGAAAAAGACTTGTGACTTGGCAGAAAAAAATACCTAATTTCTGAATAACTAAATATAGGATGAGATTTTTTTTGTTTTTCTTTAAATATTGGGTAGTAGGAAAATATACTCAAGGACTAGCTTATATGTTATTGTGATAGAATGGCTTAAAATCTTCCAACTTATTCCAACTTACATTTTTCTTTTTAAAAAATATTTATAATAAGTATTGAGACCAAAGTCATTTTATTCATGGCATCATTGTTAAAAATAGATAATATATGCTTTCATGAGAGTATCAGTATGCCAAACTTTTAACAAATAGTTATGAAATTCACTTTGTAGATCAGGTATTGCTGGGAAGTACAGACAGATGCAGCAGTCTGATAAGGTTCTGTGGAGGATTGATGCCCACATGTCTTCAGCTAAGCAGCTTCTGTCTACCACCAGCTTCTAGTGAAGATAAGTGGGCTAGGCATTGTTTGTCCAAAAGGGCATTTCAGATTGTTTCCCAAAGTGTGTTCCAAATTCCTGTGTTTTAAGCTATACTAGTATAGTTTCTTGTGTAGCCAAATAAATTTAGGGAATGATAGGTAAAATTCTTGGTTCAAAATGTGTCTTCATTCTTGGATTTCTCAAGATTTTTAATGTGAAAGTGTGCATTGCAAATAGTCAAGAGGGTGACATAATATGTTAGTTTCTCAAATATATTTATACAGTGAAAATCTTTCTTGAGATTACTGTTTGAAGGAGAATATTTAGATAAATGACAGGTTCAATTACGGATATCTGAGCCTGGTTATACTGTATTTGTATTTAGAATTATAAATGTCAACATGGTAGAAAAATTATTTATTCATTCAGCAGAAATTTAAGATTGCTTTCTTTCTTCTTTTGTTAGAAACAGTGAAAGGAAGCAAGCAGGAGCTCTATAAACTTTGAGGCATAATCATCTCTAATAAAACCACATACATCTATTGATGTATTGACAGTGTTCTATTATGTTTGAGACTTTGTACTAAATCCCTGACTTTAAGGACCTCATGTTATGATTAGAAAGAACAGACCAACATAAAAAAGTAATTAAATCTACCCGGTACCACATGCTAAGTGACAAATATCATATAGCAGGTGTTCAAGTTAGGGGTCATCACCAAGGACTGAAAAGGTGAGAAAAGGCTTTTTGAAGAATGTGGGAGTTAAAATGAATTTTGAAGGATAGGGCTTTTAAGAGGTCTGGGTGAGCAGTGCATTTTGAAATTTTATGAGAATGGTTTCTTAGAGAAACAGGCTGATACCTTTGAATTATAGAGATTGTCTTTCCCTACCAGGCTAATAATCAGTTTTGTTCTTTATCAATGTAGATCGAACATCTTTGAAAAAAAAATGTAGAGACCAAGGTCTGCCTGAGGATTGAAAGATATCACCTACCTTATAAAGAGTTCATTATATCAGGAATGGTTTTAAAACATCTATATGACTTTGGAAATAAGAGAAGTTATAGCATTTTGAGGCATTTTTGGACCATGCCAAATCTAAATGACTATTGGAAATCTAATAAGAACTGAAGTACTTGTCACAGAAAGCACCTCTTATTGTCATCTAATTTCAGGGTTATTGACTTGGTATAGTGGAAAATCATGAACACCAAAAATTGTAGATTCTGTAATTTTCCTGCCTTTTGCAATTTTTCTTGTTTTCTTCCATAGCTAAGTTTTCATTTTAAAGAAATACATTTCCTTCCTTTCTGTAGTAAAGATAAAAATCTTTAAAATTTTTTCCAAATTGAGACTTTATTTCACAGTTATGCTGGTTTCAACTAAGTCAGGAAAAAAAACATGAAGTAAGCTGTAATTATTTCTTTTCCACTTTAAGAAGCTACACGAATGTTGGGTTCTTTAAATCCCAGTTATTGTTTCTGAGAATTTTATCATTTCATAAGCACTCAGCTAGAGTTAGGTACTTAAAATTACCAAACCACTTTCCATCTTATTTTTTCTAATTGGCCAATTTGATTATTCATTAATAAAAGCTGTTGACCCTAATCACTGAAGTCATGTTCCAGTGGTCCATTTACTTCTTTTTGGTGAAGCCCAACAACATATGAATGTGAAAATAGAGCTATCATCCAAATTTAAGACATTAATTGGAAATCATAAGACTCTACACTTTTACTAACACCATTTAACAAATCTTTATTGAACATTTACAGAGCCTAAAGTACTATTAAAATTATAGCAGGGAGCCAAAGGTTGGCTGAGAAATCACAGAACATATTTTCAAAAAATTTTAATAGTATGCTGGGGGAGTCAAATAAATACCCAAACAGTGATGAACCAATTCAAAAATGTCAAACAACATTAAGGGATAATGTGAGAAATCCAAGTAAGGAGAAAGAATAATTGTGGCTATTGGTCAGGAAATAATCCATGTGGTAAAGAGAAGTTCAAATTTCGCCATTAAAAGAAAGTGAAAATTTCTGTTAGAAAAAAAGGGATCTAGGAGGAAAAGTTTAAGTGATGAATATGACAAGAGCAAAACTAGAGATGAGAAAGTAAAGGGCTTCAGAAGATTGTGAGTAATTTCAATGTACTGTCTGTCCCTTGTGTTACTAGGAGAGAGATAGCTAGATGGTAGGAAGGGACTAGCTTGCTAAGTCCTAGGGAAGCTGTGCAGAGAATCAGGTCTTGATTTGATGGACAATGGGAAGAGGATTACTTAAGGAGACTATCACTGGCATACAGATTGTAGATCAGTGCATATAAACCTGAAGTTAGGTTACCAGGTAGAAGGATACTACTTCAATCTAGAAACATATAGCCTGGGCCCTGTTCAAAGGAGATTCCATAAGCAAAATAAAATAACTCAGGTCAAACATAAGAAGGCATTTCAACTGAACAAAAATTTTGAATTAACTCTTTATTCATTTTTCCTAATTTCAGATGTAAAACATTAAAGTTTTCCATAATGCATAAGTAAACATAAAGAAATGGTGCAAATGTGCTAATTTATTGTTCCAAAGATAGTTGTTAATAACAATGATAATTTATTAAAATTTAGAATACATAGTGATTAGCAGTGTTTTCATATGAGTAGTCTGTAGATTAAAAAAAAATAGTATTTGGCCCCTAAGTTGTAATCATCTTCTTATCTTCAAATCCTGCATTGTCCATAAGTTAGCATGGCTTTTCTCTTTCCCTTCCTTCTTTTCCAGTATTTCTTTTTTTGGGAACTCCAAGGGATTTTTTCTTAGCAAAAGTACTAATATGGTCTATTTTCCTGTATAAAAGTAATTTTTGAATCTTCATCATTTTTCACCAGCTCTTCAGTAAATTCCTTTTCTGTCTTTCTCTCTCTCTCTCTTCTCTATTTTTTCCTCACTCTCTCATACACAGCGTAAACTATCAAATATATTCATTTATTTTGTACTTCCTAACTAATTAGTTACTTTTGTTCTGCTTTACTATTTTTGGAACATAATTCGTTACTTTTGGGTTAATTTTCATGTTTAACCTAAGAAAAATTTCTAAAGAATGACACAGTTTATTTGATGCCTTTAAAAAATTTCTAATGATGCATATGTAAATCTAGTACTTGTATGCTAAGCTCTCTTTTTCTTTTGATGTTGTTTAAATATAGGGTTTTTGGGTGAAATACAGGGCACATAGTTAAATTTGAAATTGAGATAAATGACAAATAAATGTTTCCAATGAGCATGTTCCAAAGATTGCATGGGACACACTTATACTAAAAATTATTTGCTATTTGACTGAAATTCAAATGTAACTAGTATTAACTAATATCTTATGTTTATATTTTATTTTATTCTTGCTAAATCTGACAAGCCTTCATATAATTTAAATGCAAAGTAGTTACTCTCATTTCATTGAAAGATATTTTAGGTTTAAGCAGCTGAGCTCACTAAGACATTACTTATAGGTATTTGGCAGAACTGCACCAATTGGAAAGAGCACATGGAAACACTTTTTCAAACATCTCAGCCAATGTAAACAATTCTTGATATCACTAATAATAAATGAATTTTAGTCTTCTTAATAAAATAAACCAAATCTCACCAAATAATGGTAAATATTTCTTAAGATATGATACCAAAAATTGTTGGCAATCCTATTATGCTTCCTAACATTTTTAATCAATTTCACTATTCCTCCTAAACTCTGGGAGCTAGTAATTCAATATATTTCATTGCTTTTGGCAGTTCAGATCTAGAACAATGCATTGCTACATTATTAGCTTTCAGAAAGACCATAAAAATGACATTAAGGTAGTTTTATCAACAGGCAAAGGTAGTTTTGTCTTTGTGCATGGGTTATTATTATTTTTGGTACCAAGGATTAAACTCAGGGGTACTTGACCACTGAGCCACATCCCCAGCCCTGTTTTGTGTTTTATGTAGAGACAGGGTCTCACTGAGTTGCTTAGCACCTCGCTGTTGCTGAGGCTGGCTTTGAACTCGAGATTCTCCTGTCTTAGCCTCCCAAAGCGCTGGGATTACAGGCGTGCGCCACCACTCCCAGCTCTGTGCATGGATTTTTGTTAATGTAAGTTGGTCTAAATTTTCTTTTGTGAAAGAATTTATAATATACACTGAGTGGACCATCACCAATATGCTATATAGTGTTATATTATGAAAATAATTGCAAGTTACAAAAATGTTGTTTGACTTTTATTTTTGCAAAAATTGAGTAGACAGACTTTTCCTTGAGTAATGCCAAAAATCCTAGACACTTGATATATAATAAACATAAGAAGACTAGGAAGACTGAAACATAAGAAAGACTGGAAACATAGAGAGACCTCAGAACACGGAGTTACTTTCTCTGTGTTTACTCTTTCATGTATCCCAGACTTGGAGCTGAAGAAGTTGGCAACCTGAAAATGCCAATAGAGGCAGACAAGCCTGTTGTCTTTCAGGAAAGGATCAATGTAGCAAGACATAAAAATGTTAGAAGTCAGCTCCTTTTCTTCAGCCAAAACAGTAGGAAAAAAGGGTGTCCCCTAGCAGCATCATTAACACCAGCAAAGGCTGAGGGGGGATCTAGACTTACACTCTAGGCTGTAATGAGCCTAGAGCAAAGGAGGCTGAGCAGAGAGTTTTCGTTTCCAATTCCCACACCAAACTGTTAGAAACTCTCTCCCATCACCCCCAGCCTGTCCTCCACTCCTGTCCTATGATATAAGTTGAGGCCATGTGGAGAGCTTAAACTCAAACCTTTCCTTGCTATAATGAGGCACAGGCCAGTCTCTTCCCAGCCAGATCTCTTCTCCACCCTGGTGGAGTCAGCAAGGAGGCAATTCGTTTCTTAGCCAGGAATGTTATCAGTGGAGACAAAATAAATCCAAAGCAAGCATAAGGAAGAAAGGAAATAATAAAGAGTAGAAATCAATGAAATTAAAAGAAAGACACTGAAGAGAAATCCATGAAATAAAATGCTGCTTCTTTATAAAAATTAATAAAGTCAGAACTTCTATCAAAATTTACAAGGGAGAAGAGACACTGATTACCAATATCAGGAATGAAATGAGGATGCTATAGTTCTTGAGGACATCAAATGAGTAACAAGGGCATACTACAAAAACTTTACCTACACGAATTTGACAGCTTAGAAGAAATGGACTCATTTTTTCAAAAAAAACACAAACTACGAAAACTTACCCAATGTGAAAGTAAAAATGTAATATCTCTATAACTATTGAGAAAATCACATTTGTAATTGAAAAACTCTCAAAAATAAAATCTCCAGGCCCAGATGGTTTCACTGGGGAATTCTACCAAATGTTTAAGACTTGTTAATCAACATCCATACTATAAAATCTCTTCCAGAAAATAAAATAGAAGGAAATATTTCCCAATTCATTTTATGAAGCTAGCATTCCCTGATGCAAAAAATGACAAAGAAAGGGCAAAAAAGAAAATCACATAACAATATCTTTTGTGAATATAAATGCAAAACTGCTTAGTAAAATAATACCAAATGAGATTCTCCTACATATAAAAGGAATTATAAAACATGAACAAATGAGGTTTATTCCAGAGATGCACAATTAGCTCAATATTTATAAGCCAATCAATGCTACCCACCACAGTAAGTAAGTTAAAGAAGAAAAATTACATAATCTTATCAAACAATGCTGAAGAAGGATTTGGAAAAATTCAATATCTATTCATGGTAAAAAAAAAAAAAACTCTTCAAAACCTGGGAACAGAGGGAAATTTTCCAGACTTGACAGAGAGCATCTACAAAATATCTATAGCTAAACTTTTATTTAATGGTGAAAAACTGAATGCTTTTCTCAAATTTTAGGAAATAAGGATATCTGCTCTTAACCACTCTTATTTAGCATAGTACGAGAAGTTCTCACAGTGATATAAGTTAAGCAAATGAAATAAAAGACATAGATTCGCAAGAACTAAATGAGACCACCCTTGTTGACCAAAAAAACCCTTTTACATCTGATAATTAAATTCAGCAAGGTAATAGAGTATAAGATAAATACATAAAAATCAATCCTATTTCTAAAAACTACTAATGAATGTGCATACCAAAATTTAAAAAGATAATGCAATTTATAACCACTCAGAAAAATAAGATAATGAACTATAAATCTAACAAAACTTTTACAAGACTTGTATGCTAAAAATTGCAAAACACTGGCTGGGTATGGTAGCAAGTGCCTATAATCCCAGTGGCTAGCAAGGCTAAGCGGGAGAATCTTAAGTTCCAGACTAGCCTCAGCAACTTAGCGAGGCCCTAAACAACTCAATGAAAACCTATCTCTAAATAAAATATAAAAAGGGCTGGAGATGTGGCTCAGTGGTTAAGCACACTTGGGTTCAATCCCTGGTTAACCTCCCCTCCCAAAAAAGGTTAAAAAGTTAAAAAACTCGCAAAAACACTGATGGGAGAAATCCAACAAGACCTAAATAAATACTTATTCTTCCAAAATTGATAAACAGATTTAATTCAGTGTTTGTCAGTATTCCAGAGAGACTTTTTTTTTTCAGATATAACTCTTTTAAACTTATATGTAAAGTAAAAGGAACTAAAATAACAAAAACAATTTTGAAAAGAAGAATGAAGTGGATGGAGTCAGGCTGCCTATTTTTAAGATTTAAAGTTTATTATGTAGCTACAGTAATCAAGACTGTGTGGTTCTGGTTGAAGGGCAGGCACATAGTTGAATGGGATGGAAGAGAGAAATCGGAAACAAACTCACACAAACATGTTCAAGTGATTTTGAAAAACCATTCGATGGAGGGAAGATCATCTTTTCAAAAAGTGGTGCTAGGACAATTGGATATCCACAGGCAAAAATTAACCTTGACCCAAGTCTTACATCCTATATAAAATTAACTCAAAATGGATCACTGACCTAAGTGTCAAATATAAAGCTATAAAATGCTTAAAATTAAGTATAGGACAATCTTCAGAATTTATGGTTATACAATAAATTCTTAGGCTTTAGTTCTAAAGTGAAATCTATAAAGCTAAAAGTTACTAAACTGTATTTTATCAAAACTAGAAACTTTTAGGATCTCACGAAAGATCCTATTAAGAGAATGAAAAGGGACTGGGGATATAGTTCAGTGGCAGAGCACATGCTTAGTATGCATGAGGTCTTGGGTTCAATCTTCAGCACACACACACACACACACACACACACACACAAAGAGAAAGAAAAATAAATAAAGAAAGAAAGATACAGACTGAAAATATTTATAAGACCCATTTACTATCTAGAATATATAAAGAACACTTAAAACTCAACAGAAATCTAAATGAAAAAAAAAATAACCCAGTGAGAAAATGGTCAAAAGACATGGAAAAACATTTCACTGAAGAGGATATATGTATGGTAAATAAAAACATGAAGAGGTGTTCAACATTATTGGCTATTTAGAAAATTTTAATTTTTAATTAAAACCACAGTAACTAAAGAATAAGAACACAAGCCATAGACTAGAAAAAATATTTGCAAAAATATTTTGGATAAAGAAATGCTATCCAAAATATAGAATGAACTCTTAAAAGTCAACAATAAGAAAATGAGCAGCCTACTCTTAAAAATGAGCAAAAGACCTGAACAAACTCTCATTAAAGAAGATATATAAATGGGAAGTAAACATATGAAAAGATGTTCAACATAATATGCCATAAGGAAATTTCAGATTAAAATAACAGTGAGATACTTATTATGGCCAAAATCCAAAATAAAGACAATACCAAATGCTGATGAGAATGTGAGAAAGATGAACACTGATTCCTTGCTGGTGAAAATGGAAAATGGTACAGCCACTTTGGAGACTGGCAGTTTCTTTTGAAATTAAATGTCCAATAATTGTACTCTTTAGTATTTACCCAAATAAGTGAAAATTATGTGTGCACAAAAACTTATACACAAATGTTTATATTAGTTTTACCTATAATTGCCAAAACTTGAAAGTAACTAAGATGTATTTAATAACTAAATAGATAAATAAACTGGTATATGCAGACAGTGAAATATTCCTCAGCACTAAAGGAAAATAACTATCAAGCCATGAAGAGACATGGAGGACACTTAAATGCATATCACCAAGTCAAAGGAGCAAATCTCAAGTGTTACAAATTGTATGATATTCTGACTATATGACATGGAAAACAGAAAACTATGGAGAGAGTAAAAGGATCAGTGGTTGTCAGGGGTTGCAGGAAGGAGAGAACAAATAGAGTCCAGGGGATTCTTTGGGCACTCAAGCTAAATTCTATATGGTACAATGGTTAATGCATATTATTACATACTTGTCAAAACTCATAGATTGTACAACATCAAGAGTGACCCCATATGTAAACTATGTACTGGATGATAATGACATGTCAAAATAGGTTCACTGACTATGACAAACATCCAGCTATAGTATGAGATGTCTATAGTGGGGTAGGCAGGTATGCATAGAAACAAGGTACATATAGGAACTCTATATTCTGCTCAATTTTTCTTTGGACCTAAAATTTTTCTAAGAAATAAATTTTATTAATTAAAAAACACAAACTATTACTATATGCCTATCTCAGTGACTAAAATATAAAAGAGTGACAAAACCAAATGCAAGCAAGGATGTAGAGAAACTGGAATACATATATATTGCTGGTAGAAATATAAAGTAATATAGCTACTCTAGAAAATTGTTTGGCAATTAGGAATTAAACATGTAAGTACAATATTATCTACCAATTGTACCCCTGGGTGTTTTTCTTAGAATAATTGAGGCTTATATTCACACAAAAACTTGCACATGTATGGTCAGTGCAGCTGCTATAATCTCCTTAAACTGGAGAAAAACAGACATCTTTCAACAAGTGTATGGTTAAACCAGTGTAAAATCCCTGTATAATGGGTTATAACTCAGCAATGAAAAGGAAGAAACTGTTAACAATATGTCACAGCCTGGATGAATCTAGAGAATGAATGATGTCTAGAGAATGATGCTAGATTAAAAAAATACTGAGAAATGACCTACTTTAGTATTTCATTATACAACATTATTGAAATGACAAAATTAGAGAAACAGAGAAGGGATCAATGGTTGAAAACATAAGGAGAGGACTGATGTGGGAGGAGGTGGGCATGGTTATGACTGGCAGCATGGGGGAACTTCCTGGTGAGGGAACAGTCTCTATCTTGATAGCATCAAGATCCATATCCTGCTTGTGATGTGGCACTGTAATCTTGCAATAGGTTACCACTGGAGAACACTGGAGAAATGTTACATGAGGTCTGCCTGTATTATTTCTTACAACTGCATATGAATATAAAATTATCTCGACATGAAAAATTTTATTAAAAATAATGTCTGGTCTGAATCCATATGAAGTAAAGATTTTTCACAAATAATAATCCTAACAGCAAAAGAAACAAGAGCATCTGAACTGATAGAGACACAAAATTGAAATGAGATGACATGAGTTGCATTTTAGACATTTGTTTCCTTCTACTCAAATACTTTTAAATTAATTCTTTAAAGAATATTCAAGTCAAAGCCATATGTTTCTACTTTTGTGACTCTCATGCTCAGCTGGGTTGGTTTTTGAGGGTGATCTCCATATATCTGGTTAAGGCTATTTTGGGTGGATTTTAGCCATTCTTCACATGGAGGGAAGAGGGTTTATTAAATGTTTAATGTGGAAGGGAGAATATTTTCTATAGATCCTTTCAAGGAATACACTTGCCTTTCACAAAAATCACTCAGGTGCTTGTTTTAAAAAGATTCCAAATTTTTTTTCCTTGAATGTAGATAACTTAGGCACAGAAAGAGACAGCATTTCTTCATTTTACCCTTTGTTCTTAGCTTTTCTAACTTTTTGGATACAGTTAAATTCGTGTTTGATTATAGGCAAACATAGAAAGAGGTTAAGGAAATTTGGGACATCTTGAGAAATCTATCTACATGTTCATTGTTTTTGAATTGAAACAAGGTTGAAGGCATAATTAACTTAAATATTTAAAAGATATTGAACATTGGTAGAACCCACTCTCATTCCCCTTTTACACTTCGCCAGTGCTATGCTTATTCAGTGCAATTGGATGGTTTGGTGATTCAGCTTGTGGCTGGTCAGAAGGAATTGCCATGACCCATCCATAAGATTCCTTGATCTTTTCCTTATTTCTATATTTTTACTTAGACATCATATAAAGAAAAAAATAACAGAACTAAATTAAAAGGTAAGTCAGCTGGGCTAATCTAGTGTCAGAATCAGTTCCTTTATTCTGATTGGTATCTGAGAATGTTTACATCCATGTGTCCACAAAAGCCAGAAACTTGAGTCACACCTTGAATACATGAAACAGTAGGTAGGTTCTTAAAGAGACTAAAATAAATGTCCATGTTTCCACTGGAAATATATAATGTTGAAAATGTTTTTTTATAAGCCATAATTTCTATTTTGCAAAATCATGTATGTTTATATGCTTTATATTTGTTCTCACATCAAGGCTTTTCATCAGAACTTTTGATGCGTCTACATATACAATGTTTAAACAAAGTAGGGAATTACTTCAAAACCATGCTGTGGCAAACATGGCCAGAGAAGTGGTTGAATTTGGAAATTGTTTCTTAGGGAAACCAGTTTTTACTCTGGCTTCATAACTGGTCATGTTTTTAACACATACATATACATAGACACAAAGGACAAGTATATAAACTTTTGAGCTATATACTTCATACTTTGTTATCATTTATTATAACAGTTATCAAGACAAGAAATATCCTATTCTCACCATCTCGAGTGTATTCTTTCTACAGAATTAGCGTGTCCTAAGTTTATTGAATCATATTGTTTATTTCTGCAAGCTGGTAGACAGTTATTTCCCCCCAAAACTGTAATAATAGATAGTTTTATATATAACCATGACAAGTAAGGCACAAGGCTGGTTACCTAAAATAATAATTGCCCAAACGTGAGACCTTTAGATGAAATCTCTGGAGACCCTACAAACGTTAGGGATATTTCTTAGAATATTATAACCTTAAATCTACAAAGAACTCCAGCTTGTCTTTGGAGCATGATGATTTAAATATTGAATGACAGCAAATGTAGAAGCCCAAATCTATGCTTCAGTTGTTCACTAAAATAATCTCCAAACTCTAAAACAGAAGATAAAGACAGTTAGAAGAATTGGAGTTATTTTGTAAAGAAAAGAGGATTTTGAGTGACATTAATTGATCTCAAGTAAATTGGTAATATAAGTAGTTTCTACTTCCATTGAGGAAATGATGAATATCATATAATTTGTCATCCAAACTGGGGCACTTTTGAAAGTGAGTGGGTCTTATTAATAATTAAACATAAAAAGGCATAGAACAGGATGTATAGTCACCCTGAGAATCATTCCTTCATTCATTAATTCAACAGGCACTCTGCTAAGGTTAAAAAGTGCAGACCACCATTCCTGTCCTCAAGGCTATGTGGGTAGAATATATATATATGAACTAAGATACAATCCTGTTCAGGGATCCCAGAGGAGAGGTTTTGATCTCTGAGTATGGAAAAGATGCTGTAAAGGCTTTAAAAATCCATAGAATTGAGAATAATGAGCTCTCACTCCCAATTGACAGCGGGGGAAACTGAGACCATGCTATTCAACAGTCTAATAGCAGATTTGAGGCGAAAGCATATGTTCTCTTGAGTTCTATTCTAAAACTTCTCATCCCACTATGTTATTCTTATGAAGTTGCCAGAAAGAAAAGGGCATATGAAAATGCTTGAGATTTACTTTACATTTTTCTGGTAACAAAAGATAGCCTGAAGGTTCTTTGTGATTGAGTCTCCTTGCAATGAGAAATAAGGTCTAAATGACCCAACTGAGTAACTTTTAACCTGCTCTTTAAAGCTTTGAAATATACAGGTTTTTTTTTTTTTCAAGGAAAATTCTCTAAGACAACATTTTCCTTGTGAGTTGAATTTCCTAACAAGGGGAATTGCAATTTGCATACTATATACCCTGGGATAACTGAGCCTTTCGCTCTATCACATTCTAAATGGAATTTCATTATATCCAAGTGTAGCATGAGCAGATACAACTATGCATATTTAACTCAACTGAAGTCCATTTAAAAATTATTTCTCAGAAGATATTTTATTATTTCCTAGAAGCATGCTCATTAGCATGATGCTGTGCTAGTCCAGAGAACATCTGAGGTTTGAGCCTACACACACTTGCTTAGGCACACATGAAATTGTACAGCTGTTTTGCCATTCATTATTTATTCAGCATTACTCATTTCATTATTAATGTAGTTGATTCTTTTTCTTTGATTCAATTTATCACATATGACCATACATCAATCAAATGAACAAACATTAATACCCAAAACATGCTATTAATTCCACTTCTCAGTTCTACTTTATTATTAAAAGTTTAGCACTCTGAAACAATTGTAAGTTTAGTGTGTTTATTTTGAAAATAAAAATGTAAAGATAGAAAACGATAACTATAAGAAAAGGGATAAAATGTGCTCTATTCTAAGTGGAAAGTGGAGCACTTAGAATAAGACAATGGCCTACAATCTCTAACTGGCAGGTGGATATCTCTTTAGATGAAAATGATAAGAGATTTAGTGGACTGAAGATAACTTCCTTTTGACAGTGCCCTGACCCTTGGCCTGTGGCCTGACTCCTGTTAGCTTCACTAACACAGGGTAATTGTCACAGGTGTGGGACAAAAGACATCCCTACGAAAACTACCAACAAGCAGAGATGTATTTCTTTTGATGATCACTAATGTGCTGTTGAGATAAAACCATAAGTTTGGACCTTGTCTGACCTATAAGGCCTTGAATATTTACCCATCAGCAAGAAAAATTCCAAATACATAGAGCTTTATTCACTTTTCTGGCTTGAAGATCACTGTTGTATGTGTGTATAGGGTGGGGGTGGGGGTACTACATGCACCAGCCCAAAGCGATGGCAAATATGTTACTGTCATTATCCTGAAAGCATGTTTCACACATAATTGTGACACGGATCTAATAAAGAATGCTTTATCCATAATAGACTCCCTGAATTTTTATAATTATTAGTAAACCCTGACTATGTCATACTCTGGAAGTGTTTCCTATTCTGAAATGATTCTTTTG